>LQNS02278096.1:11709172-11749001 GCA_001587735.2 Parhyale hawaiensis | reverse complement strand
TTTCATTATTAAAACCGGTGCATTGTTTCTTGCTCTGAAAATTTGAACAACATATTTAACAACCCGTCTGAAGTCAGTGATAGTATTTTCTTGATGACTGAACTACACTGTACGTGAGCTCAAGTGACAACAATGATGGTGTCTTCAAGGAGCTTCTTTTAGAACCTAATAAAAGAGCAAAAGTCTCCGTATCGAAAGGGTTAAATTGCAGCAGGAGCACAACAGGAAGTTTACCTGGAATGAAGGCACTTGTTTTGCAATTTGAAATACCTGAAACGTCTCGCATTACACCAGAACAGTCTTGAAAATTTCCAAAAAACAATCTTTCATAGAAACAATCGTGTCTATAGGAGGAGAGTTAATTGTCTTACCAAACCACAAACTGGGAGGACAACTGTTACGAGCATTCTGTTGAATAACGAAGGATGAGTTAGTTCGAAAAAATGGCAATGGAGAAATTCATGTATGAACATGTGTACAAGAACGAAGGAATGCAAAATACAGAATAGCAAACCAACTATAGGGCTATGGCTGGTATGCCGCTGTTGTTTGCTTTTTCTACACACACCGAAGCAAATTGGGCGATCTTTAGCACCAGTGTATTCATTCCTTGTTTGAGAAATTTAATGTTGTTAATCATGTGCATCCGTTCTTCATTTTTCGCTACACAGAGAAACTGGTCGCTGCTATCGCTATTTCTAGGTAATAAAAAAAAATTGCTGTAAGTGCTATTATGATGGTGTCAAGTGATGTAACTGCTTTAGAACTTAACAGCGAAATAGAAATTGTGAAGTGCAAACGCACAGATCTCAACGAGAGAATTCTCACAATGCAAGTCTAAAGAACAAAGGGACAAAGACAGACCTTTGAGTTTTTACTGTAGTCTTTAGTTGTCTTGGTTACCCACAGCCCTGCAGGCAGCTGTTCACGGAGGAATCAGCAGCGGTTGAATAAGTCCTAACGTAAGCTAAAGACTGAACTTGACTTAGTTCTCACGAGCACGAGGTTATGACGCGCCTAAAGAAGCCGAAGAAAAAGCACTCGCCACTAACGGGGTTACTGGAGAACCTAAAGAGCCGCTTATCTTCATCGTGCTGCTGCTGTTGTGCTGGTAGCTATTTGTGGATAATTACACTGGTACTGTTTGCCAGCGTAATAACTGTCCACAGATACGAAAACCGACCGAGCGAATATTATTGGATAATAGTTTTTAATGTAGTGAAGTGAGCCGCTACTGAAGTTCTACGAAATTTTAATTTTTAGAGAGAAATGCCATGCACCAATGAGCTACAAACTACAAATACTGTTGCTTTTAAACTGGAACCAACCACAAAAATTCTCTTCCATTTCATTATTAGCAAACGTATTAGAGGAAGACAGGAGGTAAAATATACCTTTTCATCGTCAAATGGTATTATTCAGAAATATGAGCTTGCCAATAACCCTATTATTACTAAATGCATGGCAGCGTCTCGTAAACACTGAATTCTATGAAGTATACGTTCATCCTCATAGGTTTAACGAACTAAATAGAGGAATACTAATTTTTCAAGTATTGGAAAAACTCTTTTTGAATCGCATTTTTATGATTTGACGGAGAATTCATTGACGGCACTGAGTTCTGTGGGCAGATTTTGTTTCTGTATAGCTCACAGAGGGCCGGGGTGTAAGCTCCGGTGTCTCTTTGGGTATGGGCCTGTTGGTTCTTCTACTGCTGCCTATCTAATCAAATCTGGTGTTGCAGGGCAACACGGCTGATTCAGCCACCGAGAATGATCGAGTTTCACGATGAAAAGAAAACCTACACTCTGGCGTTGGTGAAGATTATATGTGCCAGTGCTTTATTATAGGAAACTAGAGAGCACTCTGAGAGCACATACCTCCTCCAAGCAAGGCAACGGTAACAAAAATTTCTTTCAAATTGTTTCTGAAACCATGATTTTCTTGTTATTAACACCAGAAGCTAATCATTTGCGTCTTTTGATAGTATTAAAAATTCGTGTAATTTTCATGAAGATCCGTTCGTAACTTTTTGAGTATGCTGCTAACAAACATCATGATAAACAAAAGTCAAACACACAAACAGACCAACCAATCATTACAAACTTTAATCATTTATGTCTTTTAACATTCGTAAATAGTCCTATAAATTTCATAAAGATCCATCCATAACTTTTGGAGTTATTGTGCTAAGAAGCATAAAATCACACACAGCGACAAACACAAGAACGAACAAACAGATCATCATAAAAATTAGGTCATTTTTCTTCGTATAATACCCAACAACTCATGTAAATTTCATGAAAAGGCGCTTATAACTTTTAGTTATGGCTTAAGAAAAAACGGCAGACAAACAAACAAATGAACGGATCTTCACCAACAGTTAATCATCTGTTAGCGTTAACATGCGTAGCAATCCTTGCAAATTTCGTAAAGATCCGTTCATAACTTTTTGGGTAAACTTGGTGACAGACAAGCATAGAAACAGTCAGACAAACACAAAAAAAACATCACCTCCTCGGTGGTGGTAATAAAGTAAGTTACATTTCCCAAGTCTTTCCAACAATATTTCTCAGTTGTAGAATCCAACCCTCCGGTACATTTACAACAGAGCTTTGTGTTAATGCTCCTATCTGTCTTTCATCAATTATTACATCCGCCAAAGAGGTTATGCTTTCGTCGGGTTTGTGTCTGTTTGGCTCTTTGTCAGTCTGTCTTTCTATCTGTCTGTCTGTCATCAAGATAACTCAAAAAGATATGGATAGATTTGGACGAAATTTACAGGGATTTTCAGATATGTTGAAAGGAACAGATGATTACCTTTTGATGAAGATCCGTCCATCCGTTGTTTGTTTGTCTGTCTCATTTTTCTCAATGCTATAATTCAAAAAGTTATTGCCAGATTTCTATAAAATTTACATGAGTTTTTAGGTAAATTAGGAAGAGTATATGACTAAATTTTTGTAATGATCCGTTTGTGCGTATGTCTCTGTTTTTTATTTAAGCTTGTTAGAACAATAACTAAAAAAATAGAGAATGGATCATTATGAAATTTACAAGAGTTTTTTGTAATGTTTAAAGGCATGAACGATCAAATTTTGGTGCAGATTGGTTTGTTCGTTTGACTCATGTTTGTCATAATGGTTGTTAGCAGCATAACTCAAAAAGTTAAGAACGGATCTTCAAAAAATTACTGTAGCTGTTAACACTATATCAGGGCACAAATGATTGGATTTTGATACAAAGAAAATCATGGTCTCCGAACCAATTTTAATTTTTCGTAACCGTTAGCTTGCTTGGCGGAGGTGTGCGCCCTCAGAGTGCTCTAGTTTTATTATGCAGTCTCAGTTTTTGTGTTCCAGAATAATTTTTTGTACACGTAGCCCTCTATTTACAAAGTGTGATTTGAAGCATAGTTCATGCGATAAAAAATTTGTTTCAAAGCACCTGTTTATAGAGCGAAAACTATAGCTGCCAGTACGACATGGGATTGCATGCACCAAAAGGTAAGCAATTAAGAAGACCTGTAGAAATACAATGTTTGCTGCACTGCCAGTTACACATAACCTGGCACCTGACACGCAGCAGTCTCAAGACTGGCAGACATAAGTCGGTCGTGAGAACCTGCTGTGGACCACAGTGCTTTGGTGCTGCGCTGACCGCATTGTCAAACTGAAGCATAACGGTGGAGCTCAGCACGCCTGATTTTTTTGCGCGTAGGACTTCCTCTGTACATCTTAATTATAGCATTATTAATCATGTTGGATTATGCATATGGGACAGTGAGACATAAACGAACACAGTATTATTGTAGATAATCATTTTTTATTATACCCAGTCGGGGTATGAAAATTTGCACTGCTTGCCGTCGGGGAAACGAAATTTCAGAACGCCTAAGTGATTACCCAGCAGTTGTTCGCCATTTGAGAAGAAGAAGAAAAATCTACGCTGTAGAATCAGATAGGCTACAGCGTGTGCCTCTATATTGAGTTATATACCGTAACTACGTCAGACCTGCGTGCTTTACGACTACAAGAAATAATGTGGTCGTAAACTCTTTCTCAACGCTAAGTACACCGGTATTACTTCCACAACCTTGGCTCAGGCTAACAAAGCATTTAAGTTTCGGTGCTCCGGAAGGACACACCGGAACTGATGGACAAACTCTCACTAGAGACGTACTTGTCAAGAATACCAATTCAGATCCTCCGCAAAATCTACGGCACCACAAGGCTAGCCATAGCAGAGGCTCTTCTTATCAAAGAAAGAGCTATACTCGTTCATGTACCTACAGGACACAAATTTCCCATACATGGTTAAATTGATTATGTAAAATCATGACTGGCATATAATTTAAGATACGGACCTGTGTTACTTCAATCCAGAAGTTTCAAATTTCAAGCCAGGCTTCAATTTCAAGTTATTCTGGGGTTCTCCGAAAATTGTTGGGGAATTTGAAATGCTGACACATCTTAAATTGGAAATATTATACAGTAGAGTTTGGAGCTTGAACTACTTTTGCGAGCATTTTTTTACAGATCAGAAGAAAATTATCAGAAAACAGACAGGACAATCAATAAAATTGCCAACTATAAATATTATTTGAGCTTTATCAAACCTACTTATAAATAAAATATTCATTAGATGTGTGTAGAATAATTGGATAATTTTTCCCGTCTTTTATAGTGAAACACATAATTTCGAACAGACTCAGACACACTTCCTGTATTCGTTTCCTTTATTAAGCTTATTTCCTTCATCACAGATGATTTACTGCTTCATTGTAGAGATAGGCATTCATTTGAATTCAATTATTTGGAGTAGCTTCCATGGTGCAGCGAATGTTTTATTTGACTTGGCTTCCATTCACGTTTTCTTTAGTTCAATTTGTGTGTCGGCGAAGTATGTTGGGCAGCGGTGCTATGTTTTCTAGTCCTTCAGTGTTGCGCCCAAAATTCTGCTGCTAAAGTAGCCACAGCCGGTATACTCCGCCACCTGCAGCAAGTAGTACACTCCGCTTAACGCGTCGGGGAAATTTATTTGTTTCCCCTCTATTTTCTTGTTGTTGCTTGCCTCTCAAGCCGATTTTCAGGACGGAAGTGCTCAGGCCGAGCTTTAATTGACATCGATCACAGCTCTTGCCTGCACAAGGGGATATTAATTACGCAGCTATAATGTATCTTTCTCACAATATGCAGCATCAAAAGCAAAAAAAGAAAAAGAAGAAGAAATAATGAGCATCTGTCACGAATTCATTGCTGTTATGACGCATACAGTATATAATAAAAAATTCTACACTACCTAATGCAAGGATGTAGAATTATATTAGCTGAAGCTACTCACTACAATTTGTGCTAGATTGAGTGCTAGGAGAAATGACTCTATTGTTCTTTTAGTTTGGGCAGCTCTAGAAAATTATTATTTTTTCAAGTGGAAATGGTCGCGCTTACATTTAATCTTTTATATACAGTAGAAAACCTACCAGTGGCTATAGCTAATAATAAAACCAAGACTACAACCGTGATTTGAAGGGTTCTGATGGCGATTTTATCACCGTCATTTTTAACGGCAAGGTACTTTGAGGCCTTTTAAGCTTGTGTTAGAGTTCGAGTGCCATACTGGGCACCGGCACTACTCACGTATAGCTAAAGACCACGTCGAGATGAGAGGGACGTTCATTTCTCCTGACAGTCCAGCAAGTCAGTCTCGCCACCAGCAGCTCTGATAGTCACAGCATTTGGCCGTCCGTCTAAGAGGCAGCGCATCTGGTGTGCAGCGCTCGCGTTCGTTAGAGGTTTGGCTTTTATATTGAAAATTTTAATTTCGTTTTCAAATGCTTTGTTTTTGCCTTTGAAGACATCGAACCGTACGGTCCGAGTCTGTGTTAGTTTGAGTTATAGCAACTATACTGTCATCCAGACACCAGCCCAGGGGAGCATCTTCTCCCAATGAAGACATTTTTCTAGAAGAAAGAAGACGGATATGCGGTGAAATGCCGTCCGAGCCATACATAAATACGCCCTGTGGAGCTCTGGTGAACTAGTCTAGGGAGAATTACAGCCTTGCACGCCCTCATTTCCTCCCGGGCAAGTAATGCAAGGCAAAGAAAGTTTGCTGGAGGGGAAAGAGACAAATATTTTGGCAGTGCCGGCAGGGCGCGTCGCCCCTGTCCTCGGTGGAGAATTTGGGTGTGCCGCACTGAGCACGCGACCCTCCGTCGTACCTCCAGCTCCGTCCACGCTTTCCAAATGTGCCTTAACGCTAATGTTCAGTTTGATGTGTTTGTAAACCAACATCCGCTAGTTTGGAAAACTTTCTTGCACACACTTCCATCATTCGTTCTATTTCCTGTGCGTAACATACAATAGAAGGAAAAAGTACCTACAGCCTGGGTGTCGTGATAAATGTTTAATATTGTACTTGATGTACAATATCGTAGAACGCTTATTATTACTGCTTCAGCTAATCTTTTATATTCGTGTGTTGAGCACTCTTGCATCATATGCACGTCAGCGGCCATGTCAAGCATATATACTGACTCAGATACTTCGTTGGCAGTGAAGTTGAAGGAGTGTCATTACGTTTTCTCCACACAATAGCTGTTCATATTATTAAATTTCGATGGTATTTTCTACACCGCCGCTTTAGCGGCCTGCGCATAACTTTAACAGTGAGATTACTAGTAGGTAGCTAAGTAACGAACTGCAACTGTCTTTTTTCTGCGGGGATTCAGACAGTTTCGCAGCCAGCGGCCGACTTTCGCCGGAGTACCACTTAGACACGCGCATTTATCAAGAGCTGGTGACGCCTAGTGTGTCGCGGCCCCTCTCTCTCTATCAATATTATGTGCTTGCAATGTCAATGCTGGGCACTGAGCAGTGGCTCACTTGGGCTGCAGCGATGTCCAAACTGGTGATTTATTCCTTAGGGCTTTCGGCCTTTTATTGTTTCTTATATCCTCTCCTCCTATCAAAGTATTGAAATTATGAGTCTGCAATATTGTGCCAGAGTTTAGTCTTTCCAAACCGTCCCAGTTGTGTGGCACAATCATTTTGAAGGAACTTTGATGCGCTGCTCAAAACACTCCAATGAATTTACAGCGCTCTCTAGGCGATTTTTCTCTCACAGGCACTTTCGGTGATAGAAAGTGATGTTATAGCTTTAATTGTAATGCAGCCTACCGTCCCCATGTACCTGGGCTCTGCTCGAGAACTATATATAGTTACGGCAATGCCAAGAAATTATATTTTCTTAGCCAGCCTGCTCGCTGTTAACAGTGTTGCAGCAGAGTTTTGCAATTAATCTTCTCATTACTGATTCTATCTATAAATTTCCAGCCTTCATTGTTGGTTCCTGAAACCAACTAGTTGCTGTATGCTATTTTCTGTACGACTTTTTCATTGCAGCTACAATGACTTATCCCAAATTTTTCTTAGTTTTTTAGTACAAATATAGTCAGTGGTTCACCCTCAAATGCCGAGTGTCTACTTTGTCCGCTTCAAGTAACGCCTCATTTTCGTCTGTCCGCTTAGGGTTTAAACATTGTGACTTGCTATGTTCCAAAAATAGTATTTGCATGAGCATAGAAGAGAAGCTGGTATGACTATGTAGAAATTTCCGCAGCGACAGGGCTATGCATGGCGAGGGGATGTGACCGTCGCTATGTGTGTTGTCTATCGCCTGATTACTCCAGTGTCAGTTGGAAGACTTGCATACTGCAGGTCGCTCTACCTGGTGGTTCCAGAGATATCATGAAACGAAAAACAAATGCAGTATTTTAGCTATTATCATAACTCATTACAATTTCCCTGCCTCACCAACTCCTTCCATGTGAAATTGTCTGGAAGCTCTCCACCCAACACCTGCACTTTCTAAAAATTAACACCCACCGCAGTTCCGGAGCCTTGCAGCTATAACTACATCAGTGACCAAACACGATATCTATCGTCTGGTGGTTGTTGATTTTCGCCATTGTTTAGAGAAAAGAATTACCGAGACGAAAAAATTTTAAAGATTGCAGAGCAATATACCTGCTAGTTACTCAACTATTCCAGTCGAGTGAGGTAGTCAAACTAAAAATGTAATGACAATAACGATTCACACAAAACTGTACTGCAGACTGAATTCAGCGCGTGAAAGCATAACATCAATAAGCACCTGGTGCGCCCTGAAGGTCATATTTCAGCTGAGGGAGACGTAAAAACTGACCCCTGCGAAAAAGTAACCACGAGAATAACTTGAGCTTTCGCATGCAGCGTCAAGCCTATACATGCGATCAGGTATTAATCAACCAGCTACCAACACTTTCACAACATGCCATTCGTCTGTCCTTCAACGGCCATGCAAAAATATGCGCAATAGTGTAAAACATGACGACGAAATCAATGAAGTTAGTTCTCATGCAATGAGCGTCTACGGTCCATAGGCACTTCAAAATGGGTTAAATCTTTGTTGTTACTATAACGAAATGCACGAAATATCTACCATTGCCCCCACAACAATGATATATCTCTATTGATAGACGCTATTAGCAGGGAAAACGAGATTCTTATAGCTTTCCTCCAACTAAGTATAATAATACCGTATGAAAGCTCCCCATAAGTTTACAATTAAAGTCTGTCACTTTTGTTCAGCAGCAAGAACGCAATTAAGAATAACAAAATTTAATACACCCCACCATTACAAAAACTCATTTCTTGTGAACCATATCATGTATGTATCAATGGTTCGCATGGACATGTATGGCAATAGACACACCATTTATTGGTAAAACGTCCACGAATTTCGACAGATCTATCTTATATATTTTTTTAAACGTACAGGTACGTGAACAGACAGAAGTTCTAAGAGAACGTAAACGTATCAAACAGGCGCACCAGTACCGTAGAGTGCTGTGGCACTTTTTTGTGAAGGCCAGCAGTAGGAAGCAGTAGTGTGCAGTGTAGCATTGACCCCCGCGCTTTCGAGCGACCATCCTGAAAAAAACTACAACCCGAAATGAGATACAGTAAGCAGTTCTTGATAACAATATAATAATAACGATACTGAAAATAATATAATACGAAAGTGCCATCTGTCGACGAGAGATGTAAGCTCAAGAATAGTTAGATTGTTGTGTCTCACCACCTATAGTGAAGCTTGACAGCCCTTAACACAACCTATGGGCTATTATCATCATTAGTACGCTTGAACTTTGACATAACCTAAAGGCTAATAATCATATTCGCTGTACAGGTGTCAAGCTGTAAAGTGTAAGGCACCCCAATGCTGAGATTCTGGGAGGCTATCTGTCCAACTTACAGCTTTTAATTGGCGATTGTTAATGGTTATCTGTTTCATTGTAACCCAAATTGGAATAAAGACACATTTTTTGAGTGATGAGCAGCCCTGGTGCAGCTCAGGTAACCCTGAGGCCGTGATGACAACACGGCTCTACAAGTCCCGGCAGCTACTGCAGACTACTGGGATCAGTTGCATCCGTCACAGCGCCGTATTTCACTGCTTCGATCGCATCATACGATGTGGCTGAAGTGGTACAACTATGAATCTCATAATAATAATTAGACTATCATCTGCTGTAGGAGGGAGGAACTGACAGTGCTGAGTCAGGAGTTACAAATTCAACGCCGTCATTTTTGATGGACAGCTAACTCTGGATTTTTGTTATTTTCCACACCTCAGTCAACCCAACTGACTGCCTGGAAAGAAAAAAATTGATGCTGGCTTAGCTCCTTGTGCCTCTATTTGGGTGAACAGATACGCAAACAGACAAGATAAACGGGCACACACCTTCAACGAAATCATTATCAGCTTTCCTCGCCGCGCTCGCGGGTGATAACTAGAGCACTCCGACACTGCATACTTCTGCCAACAAAGGCAAAGTTGAGGAAAAATTCAAATTTGTACTGAAACTCTGATTTCCTTTTTATCACCACCAAAATGTGGCAAAGCAGTTTCTGTAATTTTCTGGAAGATCCATTCGTAAATTTCTGAGCGATGTTTTGACAAATATTTTGGCAAACGTTAGTCAAACACGCAAACTAATGAACCGATCATCACTAAAATTTGATCATTCAAGTCTTTTACCATTTTTCATTTTCCACTAAATTTCAGGAAGATTCGTTCAAAACTTTATGAGTTATTTTACGAACAAACGTGAAATCAACCACCTAGATAAAAAGACAGACAAACCGATCGTAATAAAAAATTTGGTCATTTACGCTTCGTGATACAGCTAACAACTCATGTAAATTTCATAATAATAGATCCGTAACTTTTTTAATTATGGTACTAGGAAAAAAGAGGCCAACAGGCAAACGGTTGAATAGATCTTCACAAAAGTTCACGACCTATTCCTCCTAACGTACCTAACAATCATTGAAAAGTTCGTACTGACCCGTCCATAACTCTTTGAGTTATCTTTGTGATAACAAACAAACTTGATGAAAACGTAACCTTCTTTGCGGAGGTAATAATAACAAGAACACAGGAGTGTGTTGTTGGAATGCTCAAGGAAGATACGCCTGAAGCGGCACTTTACTGCTTGCGTGAATTTAATGCATTCATGCAAGTTTTAAGTAGTCGTGTTTCTATGACGAAGGCAAGATTCAATCATTAACTAAATTGTTATAACTCCCTCTAGCTGCGGTTCGACTAATGAAAAGTTTGAGAAACGAAGAAATGTGCGGTGAACCGTGTGCAATACTGTGGTTGTGGTCAAGCGCCCAAACAAAGTACGCGTATTTAAGCTTCGGGTGTTCGAGTAATGGACATTGTACTCGAGTAACGAGATTCCAGCTAGTATGCTGCACCATCATAAAAGGACTAAAAAATATTTTAGCGTAACCTCCAGCTCCGTTCATTCCTATCTCTTCCATTGCGGACTTCTCAGTCGCAAGTTGAGCCTTCTACCTGTACGCTTGGAAACTGATAGTTGAGTGGCATCTTTGAAGGAAAGTGATGTTATTTACTTTGAATATCAAGTAATAGTATTTCTTTATGTTGGTTCTAGTTTTCCTCATTTCCACCGACCATTGACCAACGTTTCACAAGCCCTTTGAACTGTACTTCTAATAAACATCCTGGATTCGAAGTCAAACAGAGCATGGTTGTTTTCCATACTTTAGAACAAGCGCTGGACTTTGATTTCCACTTACCCATTGTTTTTTGCGTTGAGCACTTATGTAGAGAGCCCATATTTTGTCCTTTTTGATAAATTTTTTCAAGAATGGATCCTTATGGTTCCTTGGGGATCCAATTGTGCAAGTTTCAAGGTCTCTCCTAGTTCATGAATGCTAGAATTTATGTTGGCATGCGTTGTATTGAATTTTGATTGAAGTCTCATCTGATACACGTTGAATTGGCGTTTACTGCGTCTTTAGATCATATTATCAAATGACTTTGTTCTTCGGGCCAACGGATCATCCTTGAGACTAAAATCTCCAGATGAAATCTTTGCCAACTGCCATTGGCATTTTTGACAAGTTAAAGCTACATATGATTGCGAAGAAACACAAATGTTTACTGCAGATCGCGAGGCTCAAGTGCTTTGGTTACATTCGCTTATAGAGCATACTGTATCTTAGATGCTATTCAACAATATTCACTTATTGAGAGTTGAGTAACTCAGACCTGTATATTACAGCCAATTTTTTCTGAAATAGTGATTAAAACATTAAAAAAAACTTAGTTAGAAGTAGCAGTTGAAAGAGGCTTCGGATGATATTGAAGTAATCACAATAAAACAAATAAAAATATTACATCTCTTCTATAGTTTCCATTTTCTGAAGTTTTCGGTTCGAGTAAAAATTTGTTGAAGTAACAGAGCTTTTGAGGATTGGGAGTGCCACTCTATTTATATACTGTTTCTTATAACTATTGGGTAGTTGAAACGGCCGCTGTGTTCAGGTTAGAACTGACGTTGTGTAGATTTACACGTACTGAGTGTGTCGCTGTAAGCAGATACATTTTCCTTGAACTTAGAAATTCCGCTGTGTTGTAATTATTTATCGTCTGTCCTGGCACAAAATCATGCAGCTTATATCTAGTTTACTACTTTGGCTCTCGCACACATGCTTTCACAAGTTATGAAAACCAGAAGCAATTGTTGTCGTAAACACCATGGTGAAATTTATTATATATGGCAGTTCATCCTTCGTAGAACGAGCGCATCAGACTGCTTATAATTTCCTGCAATTTTCCCTGGAACCCTGTAGCCTACCACTCGAATGTACCGAACCCTGTCGCCTGCCACTCGAATGTACCGAACCCTGTCGCCTGCCACTCGAATGTACCGAACCCTGTCGCCTGCCACCCGAATGTACCGAACCCTGTCGCCTGCCACCCGAATGTGCCTACGTCCTACTGTTGGTGAACGCAAAGAGGAGGGCTGTAACTCAATCACGTATACAAAAACACTGCAGTCGATGTACTGTTTGCTTGGCTAACTTCATGATGGAAACATATACTCTATTATAGCAGGAAAAGACAACTTGGCTTTCTTGAAAACGGGAAGAATGGAAATAATATTTTATTGTCATTACCAAGAGCACTTCTGCGCAATGCAAAGTATTCAAAATATTCGATGCTCTGGAAATACATTTGGCTACAGTGACTGTCAAAAAAATAAGTTTGGCACTCGATATTCGGGAATGCTTTCCGTCCAGAGTCAGTAAGAAATCAAAATAATCGTTACGGTTAGTTTTGAGACAAATGGCTTCTAAACTTGCGAAATAAAGTAGCATAAAATAAAGTTTGAGATATGAAATTACATTAATTGTGAAAGGAGTAAACTATGCCCAAAGCAATAGAGCAGCAGACCATTGACGCCGCAAGAGAGCACTCTGGCCATAGCAAGAGAGAAGCAGACCATGGTCATAGCAAGAGAGCACTCTGGCAATAGCAAGAGAGAAGCAGACCATGGTCATAGCAAGAGAACAGCAGACCATGGCCATAGCAAGAGAGCACTCTGGCCATAGCAAGAGAGAAGCAGACCATGGTCATAGCAAGAGAGAAGCAGACCATGGTCATAGCAAGAGAGCACTCTGGCAATAGCAAGAGAGAAGCAGACCATGGTCATAGCAAGAGAACAGCAGACCATGGCCATAGCAAGTGTGCAGCAGACCATGGCCATAGCAAGTGTGCAGCAGACTACGGCCATATCAAGTGAGCAGCAGACCATGGCCATAGCAAGAGAGCAGCAGACTACGGCCATAGCAAGAGAGCAGCAGACTATGGCCATAGTAAGTGAGCAGCAGACTATGGCCATAGTAAGTGAGCAGCAGACTATGGCCATAGTAAGTGAGCAGCAGACTATGGCCATAGTAAGTGAGCAGCAGACTATGGCCATAGTAGTGAGCAGCAGACTACGGCCATATCAAGTGAGCAGCAGACCATGGCCATAGCAAGTGAGCAGCAGACTATGGCCGTAGCAAGCGAGGTTCGCACACGGCCTGCCGCTGTCGGTGAAGATCAAAGCGAAGTCAGCAGCAGGGACGGCAGGCGTGTCACGTAGCGAGAGTCTGTGTCACGTGTTCGTAACGGACCGTGGCCATCTGCCGCTGCTTTGGGTGATAATGGGATGGTCAGTTGTGCACCAGTTGATGAGCTGTCGGAATTCTGTTCAGCATTTGAGGAGCTGTCGGACCTCTGTGAAGCAGATGAGGAGCTGCAGGACCTCTCTGCAGCATTTGAGGAGCTGCCGGACCTCTGTGCTGCAGTTGAGGAGCTGCCGGACCTCTGTGCAGCAGTTGAGGAGCTGCCGGGCCTCTATGCAGCAGTTAAGGAACGACAGTGTCTGACTGCTGTAGTGCATGTGCAGTTCTGCACAAGCATGTTGAAGCTCCAGAAGCGGCACCACTTCACCCTAGGATCCAGCTCGAACGTCTGGTCAGCGGAGTGTGGAGTAAAAAGTCAGTAGCTAGTGAATCGAAGGCAGAGCTGTATAGCTGTGTGAAGGTATTTGTTACAAAAAATACATACACATTGTAGCAACGAGGTTACAACCCTCTCATGGCTGCATCCACTGTCTATGTTCACGTTAGGACCTCTCAATGCAGAGTTACGCTACAAATAACAGTCGTGGCTGTCTAGCCTGCGGTAGTCACCACACGATGGCGATACTCTACCATCTAAGAGCTAGAAATCAATATAATAGAGCAGTTCGGTATCCTTTGTACTTTCCTAAGTGATCGAGCTGTGTTTTTTTTAGGGGCGGGTTGGGTTAAGTGAATTAACAGCTGAGGACATTATTGTTAGTTATGTACCACTCGTCGCGCCTATACGACCTTCACGAGCCCGCCCATACTCACTACCGCTCTCCACATCGACGTCGGTACGGAATATAAAATTAGCGTGAACTTGGTGATAATGTCGGCAATCGAGCACATACATTTCCATCTTATAGAGAGGTACTGCGCTGTACAATATCTACGGCATTTACTTCTGTATCAGTAGTTGGAAGTACTTCATCATCGAAAATGCTATCGTCAATTTCATATAGTACACCTCACCTTTTTCTCAAACTTCACAGGGTTTAAAATAATTTATAAGCGAGTTTGGCATAATAGGTAATGTAATTACATCCTCGGCCGGAGGACATCCATGTGTCCACTAGCTACTCCAGCCATGCGTACTGCCCTTAATTGCGTGTCGTCCGCAGCGTTCCGATGAAATTTTTTACGCGTTCCGAAGAAATTTTTCGGTTGAGGCTCACAGTCGGCGAGTGTGGGAGAATTTGAGCAGAAATATGAGGACGCTCAGTCCGCTTCAGCTGTGCCTGTCGACGTGAGCACCGCCGAGCGTATCTCCTCGTGTGCGGGGAAGGTAGGCACATTAATGAAGCGCTTGTTTTTGAGGTCGCCTGGTAACATTGTTGTGGCTTGCTGTCGGGACGTTTCTAGCTGGCTTTTGTCATCTGTACTTGTCTGACAGGCAGAATCTTTCGCATACATGTGCTCGGGTGCTACAGTTGTTGCTCCTGTACTTCTGGTAGTCAGTCGTATTATGTGCTGATAATTACTGGTTTACTCCAGGTTTAAAATTGCTTTGAAGCATCAGTGCCTAAATATTTCACGCGATTTGATCCACAATTTTAGGCTAAAGGTTGAAGCAAAGATGATCACTGAAATATCTACGTATTTAAAACGGAATGTTTTGATCATAAAGCCCTTAGTTTAAGCTACTCCTCTCAGTGTTGGCGCAGTTCTTCAGTCTGACTTCAGCTTCATCTTCCTCGTTCACATTTCAACATCTTTGATAATGGTAAATTAATATTAACATTCTATTATATCGTTTCCAGAATTATTTGTTGAATTTAATTATACTGTTGAATTTTCTGTGTAGTAGCGTAGGGGCAACAGCTTGACTGAACCGCGGCCTGGGTTTTGACTCCTCTCTTGGAATGGACCCCAACTTCCACCTATTATCCAGCATCTAGTGCAGTGCACTATTTTATTATCTATTATCCTTTTAAATCATCACACGACACTCTGCCATAACTGACAGCAAACAGAACAGCTTGCTGTCTCATTCTCACTCTCAGCCTAGTCCTACACAGCTCTCCCTCCCCATTCCTTGCATGCCTCTCACTCCCAGCTACTCTCAGCCACTCCCTGCATGCCTCTCATTCCTCTACTCTCTCTTTCGCTGGAGCGGCAGCAGTTTCCGGCTGTCAGGTTTTGCTGGAGAAGCGCAGTCTTTCCCTGACCTCAATAGTCTACGCCGCCTCTGCACCTCCTCTCCCTGTACTCGGCCTCACCTCCCTCCCTCCTCCTCCCAGCTATGTCATCCCTCACTACGAGGCTGCACCCCCACCCCCGCCTGCCGGCCCGCAGCCATTCATACTGACCCGGTCACAGTAAAAAGTTTCATGAACAATTATCTTCGTCCGCACACGCGGTGCAGCAGTGTAGATGAGCTGGCGCGCTATCTGTGACATGTGGCTGTGCGGGACACTTCGTTGTGTGGCGCTTACCACACGCAGGATATTGTACTCGGATACATAGTTATTACTTCCGCCAAGGAAGTTATGTTTTCGTCGTGTTTGTCTATCTGTCTGTCACTAAGATAACTGAAAAAGTTCAGAACCGATTTGGACGAAATTTGCAGTGATTGTTAGGTATGTTAGGAGGAACAGATGATTAACTTTCGGTGAAGATATGTCCATCCGTTTGTTTGTTTGTTTGTCTGCCTCATTTTTCTGACTGCCATAACTCCAAAAGTTATGGATGGATTTTTATGAAATTAACATAAGTTGTTAGGAATATAACAAAGAGTAAATCACCAAATTTTGGTAATGTTCCGTTTGTTCGTGCGTTTTTCACTGTTTTGATTTTATGCTTTTTAGCACAATAACTCAAAAAAATGAATGGGTCTTTATGAAATTTGCATGAGTTGTTAGTAATGTTTAGAGGCATGAATGATAAAATTTTGTTGCAGATCGGTTTGTTCGTTTGTATGTTTGACTCATGTTTGTCTGAACGTTTCTTAGCACTATAACTCAAACAGTTATGAACGGATCTTCAAGAAAATTGCACAAGCTATTATTACTATCAAAAGGCACAAATGATTAGATTTTGGAATTTATACAAAGAAAATTATGGTTTCAGAGCCAATTTGAATTGTTTGCTACCGTTGCCTCGCATGGCGGAGGTATGCGCTCTCAGAGTGTTGTTTGTAAGTTCGTTAGTTTGTCACTGTTTTTAATTTTATGTTTTATAGCACAATAACTCAAGAAATTATCAATGGATCTTCATGAAATTTATAGGAGTTGTTATTAATGTTAAAATACCTAAATGAATGAATTTTGGTGATGATAAGGTAGGTCCGTTTGAAATTTTGACTAATGTTTGTCAGGATATTTGTTAGCCGCATAACTCAAAAAATTGCGAACGGATCTTCAAAAAATTACTGAAGCTGTTAACACTGTTGAAGGGCACAAATGATTATATTTTGCTGTTGAAACAAAGAAAATCATGGTCTCAGAGCCAATTTGAATTTTTCGGAACCGTTGCCCTGCTGGGTGGAGGTATGCTCTCTCAGAGTGCTCCAGTTTATACACTGCATGATTTCTTCTTAAGCTCATTAAAATGTGTCCCATCAAGTAAACTGTTTCTTAGTGTTTACTGTTTATTAACTTCAAAATGATAAAAGGAGTTCAACCCAAGCATTGGTATGCTCAGTTTATTTAACTGAAGAATGGGGCGACGTTTACTAAGAATCCTTGAAATAATACTGACAATCGTTATGCAAGCAAAGTGGAAGTTAAAGAGGGTCCCTGCAGGGCGCCATTTCAGAACTCTACACAAACGTAGTACAAGATGGGGCACTGAAAAAAGCCTAGATCTTTTGGCGTTCTTGAATTGTTTTGATAGTTAACATACATATAATATGAATCTCAGACTGTCTGTTTTTTATGAAAGTTGAATATTATTTCAGTGAGAGCGCAAAGCTGTATGTAACTGTAGAGATCTAGCTAACTTATATCTTATTATAAATTTATAGGAGTAAGTTCATAAGTGGATGAACCCTTTTTACTGAATAAAAAATAGTATCGGTCGAAAATGTCGTCTGATTTAGAATATTCTTTTTCCATAATTTATATTTATTTACTGTGTCTTGATCAATTTTTACTGACAAACATTGTACAATAGTTCAGAGACAGGGAAAGGCTCAGCTTTGTAATTCTCGTTTGGAGGAGTCAGTAGTATATGACCTTATTCAGTAGGTATTAACCCCCGAATAGAATATTTTACTTGCATTTTACATGAAATTGGACAATTTGGACCAGGCTCTTCAAGTTAACTAGCACAATACTTTAGATTACATTCATGTTAATGCATCTTAACAAACTAAAACAAGTGCATCAGTTTCTGCTGCGAATTCACGAGATATTTTGCCTTCAGCTCCGCTGGCACCAAAGGGGATTAATTCCTTTACCAAATGAGTTACGAAAGGCGAGGCTGCGAAGGCGCTGTCTCGTCTAACGAAAATTTCGCCTCCCTGAGCGGGCGAGCCGAGCTTTCTCTGAGCAGCCAAACCAGCCTGCGGAGGTACAGGCCGGTCACATGACGTCATCTTATTGTACTACAGTAGGGCGGTCAGCAGCCATTGTTTATTGTGAAATGCGACCCGATGTGATAGTTATAAATTAATGGGCTACGAGGAAAGGGTAACTTGTCATATTTGGTAAGAGCCAAGAGGTCAACAACTTTCAATTTTGCGTATCAGAAATGTATCGAAACGTTCCCTTTGTCATTGAGTATTAACGGGATCGGTAATCGTCTACTGAAGAGACTTGGCAGGTTCGCTCCCATAGCCTCTTGCTATGGGTAAAATATAAAGAAATATCTGACCATGATTAACGATGAGCCCCTTTTGTGTTAAAATGGTATAGAACAGTACGTATTTCACTTAAGGCCTTACACGATAATGCAGAGAAACAAATTTGAAACAATCTCTTGGTAAGATATGTTTTTTTTTTTCGTTGTTAATCAATCATCGCAGAGCTTTGATGCTTTACGTGTCATATAGGCAGACTATAACCTGAGCATTGCTGCTGCAGACAGGCAGGTAACCTCCATCTGTCGCTTGCTTACTACATAGTAGAAATAGAATATGACCAGAAAACCTACAATAGATGGCTGGCAACATGTAAAAAGTCAATTGAGTAGTCGACCACCGCGTGAAGCGCAGGACACTCGGCAGGGCTCGCTAAGGTAGGCGAGTTTGCAAACTTTAGGCCTTTGGCTGGTTGTCCATAAAGCCTTCTGCCTTTCAAACGGTCGGCCTGTTAAGTCGAAGTCATAAAAAATTTCACTATCTCAAAATGAAAATTCAGTGCCAGGGCCATGGGGAAATTTCTTTGCGTTTTGTCTGCCTTAACTTGCAGGACGCGTTTCCTGCACGACGCCACTACAAGGACCCACAAACTCCATACAAAACACACACCGCCAATGTCCCATTGTTGCTTGAGGGGTGCATTGTTCTTCTTCACCGCAACTGCTCACCGAAAGTGGCACTAATGACAAATCTTCGCCCTTTCTCTCACGGATAATGAGCAATGGCGAATGTTTAGAAAACACTACACGCAAGTTAATATCATCAGATCCGTGAAGTTAATAATAGAAGATCTGAATCTTTCGAGTTCATCCAAGTTAGAAAGCTGTCTGACTTTGGATGTGTTCTTCTTTCTATAAAACGCATTCATGGTCGTGAATCTTCTAACTATGCTCTTCAAAACACGAATATGTTGCAGCCTACTGCAATAGAGGGACTTATTACAGGGTACAGTTCTTAAAGGATACTTACAGAGAAGGTAATTTTTTTCTTTAAAAACTGCAACGTCATTATTACATAAACAAGTGTTTTCTGATTTTTGCTTCAATGTACTCCCACGGGTAAGCAGAGCCTCCAGCTGACACGCCTGCAGGAGCTCCATGTCTTGGGTAAAAACCAAGTGTCTTTGAAGCAAAGTAATCATTGAGCGCCTGTCGTAGGGCTGCTTCGTTTGACCAGTGTGTCATACGATGTGACAGCCAGAGAGTGGAAGAGGTTTGTGCAGGGTCTGATCCCTTACTTCCACTGCTTCCCTGACACTCTTTGGAGATCATCGCATATTGGGTGCCTATTTACCTGGTATGTGGGTGCTAATGTCGCATTGGGGTCACATAAGTACAAAAGTACTGAGGTGAACAACATCTTGATTTAGGAATTGAGCAACGCCGTCGCTTTAGCTTTTATATTTAACAAGAATAACGAAATATGCAGAAAGGGTTAGGTGGTATTTTTGCCGGCTGTTTCGGTAATATTTAGCATGCTTTTGTAACTTGATATGAAGTATATTATGTTGTGGTTGACATAATAGCTGTTGATACTAGTCAGCTTAATAGCTTCACTGTTGTACTCAGCTATCTATGAACAGCTGCAATTAAGTTTTGTATTAATTTCATATTAAAAGGAGATAATGTTGTACTTCTGCATCCACGTGCCGTGCATGCAACCGCTCCTCAATAAAGAAGCATTATCTACCCTTTCCTACAATACTCTCCCCTCTTCTTAAGTTAAGAGACCATAAATTGGATGTCGCTGAGGTTTGTGCTTGGATGCTTAGTAAGATACACTTTTGTCATCCAAGCTCATTAGTAACTTTCACTAGTGAAATGGAAATAATATGGCGTCCCCATGCTAAAGTGATTTCAAACACAACTAAGAAGTTTCACTAAGGTAATATCCTGAATTAAGCCACTGAACTCGATGGCTACGATCATAGGCATTACACTGAGAGTGCAGTGAGTTGTGTGGCAGGATGCAGTAGTTTATCAATACTCTTCTGTTGTAGAACTTTCCAAAGCCATGCTGGGAGAGGGCGCGATGTCGACCTATCATTGCTGACTTCAGGTGACACATACACGACTGGGAGCGTCTCTGTTGGCCTGTTCACAGCTTCCCCACCGTCGGCTCTCACTCTTTAGATTGCGTAGTTGACACTCTTGTCGGGTGCGCTCCAGTCTCTCGGCGTCCCAGGTCGTGCGTGTAATTATCTCTATTTCTCACCTAGCCCTAGTCGAGACTCACTGGACATTAGCGTGGAGAAATAACAAGAGGTCATTTTAAATTTAAAGTTAACGAAAGCAACTTTGCTGCAAAGTTCCAGGCTAATGTAATCTATTCATTAAGGTATCTCTGAACGCAACCAGAGCAAGCGCGTAGAGATTAATATGCATTCAGCTAGAGCGTGCATGTGTCCTCAGCTGTTGTATCTAAACGAAGGAACGGAATGTACGGTGACGCTGATTCTGTAGTCATGCTTGTGATGTTGCTGATTTTGTTCTGAACGATACGTTGAACTCACCAACTCAAACTTCTATTTAACTAGTGTATCGAGCCACCAAAAATGATGGTAATTAAGTTGTGATGCTTGGGTGCGGACTTGGCTAAAGAAGCTTCATCACACCTGCAGGCGATTTTTTAAGATTTCAAAGAAACGAAAGTATGCCGGCTGTTCTGACGAGCTCACGGTGCAAAATGTTCCTCCTGGAATATAAACCGCAACTAGAGAACCAGGGTGTCCAAAATAATGTCAGTGATTTTGAAGTGAATTTCGTTTTGTTCTTGCTTGCGGTTCGGGTTTTGCTGCAAATGTACTTCATGACTGAAGGTTTGATCTTCCATTAAAGTAACGAATGTTGTGCCGTCATGGACTTGTGTGAGAAAAACTGATCTACTGCTAGTAAAAGTGAAAATATTAGTTTTGAAAAGCTCGAAAATAGGGCTGTACTAGAACAATACAGTTCAATCAAAAGAATTCACCGCAACTTTTTAATTCTTACCGCATCCTGAAAATCAGCTCTTAGTTGAACCATCAAATCGAAAATAGGCTACCATAAAAACTGAATGTTAAGTTGCATTTCAGCTGCTAGGAATACATCAGAGAAATGGACTATACACGACTGAAGCGATACATCCATCCAAGACTGAGCCTCCCCTATTACGCGCAATAAAAAATTCATATCAAATACTGCTTCAGAGAACGCAGTAGCGACATTTTCAAGAAGCAGAATTTGGTACTAAGCTGACCGTGACCCGTTGGGTCACCAAAAACTCATCCTTAGTATCCCGTTTACTTCTACTTGATTCATATGGAATTGGAGTAGGTTTTACCAAATTTTATAAGCACCAAAAGCAGAGACAAATATTTTTATGCAGTAAAAGTACTGCCGAGCCGTGTCTAGGCTGCAGTGGTCGCAGAGCTCTTATATATTATTGATGCCTGGAAATAAATTGAATCGTTATCATTCTGAAATCTCCGAACTCCTCTCAATCTATTCCCTCTGCATGATAGCGAAGATTGTAAGCACGGTGACACCCAAGCAATCAAAGTTATCAGAGCTTCGTATGTACATAGATAGAATCTTTGGACTCGAATTTCGTGCCACCTGATCTTGTCAGTAGCTGAATTTTCCCCTATCTATGTCATGAACATCGTGACGGAGAGACGGACCAACCAACCAAGTGGCGGAGCAAGCAACCAACCAACCAAGTGGCGGAGCAAGCAGCCAACCAACCAACCAAGTGGCGGAGCAAGCAGCCAACCAACCAACCAAGTGGCGGAGCAAGCAACCAACCAACCAACCAAGTGGCGGAGCAAGCAACCAACCAACCAACCAACAAACTGCCTATCGTTATAGTAGACAAGAGGGCCCATCCGTCAAAAGTGACGGCAAACATTTCGTGATTGAGCTTTTTATTGTTCCGGTTCCTAGTATAGGTTTTACTGTATTATAGGACTCATCCCTGCAGGCCTGATCTTCTATTAGTTGCACTTTACAACCATGAGCTTTTCGATAGCAAAATATGCCTCCCCGCCGCAAGATAAGGCGTGAATATCAGCTTGGAATTGATCAAGCGTTAAACAGCACTTAGAAAATAATAATTCAATCAAAAGAATTCACTGTAAATGCCCAGGGCTCACCGTATTGTGGATACCATGCTGATTGTTGACCTCAAGCGTCAAAATATGGCTGCGATGTAAATTCAATATAAAAAGGCGTCTGCTGAGCGTGAAGATTCAACTACTTCGATATCATTCAGCAATGAAAGCGGGGATCCAGAGGCTAAAGATCCAGAGCCCGGGATCCAGAGGCCGGAGATCCAGAATTATATTTGTCACCGGTACTCCAAGCTCTGAAATTGAATTTTCCTCTATTAAACTCTAACTGCGTGACGGAAAGACGGACCAACATTGGATGGAGCAAGCAAAAGAGCAAGGGAGCAAGCGACCAACAACTGTGTTTTATCACATAGTGGATTCCTGAAAAGAATTTACGGAAAAAGCTCACGGTGTATCCTGGATACCAGATGTTACCCCATCGCAATAAAATTTGGTCGCAATCGGACTTGAAAATGTTTTGGCCTCAGCTCAGCGTGAAGGTTCAACTATGATACTACGATAGAAAGAAGCGAAAGAAAAATAAGCGAAATGGATTATGCACAGCAGGATCGGACACATCAAAGACCGAACCTCTCGATCTCCCCCGGCCGCTCAGGAGAAGGACAAGAAAAAGTGCCAAACCAGGCGGGTTTCAGAAAATGGAGTATGTCGAGCATATTTCGTAAACTTAATGTCATCTACATAAAGTTACGATTCAAAGCTCCTTGTATCTTATCTCCTTGCCTTTCAATACATGAATCTTTTTCCATCTAAATTCTTCAGATGAGGATGGAGATACGAACATACTAACCAATCACTAACCACAGAAGGTCGCAAAACGGCCGCTCCCACCTCTCTTGTCAAAACAATCTAATATGCCCCGACCAACGACCACATAATATTTGTACCATAAAAGACCTGAAAAAGCAAGTTTCAAAAGCGACATTCATTTTAGAAAAGTGTTTCAGATGGCTGTCTTCTAGCAAATCGACCGTCTGCGGCACTGCCTCAAGAACCGCAGTGAAGGCACCGGTACAAACCTAAACAATGTTGAGATATCGCTCAGTTTACAAAAGGAATTATTCCATGAAAGCTTTTAGAGAACTCGCAAATTCTAGCTGGAGATAATTATTTGAACACGGATATACACAATGCACAAAATGCATTCCACCGGATTGCTAAATTTTATTGGAGATAGCACCCATGCACGAGGTCCGTCAATCCGATTTACCTCTTCGCTCCGGCGGCAGAGGACTTTTCGTGGAAAATTGTGGTGCATGAGGCAGTAGGGCAGAATCAACTACTAGCACATGTGACGGCCTGTGAGCTCAGCACAGTTCTGCAACCATGCTATTGAGCGTTTGCCTGGATCTGCGGGGCTGACAGTAAGCAATGTTTTCCAGTGAGATCACTTGAAGAGAAAAGTGTACTCGACTTTATTGTTCCTATCCTACAGTACATGGGCTTATGTTTGTGTGTACGGTGTGAGTGGAATACTGTTTGATTTTCACAGGTATTTGAGCATTGCTCATGAATGTATGTTATGGTACTCCCTCACCCCTGAGATTGTTGTTCCACAACCAGGAAGTTTGTTTAGAATTTACCAATTGTTGGGAAAATTATATGTTATTTACATGAAGACGTTAGCAGTTGTACTCTAGCTTTATTGACGTTTGCCTAGTTATTGAAAATAGTTTTAAGCAGTGGTCGTAATCATTTTTAACACGCAAAATTTAACTTTTTTCAGACCATCTGGTGACAAAGACAGAGCAAGAGAAAAATAGTAGCAGAGCTAAAAAAAATAAGAAGTGCGTATTCACGACTAAAGCGCTCTGAGAGCTCTTACGACCGCCAAGCAAGGCAGCGGTAACGAAAATTTCGAACTAGCTCTGAAACCATGATTTTCTTTGTATCATCACCAAAATCTAATAATTTGTACCTTTTGACAGTATTAACAACATCTGCATTTTTCTTAGAAATGTGTTAATAAATTTTTGAGTTACAGTGCTATAAAACATTCTAAAAAAACATAAGTCAAGCCCACAGACGGACCTTCCGATCATCAACAAAATTTAGTCAATTATATCTTTTAATATTACCAACAACTCCTGTAAATTTCATGAAGGTCCATTCCTAACTTTTCAGTTATTGCGCTAACAAGAATAAAAAGCACAGCTACAAACGAACGAACAAACTGATCCTGAAAAAATTTGATCTTCTACTCTTTGTAATATACCCAACAACAACTCGTGTAAATTTCATGAAAATCAGTCGATGACTTTTTAAGTTATGGTGCTAACAAAAATAGGCAGACACACAAACTGATAAACAGATCTTCCCCAAAAGTTAATCATCTGTTCCTCTCAACATGCCTAACAATCCCTGTAAGTTTCGTCAAAATCGGTCGATAACTTCTTTAGTTATTTTGGTGACGGACAGACAAAGAAACAGGCACACAAACCCGGCGAAAACATAACCTCCTTGGCGGATTTAAATATTGAAGGTAATGATTGAGCGTAACGCCGTGTTACAGCAGTGATGGAACGTAGTGTCATGAAACAAGCTGGGGATACTAAGCGTAACGCCGTGTTACAGCAGTGATGGAACGTGGTGTCATGAAACAAGTTGGGGATACTGAGCGTAACGCCGTGTTACAGCAGTGATGGAACGTGATGTCATGAAACAAGTTGGGGATACTGAGCGTAACGCCGTGTTACAGCAGTGATGGAACGTAGTGTCATGAAACAAGTTGGGGATACTGAGCGTAACGCCGTGTTACAGCAGTGATGGAACGTAGTGTCATGAAACAAGCTGAGGATGCATTTGGGAGTGAAACGTTTGCGGTGAGCAGACTTTGAGCAAGAACTTTATCAAGTTCTCCTTGTAAGGCAGTGCAAACGAGTGTTTAGAGTTTGTTTGCGTTGGCATTTTTGTACATTGGACCAATTATTTCGCATCAATCTGAAAGTCTTTATTGGCCTAGCTATTTTGGAACATAGGTTGTACTATATTACACGCTCTTAAGGCATACATATCAGAAATTTCAGTGGACTATCTCATTTTTTTCAAGTTGCTTGAAGGCATAGTCAGTCAAGTCTTTTATAACAATTTCTGTAAAGTCAATTCCTGAGGTTTCTAGCTCTCTTTTAACAACGACTGTTGCATTTGCTAGCATCATATGGAGCAACTGTGTCTATGGCCACACCTGCCCTCTGTGAGATACGACATTTGCGCAGCACCACGACAAACATGGAGCGAACAGAAGAGTAAAGTAAATCCTTGATTGGTATTATACTTTATTGCATCGTTTCAAACCGTGCTGCATATTTCTGCTGAAAGTCTTCTATGAAACCTACAAACGCAGCTATATGACCTGAGAACTGAGATCAGACTGCTTCTGGTGGAATTGTCCTCACTGACTCTACTGAACTTTAAGCTCAGTGGAACTGTGTATGTACTGTATGATCAGTAGCAACGTATCAGTGTAACTATGTAGGTAATGTTTCTCTCATTATACCTAAAATTAATATATTTAGTAATCTAAGAGAACACTGCACTCAAGATATTATTATCGTGTCATATCAGACGTAACAGCGGCACAGTGAGGTTAGATTCCCAGCTGTGCTCTTCCCAGAGCGACCTCATCGCTCAGCAGCGTTTGACTGGTGCAATTTCCACAGTCGTGTTTAATTTTTTCTGATAGGCACATTCCTAGTTACTGCTTGTAGGGTCACGGATTATTGTCGTTGCTCGTTTGTGGCACGAGCACCCTTGTCACCATGCAATGGTCGGCCTTGGGAACTTGATGGGCTTGCAATTTATATTACAAGCCTAACGTCCCATGGGCTAGAGCAAGCGTTCCTTGTTGCTTAATGGCCACTTTCCTAGAGAATTTTACCTGCAACGGTACCTAACTTGCTGCATTGACCACAGTTCCCCAAATTCAGCAAGGAGTGGCGCCGTGTGGTGCCGGGTCCCCGCGGTGGGGCGCGTCTGCGTTTGCTTTCTTTCTTTGTCTCTGGAAGGCTTTTTTGCCTAGTGTTCCTTTCCTTTCTCGCAACGTCAGTTCGGAGCGGCGAATTAAGCCTCGCTAGGTGGGTTGCTGGAAAGCGGGGGGAGGGGGCAGGACGGGTATATCCAGGGGAGCGTGTCCCTCCTTTTTGGTGCCTTCTAGAAATTGGTCCGATTGAGGCGCGGCCCCACTTATGTGGTAACGTGGACCACGGCCTGCAGTACTTAACTGCAGGATCAAACGCAATCACTATTTCCTCCATGCGGTCAGAGAGGGTGGTGTTCAAACTCCTCCCTCTTGGAGGTAGCTCAACAATAACCATGCACTGGTGCCTAAATACTTTGTCAGCTGAAGCTATAAATACCAAGATAGTATTTTATCATCGAAAAGTATGGCTGTGAGGTGCGCATGTATACCAGTGACAATAACGTTTGAGACACTCAAGCGTATATCAAAATACGCATTAGGGCCAAAACTACACTACTTTCTAGCTGCGTCGCCAACAGCGTAGGGGGATGAAAACCACAGTGGCTTGGCCCTGCCCATAGATCTTCCTTAACAGCACAGCTGAGCGTCTCCTTCACACAACGTAGTTGCACAGTCTCTCCCATGGGGATGGTCCTACGCTCGTGTCCACGTCTGGATAGGAGCAACAGACCCCAGCGATTCCCCATACAACAGCTCTGCCTGGAGAGGAGATAGAAGATGCAGTCTCAATTTAGTAAATTTAATCGATCCTTGAAGAGCTATTTTTCACTGCAGTTATATGACGCCAAAATATTCAATGAATAAATGCGCTTTAAATTTGTGAGGGTTCGCGCACTTGTGAAACCAGCGCTCCTTTTATCAATCCTTAGCTTTTCTAAACTGCGTGTTACTCTGAGTAATTTTACGACTTAATGAATCTGCACCAAGTCAAAGAAGCCAAGAGCCGGATTTTTTTTTTTTTTTTAGTTGAAAGAAAAGGACATTAATATCCGCCAGCGATACTTGCCACTGCATTATTCAATATTAGTTCTCCAAGTGAACGAAGAGCTGCAGCAAAAGTAACGACAGCAAAAAGTGATAAACTGTACAGACAACCATCTTGCTTCCCCTCTTGCTTCCTAAATAGTTGAAGACAGAATCGCCTGCGCATGTTCAGCGCTAAAGGTTTTGTGACTAACTAACGTCCTTGTGCAGAGCAAACTAAAGACAGGACGGGCCTGTTATATGTAGACCTAGTTAATAAATGGGACCCTTACAGAATTTCTGGATGCCGAGTGGGTAAACCCGTAAAAAAATCTTCTGGGGCAGCCGAAAATTATGTTAGGGCATTGTTGCCTCCGGTTCTGCAGTACTGCCCCGCATGATGTTGGAGCCAAACAAATAAGTGAAAAACATACTGAAAAATGAGCGATTATTCGTGTCATAATAAGAACACAAAGTGTTACAACGGACTGTAAAAAGTCTTGGGTCCGGAGAACTAATCGAAATATGCACCATCAGTTCATCCATTATTCCTTCACCGTCTATTCGAGAGCTCTCTGTTATAGCAGCATTTCGGAGAAGCTGCTCTCAGAATGCGCCAGAAGTGCTTCAAACGAGTGTACTCCTTGAATTTAAAGAAATGTCTAGGTTTCTGAGTGGAGATGTTGCCAAGGTTTGGGCTGAGGTGCGCCCGGCGTTAGCCCGTGGCTGCTTTAGCATTCAGGTCGATCAGGCTTGGGAGGGTAGACGTTTCGGAGAAAGTTCTGCGCCTCACTCGGCCGATGAGTTTTTTTTTTTTTTTTTGTCGTTGCCTGGCCAGTTTTGGGGACTAGCATTAACTGTAAATGATCGAGTTTGATTACAGAAGGATGGAACATGCTTTGAGTGCGGAAACTGCATTGTCCTAGCGGCCAGTCTGCTGCATGTCTTTATTACCTCCGCCAAGGAGGTTATGTTTTCGTCGTGTTTGTCGGTCTGTTGTTCTGTCTGTCACCAAAATAACTCAAAAAGTTCTGAACCGACTTGAACGACATTTACAAGGGTTGTTAGGTATCTTAGGAGGAACAGATGATTAACTTTTAGTGAAGATATGTCTATCCATTTGTTTGTTTGTTTGTCTGCCTCATTTTTCTCAATGCCATAACTCAAAAGATTATGGACGGATTTTTATGAAATTAACATGAGTTGCTATATATATAACCATGAGCAAATGACCAGATTTTTCGTAATGATCCGTTTATTCGTTCGTTTGTTTATCACTGTTTTTAATTTCATGCTTGTTACCACAATAACTAAAAAAATGAATGGATCTTTATGAAATTTGTAGGGGTTGTTAGTAATGTTAGAATACATGAATAATTAAATTCTAATGCAGATCGGTTTGTTTGTTGGTATATTTGACTCATGTTTGTCAAAACGTTTGTTAGCAGTATAACTCAAAAAGTTATCAGCGGATCTTCAAGGAACTTGCATAAGCTGTTATTACTATCAAAAGACACAAATGATTAGATTTTGTAGTTCACACAGAGAAAATTGCGGTTTCAGAGCCAATTTGAATTTTTTGCTACCGTTGCCTGGCTTGGCGGAGGTATGCGCTCTCAGAGTGCTCTAATTGTAGTTTTGATCACAAGCGAACGAAGTGGTAGGGGTGATAATGTTTTCGTTTAAGATTTAAGTATATATATATATATGTATGTATATATATATATTTATTTGTCTGTCCACCCCAAAACAGCTAGAAGGAGTTGAGCAATCGTCATATTTTTTTGCAGGGAGAATGGTGGGTTGACCTAGAAGTGACCCACGCCAAATAACTAGGCCGAGCTGGCCATCGAAAATGAAGAAATTGAATTTGCCTCTACTGCGGCAGATTGTATTTTGCCACGAGGCACTTTATTTTTCCTATGTTATTATTACAGTGAATATCTAGAATTATTGTTTATTTATTCAATCGTAGTTAGGGGAGCATTTCAAAGCCCGTATTGATCAACATTTAGGTATATCTAGTCGAACCGGTTTACCACTAGCAAAACCATCCCATTCAGCCCCCCGCCAACATGCTGAACAAAACAACAATCCCGTCAGCAGGAATGACTTCTCAATCATAGCCTCTTCCAATCCTATCGAGCTGACAACACTAGAGTCACTCTACATCCATAGGTGCAGACCTAACCTCAACATTATGACCTCAGCTGGACCGCTTCATACAGTTCACCAGTAGACTCACATCAGCCGACTGTACAAGAGCTGACATCCGGCCTCTCCACGCAGTTCCGCTCATTTGCCTTTTAGGTCTCCTCCCGACCACACCTATGCTCCCCTAATTACAGTGAATAGTTTAAGCGTTCGTCTCCACAATAACGGCGATCCAACAGGGGGAGAAACATGGGACAGCTGGCAATCATAAATGAGAGCGATGAAATTTGCTCTCACTGCGGGTGATGGCCTTACGCCACGAGGCGTTCTAGTTCATTTGGTATTGTTTTAGACCTATAGGGGAGGAACGCCAGGAAAATATATTATTTGTATGGTCATCGCAAATTTCACTGGTACTGCCAAAATAATCTGCAGTTTTTGTTGTGCAAATATACAAATTGAGATACAAAATAATGATTGGACTTAGTTTCCTAATTGACTAGCACATTCACCAGCATATACGTCACTGTTCACCGTGTCGTCTTCCTGCCGCACAGCCCTGAAATACTGTATTAGAGTAGCGGTCGACCGCACCTCATCTGTGGTGCTGGGCTAAGCGCCTTGATTAATTTTGAGTTCTGCTTCGTGTGATCCGTACCATAAAAGTAAGGGTAAAGTCAACCTGATCACACCCCCGACTGGGATCTCCACCCGCAAATAGATGACAGTGCTCTTGAATCATGAAAATACTACAGTGATGTCAAGAGACTATATGATAAGGGGTTGTCCAGGAGTGCAGGTCGTGATGAATCACAGCTTTGGTGGTGTTCAAGTAGCTGTGGACGCATGGCAGAGAGCATGGCGCTGTTGCTATATCTGAAATGTGAAGCATGTATGGAGTTGATGACATATTTACCCTGCCATAAACATATTACAAAGCTGTTCCGTTCAAAAAAATGTCGAGTCTCTTTGAAAATATATATATATATATATATATATATATATATTGAATCTGTAGTAAAAGGCTGAATCTGAATCGACTCTATTACCTTAGCCCTACAAAGGGAGACCCCTAGCGAGGAGTTATAACGGGAAAGGTTCGGTGCAATGCACCGCAGCCAAATGAATTGCTAATAAGTTCATTATCTATATGTATTTCGAATAAAAAAAATCACCAGTCATTCTCTTCAGAAATTCATACATGAGTTGAGATATAATTAGAATAATCAATTCAAGGGTAAATTATAATGAACAATTCAACGAGAACTTTAGAAAGCATACAGCGATATATATTTTGTAAGATAACCGTGGCAGTTTGCTCACCAATGCAGGCAGTGTGCACGTGTTACAGGAACTGTGGGGCGCCTGCTGTATTGCAGGGACTGTACTGTCTACGTACGCAGAACAATCAATGTACTATGAGTGTACACAGCAATATTCATACAGTGATACAGTATGCAATGAACTGCGACTGCACTGATGTAGCCTCATTTAGCTAAGGCCGTCATATTTATTATTAATAATGCATATGAAGTTTAGCTGTCCATCAGTAATTATAACCCTGGGATGAAGTTACATGCACAGCGTAAACAAAAGTTGGAACGGTCGGGGCTGCCGGCTGTACGAATGCAGGGTGCGGTGCACTGTAGGGCAGGTCTCCCTTTATTGGGACCATTTATCATAAAAATCTATGGTATTTTCACGTATGCATGGTATTTTCACTCAAATTTTTATACAAAACATGAAAAATGCCATTTCTTGAAAAGTTACAAGTTTCCAGCAATTGAACTGAAATTTGAAAGCTGTAATAATGCAAATTTCTGCAGGGTGAGATGCAATACACCTCAGGTTTCCCTTCGTAAGGTTAAAGTGCTATTTGAACTTAAACTATTTCCGTGCAGTGCAGGTACTTTTTGTCGTCGTTTGTTACTTTTCCTACAGGTGGTACTCGCGTAGGTAAAAGTTATTTCTCGTTATATATGCAAAGGTTCGCTCTCGCTGAAGCGGAAGTGACCTGACTACGTAAAAGAGAATCACCATGTAGTAGTTTGCTTGGTATGCTGCAGTATTACATATATGTACGTCAGTTGACTACCGTCACGCTGGTCTGGCAGAAATACTGCAAGTAAACCGTCACTATAAACTTTCCTTCTCTGGAGAGAGTTTCTCTGTTATTAACAGCGGGCAAAGTAATGGCACCAAAGCGGGCCAGTGCATGGACCTGACCCCACATTCCCGTAGAAAGTTAAGAGCCGTACCATTACGGCTCCTCGATGCGCAGCTTGGCTATCATTGTAGCCTCGCCCCTCAAAAATCAAAGCAGTTTTCGTACATGCGCTGCCTGCTCACCAGCGAGCCATTCCTCACACCGACCTCTTCGCTCACGCGCTGCAGGGAAAAATCCTGTCTTGAGTGGTAGTAGCGCGAGCCGCCCAGCTGGTCTTCCGGTCCTCAGCTGGGGCGTGATTGCTCAGCTACCGAGCGGGCACCTGCCTTATTGTGGTGCTTGAGTGGCTGCAGCGCTGGTGAAGAGTTCTGACAGAGTAGAGCTTGTGTTGCAGCAGCGCTGGTGAAGAGTTCTGACAGAGCAGTGCTTGTGTGGCTGCAGCGCTGGTGAAGAATTCTGACAGAGCAGTGCTTGTGTTGCAGCAGCGCTGGTCAAGAGTTCTGACAGAGCAGTGCTTGTGTTGCAGCAGCGCTGGTGAAGAGTTCTGACAGAGCAGTGCTTGTGTTGCAGCAGCGATGGTGAAGAGTTCTGACAGAGCAGTGCTTGTGTTGCAGCAGCGATGGTGAAGAGTTCTGACAGAGCAGTGCTTGTGTTGCAGCAGCGCTGGTGAAGAGTTCTGACAGAGCAGTGCTTGTGTTGCAGCAGCGCTGTTGAAGAGTTCTGACAGAGCAGTGCTTGTGTTGCAGCAGCGCTGGTGAAGAGCTCTGAAAGTCACCGGTACCGTACTCTGTGTTGTGACGTTGTGAAACAAATTAAGCCTCTCGATAACAAATTATCTTTAGGAAATATTTCCAGCTCAGATGCAAGTAAGCAAATAATCACTTGGAAATGAACGCCTTAAACTTGACCCAAAGCAGCGAAGCCAACGCTCATGACTGAAAGTCCTGACAAATTCATGCCGATGAGAATAACTTATCTTGATAGACTACCAATCGATAGCACCAACTGCATGTGTTATACTGTCTGCGATACGTTGCAGGAATACTATGTAATTAGAACCTACGTTGTAAATACATCGGGAGTTCTTAGCTTGTCTGAACGCACACACAGATAAGGTGAAGTCCATGCGTCCTTGCAGATAAAGTGCGCACTGAAATTACAGGTAATATTGATTAAATACATAGGTCCTAATACCAGGCTTTGGTGGACTGCATAAAATGTGAACGTACACTCGTCTAAATAGATCCCAAGACTGATCAATGCGACTCAGGTGTAGTCTTGCTAATGAAGACAGGGACTTCAAACTACTTCAAACTACTGCAAACTGCTCATCTTGCCGGAATCTAATACATTCGTTGCCAAAAACCTAAATTCATCATTATACGCCATGAATAGGGGAAAAGTTATATTATTTTTAGACAATTTTTGTGTTTTCAGATCCAAAGATTGTCGCCCGCCGCTGACCTCATTGACGACTTTGTGATTCTTGCTGCATGACTTCATTCCTTGCTGCATGTATTCATTCCTTGCCGCATGAATTCATTCCTCGCTGCATAAATTCATTCTTTGCTGCATGAATTCATTCCTTGCTGCATAAATTCATTTCTTGCTGCATGAATTCATTCCTTGCTGTATGAATTCATTTCTTGCTGCATGACTTCATTCCTTGCTGCATGAATTCATTCCTCGCATCACCATGTACAGTTACTGCTTGTGTCAGCTTCCTTCGTTAATGAGAAAACATTTGACTGAAGTTGCATCAAGCTGCGAGAGGCCCCGTTATACGTTATTATGGCTTCAGTGGGGCACCAATTAAGCACAGTGTAGTCTATGATCGTACGAACAAATTGTGCCGTAAATGATGAAATACAAGCATGAAAATAATACGTCGTAACATATCTACGCAGTAGACACGCTGCAGTGTCATGAGTTGCATCTTGCTGTTATAATGTGAATGTTTTCGCAAATGGCCAAGTTCGACTGTAACTGTATAACAGGCAGTTCCAGAGCTAGTGCAACTCTAGTAACAGTATCGTCACACGGTTAGATCAATAATATTTCGATGACTAGTTATTCCACTAGACTATCACCTTAATGATTCTAAGTGAAAACAATAATTGATCCTTGAGGAGTGAGCTTTTGGCCCTCAAAGATGTTTTCGGTAGCAAAGCTTGGCGTCTGATCGAATTAATAAGTGAAACTGTAAGTTGGTCGTACTTTAGCGTTGGTACTTGAACGGTGCGATGCAGCGCAGGCTATACTATTTTAGAAACGTTTGTATTAGAACTAATGTACGTCATAATAATATACCTCATATACATACCTGATGCATTAAACACAGATCCCCAATATTTTTTTCCCAAATTGGGATTATTATATAAAACTCTATATTCATAATAATAAGCACAGGCATTATCCATCAACTATCAGTCATATATATGCAAAGACACTGCCGTGCCATGGCAGTTAGCGGTTCAAGAAACAAAACGCTCAATTTAACAATGAGAAATTGCTAAAGGTAACAGGGCACAGCTTCAGGAGCGAAAGGGCGGATACGACTACATTGAAATGGAAAGCCTGCGCCAGAGAGAGCTGGAAGCCCTGACGGATCCCCCTAACGTGTGTTCGGCATTGCAATAAGTTACCAAGAGTTTATTTTCCTGTTCCTCAAACAGTTGATATTAACACCTCCTCTAAGCAATGAGTTATCACTGAGGTGCAGTATTCGAGGAAGTAAAGGCTCGCTAGTCTCCCTCGTGTTGGCAGAAAGTCGGCATATGTTTAGACAGTGGCAGACCCCACTGCCTGGACGAATCAAAGAGGTGGAGAGAGTCCCTTTTGTGGTGAGAAATGTTGGACTGCCGGACTGCACTGTGTGTCATTGGTACTGGAAAGGAAAGTGTTCTACTATCACCTGGAAAGATCACTGCATGCAGCTCCTGTTGCACTTTAGAACAAACGTCCCTGCAACTGACCTGCAGAGATAGCGTCACCTCAGTGCCATTATCTCTAACAGCCCAACTGTTCAAAGGTTTCTTCTCTTATTGCAGTAGTGACTCGTTACGCTGCTGTCGCTGGTATTGGGGAGCGTTTGCTATCCCAAGTGCAGTGGCAGAGCAGCTAGGTAATATTTCACAAACATTACTTCAAATCCTGTTAAAAGATAGCATTGTTATCTTCATTAATAGCAGCTTTGATTATTACACAAGAGGCTATGTTATACTTTCATTGTTTAACGCTTCTCTTTTTTTTCGCACTGAAGGAAAATTGGGGACAATCAGACAGCAATCATGGTGAAGGAATCGAAACAGCAAGTTCCCCAAAATTTTTCACCGATTTACAAGGAACTCTGAACTGGCTGATTATTGTTATTACCACCGCCAAGAAGGTTATGTTTTCGTCGTGTTTGTCTGTCTGTCTGTTGGGCTGTTTGTCTGTCTGTCTGTCTGTCACCAAGATAACTCAAAAAGTTACGAACCGATTTCGAAGAAATTTACAGGGATTGTTAGGTATGTTAGGAGGAACAGATGATTAACGTTTGGTAAAGATGTCCATCCGTTTGTTTGTCTCCCTCATTTTTCTCGATGCCATAACTCAAAAAGTTATGGATGGATTTTGATGAAATTAACATGAGTTGTTAGGTATATAACAAAGAGTATATGACCAAATTTTGGTAATGATCCGTTTGTTCGTTCACTCGTTTGTCACTGTTTTTAATTTTATGCTCGTTAGCACAATAACTCAAAAAACAATTAATGGATCTTTATGAAATTCATAGGGGTTGTTTGTAATGTTAAAAGACATAAATGATCAAATTTTGGTGCCGATCGGTTTGTTCGTTTGTATATTTGACTTATGTTTTTCATTACGTTTGTTAACATTATAACTCAAAAAGTCATGAACGGATCTTCAAGAAAATTGAACAAGCTGTTATTAATATGAAAAGGCACAAATTATTAGATTTTTGAGTTTATACAAAGAAAATTATGGTTTCAGAACCAATTTGAATTTTTTGCTACCATTGCCTCACTTGGCAGAGGTATGCGCTGTCAGAGTGCTCAAGTTGTACTATGTATTTCTATTAAAATATGATCCTGCACACTCTAATAACTTCTCCTAACTGTTCAGTAGCTTAGTAATGGCCGATGTTTTAAAAAATCCTTTAGCTTTACGCTGAAAAAAATGTGCTGCCGCTCTCAAGTCATTTACCTTATTTTGTATCTCTCATGTGATTATCCAAGCTAAGAAAGAAGTGAAAATCTGCATGTGAGATATCAGTGGCATGCGTACGACGGATGAAGTGTAATCTCTGCTATCCTGTGGCATCATTTTTTGCAGCCTGTGCTTCAGCATTATTTGGTTGCGGTAAAGAACCTCCTTAAGCCATTCACGAGCACTTCCTTCCTTTCCTGCGTCTTCATCAAAACTGTACGAGTCTTTCGAGAGGCACCGGATGCATTTGCATTAAGTTTAATGTGCTGCAGCAGACAAGCGCGAAGTTACATTTGTGTCTGTTACTCATTTCTCATTTAGCACCTTGTGTTGGGGCATAAATAACCAGTATTTCTAAGCAAGTAAAAGTAAATTGGCCGTTTAGACCACATCCAGCTGATCCCAAGAGCTCCCAAAACATCAGTCTCGGACAACCTGGCTGAGCTGAACAGGAAGCGCCTCTACGCAGCCGCTGAACTGAAAGTTCCCCTGCGGCTGAAGAAATTTCGTGTTTGCCGAACTAGAGGACGGCGATGTCCAAAGTACGATGGGGGCATTCCAGGGCTGGATGAGAAGTAGTTGAAAAAAGGAGTCTGGATACCTGGAACAGGACCACTGTGTCCTAATGCTACAGCCAACAATTTCAGATGGAGTCACATGACACTTTCATTGAAATTGTTGCCGGCGTCAACGGCAATGTACGGCAAACGTATGCGGAGAATCAGACGGGTAAAGCATACATGAGAAGCTGGAGAGAAACAAAGGAATTTTAGCTTGAGGACAGCTCGTGTGCGGAAATAATCAGCACAGGAGTTGACTGGCGGCACTTGAAGTTTCTAAGAAGAAAGTCGGAAGTAAAACAAGCTCGTTCTAAAAGAGTTAACTGAGAGCTGAAGAGAAGGAAAGGTCAGTCCTCCGTCTCGTAGCACCTCTACTAATTTCTGGAATTAAATGGAAATGTTTCAAAATTTCAGTACTAACTAGAGCACTTTGAGAGCGCATACCTCCGCCAAGCAGGGCACGGTAATGAAATATTAAAATTAGTTATAACACTATGATTCGCCTTGTAACAACTCCAAAATCTAATGATTTGTGTCTTTTAACCATTTTAAGAGTTTGTCCGTTGAGATCCGTTAATGACTCTTTGAGTTACCCTGCTAACAAACATTATGACAAACATTAGTGTAAAGCTCAAAGAACCAACCGTTCATCACCTAAGTTTAATCAATTATGTCGCCTAACATTACCCTATAAATTTTATCCAGATTCATACATATTTTTTTGAATTATTGTGCAAACATGCATCAAATCAAACACTGCAACAAACAACCGAACAAACAGCTCATCAAAAAATTTGGTAATTTATTCCTCATAATATACCTAACAACTCATCAAAATTTCATAAAAGTTCGTGCATAACATTTTGAGTTATGCTAATAAGAAAAATGAGGCAGACAAACAAACAAACGGATGAACTGATTTTCACTAAAAGTTAATCTTCTGTTTCTCCTAATATACCTAACAATCCCTGTAAATTTCGTTGAAATCCGCCCATAACGTTTTGAGTTATCTTAGTGACAGACAAAAACACCGACCGACAGAAAAACACGACGAAAACGTAACCTCCGTGCCTGAGGTAATTACTGAGCATAACTTTAAGAGAAATCTGCGGAGTACTTTCTTAGAAGTGAAGAATTCAGGAGGTGAAAAGAAAGGGCTTACATTTATCCAATTAAAGGTCCCACAAGTAAGGACTCTTTTAAGCTTATTTAACTGGAAAAAAATCTATTCTGAAAATTGAAAGGACAGCTTGTACAGTAGGAATAATAATATTGTTCGTATCACGTATTTACTAGCAGCGAAAAGATCCCTTCTTGGGTTAAATTTAAATTTCTATGAATACTATAAGACCAGTCCTGTGCGGCTAAAATAGCTTCAAATTACACTGGAGTGAGCTTCATGCAGAGTTTTAATTTATACGTGAGTCTGAGTGCCAGAATCAGATCATCGTCACGTTGAGGATATTTGAATAGTTTTACCGAATTAGAAAAATCATTATGGGCAAATAACACTGCATTCGAGGTTGGAAGACTATCATCTAGTGTTTGAGTATATAACACAGCAGGGAATTTTTAAAATGAGCAACGTACATATGTGCAATCAAGTAAGTAGAAGTTTATTAGTCTCAGGTGCGTTAACAACATGCATGTGTCATTCACACTATACTGCAACGTTTACGTAACGATGGGACCCTGAAATTTAGCGGAGACTCGAGGAATTTTGTATACATTCGACCGCCTAGCTTTACACAACTTTAGCAACTATCCAATTCTTTCTTTTTTACACTGCTATGACGATTTGCTTATCAACTGTGCTTTATAGTATTAGGAACTGAATAGTTTTCCGGAGAACAGAACAAAACTAGAGCACTCTGAGAGCGCATACCTCCGCTTAGCAAGTCAGCGGTAGTGAAAAATTCAAATTGATTCTGAAACCATGATTTTCTTTGCCTCATCACCAAAATTTAATCACTTGTGCCATTTTATAGTATTAACAGTTTCTGTAACTTTCCTGAAGATTCGTTCATAACTTATTGAGTTATTGTACTAGTAAGCATAAAATCAAGCCCAGCGCCAAAGAAACGAACGAACAAGTAGATAATCACAAAAATTTTGCAATTTAGTCTTCGCAGTATACCTAACATCCCATGTAAATTTAATGAAAATTTGTCCTTAACTTTTTGAGTTATAGAACTAAGGAAAATAGGCAGACAAACAAACAGATGAACAGACTTTCACCGAAAGTTAATCATTTGTTACTGTTAATATGCTTAGCAATCCCTGTAAATTTCGTTGGAAGCCGTTCTTAACTTTTTGAGTTATCTTGGTGATACACAAACAGAATAACCGACACGAAATAGAATAACAGACAGAAAAACGTGACGAAAACCAATCCTCCTTGGTGGAGGTAATGACATCAAGCAATATAAGCTAATCTAATAGTACAGCTTGTAACTTGGAGACTGGAGAGGTGCAGGTATTCATGTCGACATCTGTAGATATCGCACCGCCAATAGCGTCCAGAAGTGCCCAGTCGAACACATTACTGCAGAGAGAGAAAGTAACTCCAGAGATTTCTAAAGTAAAGAGCAAACCGCGGAGGACAGACTGCAGAAGTGGGTCAGCCGAGCCTACGCAACTTGCTCTTGCCAGCGAGGAGCCATACTGTGGTCCACAGTCGGTGTGGTTTACGTTAAGCTTATTGGGTTGCGGCAGTGAGACTCTTAATATTTTGAAATTATTGTGCATAACGAACGTTCTAAAGTTTCAATAATAGCCTACGGTTACACGGCATAGGTTACAGAGCCAGAAACAACTCATTACTCTCCACAAATAATAACGGAAATAATAATGCGATATAACGAGTTACTGACGGTAATGAAATGTTTAATTAGATGACAGTAAGCGTCAATCCTTTTTCTGTTTATTGTAAATGCTCTCCTATTCTTCATATTTCTTACTAGCACCAGCATACGCATCTTAACTTAGATAGTACAAGAAGCTCTACAGATGCTGACATCAAAATATCGCCTGCCGTGAAGCGCTGTGAGTCGTCGCCTTTTGATGGGTGAAGATCGACCGACCGGACACGTTCATTTTTTTCACTTTTCCAATGCTTTCTCAAGAAAATTAATTTGTGTAAAAATATTTGACAACGCACCGATCTAGGCATCTAACTAATACTAAGAATGACCGTCGTGTGCTTATAAATATATATATTTATATGTTCGGGGTCACGCTCTTAACGAAATAGATAGGCGGAAATTAGCCCAGGTTGGAGGCTCTGGTGCTCCTCTCAAGCTCCATTGAAAGTGATAGGCAGAAAATAAGCCGGGTTGCAGAAG
>LQNS02278096.1:11682803-11701916 GCA_001587735.2 Parhyale hawaiensis | reverse complement strand
GAAAGTCTGCCGCTTGTCTCGGTTTAACGAGGCACTTCATCTTCGCACATACGCGCTCTCACCGGCTTTGGTTTCCTTCCTCATATTCCTGACTGTTGCGCAGATGTTGCCAATGCTTGCTAGTTTCGTGCAGTTCTATAGTCCTGGAGTTTCTAAAGCGGCTCATCGTGTGTAGAATGTACGCAAAAAATGCATGATACAAACCATTCTCTGCAATGTACGAAGTTATAATACTCTCTACGACTGTTGCTAAGCATTATCGTCATAAGTTTGACAAATTACGTAGCTGCTTTCGCTATACCTAGTGAACGTCAGTTTAGCTTTATGTGTTTCGCTGCAGTACTTGCTTTTTATATTTTCTAAGTAGACAACTTCTACACAGACATGCGGTTTTATTGTAGCTGAAGATCTAAATGCAAGTTCACATTAGTAACTTTTGTTCGCTCAAGCGTATCAGTCGGTCAGTGAATGTATGGACGAAGGAGTTGGGCTTCACACTTCAAGGTGGTGGACGAAATTTACAGGGATTGCTTGTTATGTTAGGAGGAACAGATGATTAACTTTTGGTGAAGATATGCCCATCTGTTTCCTTCTTTGTTTGTCTGCCTCATTTTTCTCAATGCCATAACGCATAAAGTTAAACATGGATTTTTATGAAATTAACATGAGTTGTTAGGTATATAACGAAGAATAAATGGTCAAATTTTAGTAATGATCCGTTTGTTTGTTCGTTCGTTTGTCACCGTTTTTCATTTTATGTTTGTTAGCACAATAACTCAAAAAATAATGAATGGATCTTTATGAAATTTATCGGGGTTGTTAGTAATGTTAAAAGACATAAATGATTAGATTTTGGTGCAGATCAGTTGGTTCGTTTGTATGTTTGACTCATGTTTGTCATAACGCTTGTTAACAGTATAACTCAAAATGTTATAAACGGATCTTCAAGAAAATTGCACAAGCTGTTATTAACTATCAAAAGGCAGAAATGATTTGATTTTGGAGTTCATACAAAGAAAGTTATGGTTTCAGAGCCAATTTGAATGTTTTGCTACCGTTGCCTCGCTTGGCGGAGGTATGCGCTCTCAGAGTGCTCTAGTTACTGAATAGCTACAGATTTCCCTACGTGAAATGTCTGCATTCATTAGTGCACATCATAGCAACTACCAGCCATTGCAATATTGCCAATATGGTCAAAACAGGCAGTCTGGATGCTACCCGTGGCACGATTTGGGGCGGAAGTGGAGTGTGTGATATTTTATTGGGACAGTACGTATTTATTTCGTCCTACAAGCATTCCAATAAAAAGCTATAGAAACGATATATAAATACATATATCAGTCTTGAATCTTTAACAAATTTACCAGCGAAGTAAAGTCTTCAGATAGCTTGCTACTTTTGTTTAGAAACCAAAAAATTCTGGTTAGGTTCCCTCTGCGATACCATTGAACTTTGTAGTTTTGATAGAAGGCGTAGATAGAAAATAAGAAGAATTTGCACACTAAAGCACTTCATTTATACGTGAAATCTGCATTTCGGGGCAATGTGCCCTAACATTCCACTACTTTTTATATTGTGGCATGTAACTGACATCATACTTGCGTACTGTTCCTTTGTAACATGTTAACATAGGCTGCCAAGTCATGACTGCGACATGATGTGCTTTTCTGAGGAACAGTACAATATTTGGACCTTTTCCCGCAGCTCAATCGTTAGCTGAGACCAACACTATGTTCACACACGCAAGTTATCGCTGTATTTTGTCCAGTATGATGCGTCATAAGATGCATTTCATCTGACGCCATCCTCGACAGCGTCACAATATAACCTGAGCATTTTGTCGTCGCATGCAGGCTCTAGCTCTGTAAGTCGTTAGAATAGGGACGTCATTTATTGGCCGATGGGCTGTGATGGCAACGAAAGTTGCTGGTGTACATCCGGTTTAACGAAACGTTCTAACGAGTGCGCCATTTCGCTATCAGCATCAGAACGATTATTTATCGACCGCTTGCAATCATTGTTAAAATTATATTTCTCCCTTATATATATAGTATATATATAATATAATAATAATTCTATAACTAATTAGGATGCAGTTTTCAATTCGCTTAAATTTGATTTACCGCTGTAATAGCAATACATAACCTGTAAATGCTAAAGTGCAGTACATAAGTGGGTTATATATTTTTTTCTGAAGTAGTATACTTTGTATATGTATGCAGTCTCTGGTGATTATTGAAGGTGTAAGATGAACGCATGTGGCAGACAAAAGTTGCACATCCGTCCGATATCACACGCCACTATTCGCTTCACTGCCGCTGCAGCTGCGCGTGTCACACACGTGTAGCGGTTTGATGAAATATTGTGTACGCCACTGTAAATTATCTTCTCTTAAAATTGAAAAATATTTCGAAATATTAAAGTTTCATTTATGCGAAGGCGAAACTCGCCATCGAGGCTGACACATTTTTTTTTTTTGATGTGGCGGACTCTGTGAGAGGTGACTTCGTGTTCGCGGTGGTCTTTTTTTTTTTTGGGTAGTTGGGCGGTCGCACAGCTTTTGCTGTCTGTGTGCATTCGGTTACAGTGCACCCACTATATACAGTAAATTTTTTACTTTTAACACAATAACAAATTGCAATAGTTTTTCAATCCTGCAACAATATTAATTTGTCCAGTTGTTCACTATAATAGTGAAAAAGCAGTTGGCCTTGTGTATTAATTTACTTGAGCTTTGATCAATTCCACTGGGTACTTCCAAGCTGAGGACCAATTTTATTTATCTGGTCTCATACATAAGTAGCCTTGCATTGTTTCAAATATTTAATCGATGTTANGTGAAAAAGCAGTTGGCCTTGTGTATTAATTTACTTGAGCTTTGATCAATTCCACTGGGTACTTCCAAGCTGAGGACCAATTTTATTTATCTGGTCTCATACATAAGTAGCCTTGCATTGTTTCAAATATTTAATCGATGTTATTTTGCAAACCGCCCACTGCAATGGGAGCATTTGCTGACCTTATCTGCAATGGTAATTCAAGAATTTCTCGGAAAATTTGGTAGACAGCGTCATTACTGAACCAACACCCTCAGATGATGTCTGATATGATAGCAAACGTGTAGTCGCCTTCCATGACACAGATCAGGTCATTGCAACGGGTGACATGACACAGATCAGGTCATAACAACTGCTGACATGACACAGATCAGGTCATAACAACTGGTGACATGACACAGATCAGGTCATAACAACTGCTGAAATGACACAGATCAGGTCATAACAACTGCTGACATGACACAGATCAGGTCATTGCAACGGGTGATATGACACAGATCAGGTCATTGCAACGGGTGACATGACACAGATCAGGTCATTGCAACGGGTGACATGACACAGATCAGGTCATTGCAACTGGTGACATGACACAGATCAGGTCATTGCAACTGGTGACATGACACAGATCAGGTCNGATCAGGTCATAACAACTGCTGACATGACACAGATCAGGTCATAACAACTGCTGATGACAATTTTCAAACCACAGCCTAGAATTCGTTTCCTCTTATTCGAGCGCAAAGCACTCGCCGCGAAGCAAGGGAAACAGCCGAAAGCTTTGCGCTCAGTATCAGATGAGTAAACAGCCCATTCGCCTTTCCAAGTGAATCAACTTGGTCGAATATATTCGTAGAAAAAAGCACCACGCTAATCAGAGCAATACTTTTTCAGAAACGTAAGAAAACTTACAATTAGCTTCAATGTTTTCCTTAATTCCACGAACTTTTTGAATGCCCTTGGTAAAGTTATTCTTTGGGGATATCAATGATGAATATCTACACATTTCCACCTGCTTGGCATATTTCAGTTAGCGATTTGAAAATAAATCCGTGGACACTAGAGAATTAGCAGGAGATCCTAAATTCGCAGGGAAAATAATTTTTTACCAACAGTTGTAATTGCTTAGGTTTCAACGCGGAGCTGACGCTTACGATATCCAAGCTGGAGACTGGTAGGCGGCATAGTTTTGCACTATCTAGGGACAGCTAAATAACCTGTAAATGCTAAGAATTGATTACTGCTTAGGGGCGTAGAAAATTTTTATATTTAATAACCATTGCTGAGGCAGCTATGCGAGAGCATATTACTATTAAGGCAGCACATTCAATTCGAGTTATACATAATAAGAGTTCCATTTTCCCACATTTACTTACAGTTCTGTTGATGTAGTTCATATTAAGGCAAGCTAGTGGCTGCCAGACAGCTCACCATCGTCGCTTTAGTCATTCATTAAGAAAATCAGTTAATATTAGTTGATGAATAATATTTTAGTAGTCACTTTTAAAAATAAAGGCTTAATACTGATATCAAATTCGAACCCTGAACTATGTTGAATTGCATGAAATATAAAGTGACTCAGGAAAGTAACAAAATAAAAACGACAGATAAAAAAGAAAAAACAAAAACTGTTGCTTAAAAAAATAGTGAATATCTAATCACGATAAAAATAGACGTTTGTGGTTGTTATGACTGTAATAACAGACTAACATTAATCAAAGTCAATTTGTTGCTCTAACGTGGGTATTTGATTGGATTTTTGCGTGCCTGATTTTTTCTCTTCTTTATCTTTGAAGCCGTTATTGCATTGGTGGCTATTATTTATAGTTCATTATTTTTCAATGCGCAATATTTTCAGGATCCCAAATGTACATCGCTTTATGGAACTACCAGTTTCAAGGGTGTATATTATTTCACGTTCGTTTTCTAATGTTAATGTTTTGTGTTTAGAGGCGCTGTGTATTTGTGTCATTCTAAACATACATATTATCCATTGTTCACAGCCTTATGGTGCAAACCTAAGAAAAAAAAGAGATAGGCAACAATGCCTATGTTGCAATAATGAAAAAGTAGTGACTCATTATCTTTTACACGAATTCTTCTTGATCAGTGAGAGTTGACGAAGCTGTTGGAGAAACAATTGAAAACACTGGATTGTATCAGCAAGTAAAACCATCACCCGTGTTAGGAGAGGGAAGCAGTGGGAGTGCTGAGTTAATAGTGTGGAAATTTTTCACATCAAGGTCAACCTTCCAGACTGCATGTAACAGGAAATACATGTAAGATGATAGCTCAGCTATTTCTTTTAATATTTTGGTGGAACGACGTACAAATATAGATTTATACTGCACGGAAACGTTATAACATCAATAATGTGTATAATTATTTTTTTTAAACAGTATTTGTGGCCATTGTTTCTCTATTTGCATTATGAACTTAACTAATGTAGTCTTATTTTCCAGGTATGGGCTGTGGCAGGCCAGGGAGACCAATCTGCAGTTGTAGTGAAAGCTCAAGAGATCGACGGCCAAGCAGTGGCAGAAGACAGATCTAATGCCGCCTTCCTAGATGACAATCATCCACCGGGTGACCAAATTGCAGTGGAGTCCATAGATCGCGACCACACCGTGTACGCCCCACCACCTCCAAATATAATGCCCGGCGCTATTCCTGTGCCTGTGTCGCTTGCTGCTAAGCCAGGGAGTCTCGTACTCCCAGGCCATCCGTTCAACCAAAGGCCAAGAACGTCATACGGGGCACCCCACAACAGGAGAAACCTCCAACGGCGGCCTCCGCCAGCTGTCCTGAAAAGACCACACCCCGTAAGAACCAATTACGCGCAGCCTCCGGCTTTCGGCCATCTTCAGCGTCAACATATCGTACCTCCTGCCACTTTCTACCCCCCACCTCCGAGACTTGCTCACACCGTACCTCCATTTAACGGCCCTGTACCAACTTCAAGGCAGCATATTCCTCCTCATACGAGCTTGGGCCTGAAAGTTCCCACGGGAGAGCCAAATTTCAAACCTCCTCCTCCTCCGCCACCTCCGGCCCCAGCTCCGGTCGCAGCAGGTCCCCCTCAAGATTCACTTCACGACGCTCCTGATTTCGGTGTGCCAAAAAACAATGATCTATTGCAAGGTAGCGAATCCTCTCCTCAGACTTATGCACAGAGCCCACCACAGCAACTACCTGCTGCAGTTCCACAGACAGCAAAGAAACTCGACATCGGTGACGAGTATGTTCCGCCGAGTCAGCCGGAGCCTCGCAAGCCGATAGTGCATGCAAAGGATCAGGTAGCGGTTGAAACAAACCGCGCATATATTCCACCCACCGCCATTGGACCAGTGGAGCAGTGGCCTACTACTGCTCAAGACATGCCTCAGATTGTAGCTCTGGACGTGAAGTGTGAGAAAAATTTAATGAAAGTTAGAATTGAATTTGACAAACCATTTAACGGCATTATTTTCAGCAAAGGTCATTACAGTAATGTGCACTGTGTACATTTACCTGCTGGATTAGGTAGAACTCATTCTACATTTGATGTGTCAATCAATTCATGTGGTACAACAGGTAATACGGAAAACGGCCTGTACGGGTATGGAAGCCAAAGTGGTTCGGGAACATATTTTGAAAACACAATTGTGGTACAGTATGATCCTCAAGTGCAAGAGGTTTGGGACCAAGCTAGGAAACTGCGTTGCACATGGCACGATCAGTATGAGAAGTCTGTCACTTTCCGTCCTTTCTCAGTTGATATGCTTGACGTAGTGAGGGCTGACTTTGCTGGTGACAATGTTGGCTGCTGGATGCAGATTCAGGTGGGAAAAGGACCTTGGGCATCTGAAGTGTCCGGACTGGTAAAAATTGGCCAGACAATGACAATGGTACTCGCCATCAAAGACGACGACAACAAATTCGATATGTTAGTTCGTAACTGCATGGCTCATGATGGCAAGAGAGCTCCAATCCAGTTGGTGGATCAGAGAGGTTGCATTACTCGTCCGAAACTTATGTCCCGCTTCACTAAAATAAAAGACTTCGGAGCGTCTGCGTCTGTACTCTCTTATGCTCACTTCCAGGCCTTCAAGTTCCCAGACTCCATGGAAGTTCACTTCCAGTGCACCATTCAGATCTGCCGCTACCAGTGTCCCGAGCAGTGCTCGGACAGTCTGTCGCCTGGATATGCTGGAGGAGTCGCGAGTGTCCCTCGAGACCACAGAAAGAAGCGTGCTGTTGATGATTCTTCAGATGCTGCAGACTCAGGTGCTGACGATCACACTGACATTGGTGTTAACAGAATTATCCAAGTTGTTTCCACAAGAGACTTGACGTTCATACTAGACAAGAACGGCACAGAAACTGAAGAGGCAAAAGAAATCACAAAGGAAACGCTCGTGACGTCATTCGAAGACCAAGACGGCCTCATCTGCATGTCAACGCCAGGATTTGCTGCAACTCTTGTGGTGCTCCTTGGAATTCTTATTGTATCATGTTTGTTGTCAGCATTTCTTTGTCTCAGATTTAAAGTCACTCCGAGTGCAAGATCTATAATATCCAGCTATGAAAACCCGGCATTTTTAAGGAAACCAGAATGTTTTGAATATCAATAAGCGCACATGCCACTGTAGACAGTCTGCTCAAGTTGGAAAGAAAACACTAAGCTCTGTAAACTGACCACTGAAACTATATCATAGCCATAATTTCATGTGATGTATGACTTGAAGAGCATTACTGAAACTCTACTCGCAGAATTGCCCATTGTGTTTTTAATAATTTTTCACATCCGTTTGTTTGGCCAGGAGCAACTCAGCACTATAGTTGTTCTACAAAACAGTGCTTGCAATAATTTGTGGCCACAAATCGCTTGAGTAACAGAGGCAGTACAAAGAATCACAGCATGCAGCTGCTGCACTAATAACAGAGACCTGTTGTACGTTACCCTGGATCCGTAGCCTCGATGCCACAAATTTCACAGTTCTTTACTGAGTTGAACTGCTCGGCCACCTTACGCTACCTCTGAATTGCGCGCTTCTTCTCATGTTTCCATTAATAAGTTTAATCACTGTCAAAATTCGACATGTACTCACATATGGCAATTCAATTTATTAATAGTGGGATTTTGCTTCGAATATCGCTGGACTTCAATAAAATAAAAACATATTTTCGATGTTAGAACATGAACGTTTTGAAAATTTTTGTTCACAGTTGTAATTGGTCAGAAAATTGGCACTTGATCACGCTTGCAGTAAACCAGTCGGTTTCATTTTTTTTTTTTGAACATAGGGATAAATGCCGCCTAGGCAGCATGTAAGTTTCGTATTGACTGTTGTTCCGTTATATCTATATAATACCATTTTACCTGCAATGACGCTTATGATGCACTGTAAATGTTTGCTATTAGGAGCGTCTTATTATGTTCCTGATGCGTACAAAACAGCGTTTGATATCAGGAGTGACGCACTGTTCTCTGTAGCCATTAGATCATCATCGCTATGACTCAGTTATCGCTAAGGGATTCCCACACATGTTGGGACGCTCCTTGCTGTACCGATTCGACCTTCATTCTTCTGTTGATGTCATCTAAACGGACGCACAGGAATCGCAAGCTTGATACGAGCTGCGCCAGGCTCCATGCGGCTCACATTACCGGGCTGTAGTTTTTAGATTGAAACCACACTTACATCCACAATACTACCGCAGATAAGCTATTCAACTCGTAAGTCAATTTAGAGAAATTGTTTATGAACAGACTTTTAGAAATATATCGATAGTAACATAGTAAAGAGCCACAGGGGCTTGACTGAGCACCTTCTCAATCCGTCGTAGCTGAAGACATACTGAATAGAGCGGCGCACCACGATTAAACGTATTTTCCAGTGATTGTCTGTGAACATTTTTAAGCTATTGCACACTTTCGAAATAATTATCCGTAACTTTTTCTTCTGTCACCATGGTAGCAGCGTGCTTACGTTCGCAGTTCTAACTCCTTGTATCGCTGGTTCGAGGCCAACCCAGGCACGTGAGCTCTTTGCTGATCTAGATGCGATGACTCGGCAGTTATGCGTGCAGTAGCCGTGGTGGAACTTTCCTCCTTCAGAGATAAAGGGGTGGGGGTCATTTGAACCTTCGGTCAAATTGGAGCCATAGTTATTGATGACCCGTGGTCGACTGCAGCCGCACTTACTCCTCTGGGGCTAGTGGGCCTATATCAGAACCACAAACCAGTGCGTGTGGGTTTCCCAATTGAGGGTGCGGTCAAAGATGACTTCACCTTTGATATGTACAATGTTTTCAGTACACGGAGGAATAGCTGTGAGCTCATAACGCAGCGCTGAAAATCACGTAGCTACGATGTGATGCAGAAAACTTGCGTTAAAAATAACAACCTGATATGAAGAGAGAATCAGCGTATTGTTATATATACACGTTGAAAGAAGTCAAGGTTGTACGCTTCCGAAGTGTAATTTGTACTCTTATATACCATGCATTTGCATCTTCCTTCAGCTAGGACTTAACTGTGTCTTGCAGGTCTACATACAACAACGACGGCTTCACGCTTACTAGGGAAGTGTAGGCATTCCTGTACTGTAAGAGAGGCGACAGAATCAAATGGATCTGCTCAGGAGGTTGTTGTCAATGGAATGAACAAATTGAGGCAGAATGTAATACATCCGATAAATTTAAATGCCAACGAACAGATATGAAACTCAGAATTTCATCTTACATGTGAGGCATTTAGTGAAAGGTTGTCCTATTGGGACATGGGAACAAACTGAAGTATAAATGTAAAAGTTTTAAGTATTCGAAAGCAATGTGAGGGATTTGGTGTATTGAGCTCAACGTGGATGTAACTACGCAGTATAACAACGAACCACTTTTATAAAACATTTGGTAAGTTTGACTTATTTTCTGCTTTTTAATTTTTCATAACAGAAATGTTTCCGTGCTTTTTATCAAAGAGTGAGCACAGCGTTTTATTTTCATAACCCTATATTCTTACGATATGTGATCTATTTATACAGTTAAGTGATTTAAAATGAACGCGATCAGTAGGTATTCGCACAGACTTTATTTTGTACTATGCTGTTTACCGCATGTAGGCACAATAGAATCTGTTTTTTTTTAGTAGAATCATATTGATTGGAAATGCCATCTGAAGCACGTTTGTTCTCTTCTGAGAAGAGCAGACGGTTCTGTTTACATGTTGATAGGAGTCTCTGCTTCAAGGATCTCTTACCAGCGCTCAGAACTAACAAGTCGCTTACATACAGCCCGCATTTAAATCAAGTCACATTTTTTTTTTGCCTGAACTGCAGCTGCACTCGACGATATTTCTTCGACGACTGGCGTAGCCATCTTTCTGGAGGTGCTTCATTGATGCGTTATTCTACCGTAGTGAGGGTTAGCTACCACCTCTACAATAGTGAGGGCAAGCTACCACCTCTACAATAGTGAGGGTTAGTTACCACCTCTACAATAGTGAGGGTTAGCTATCACCTCTACCATACCACCTCTAAGAAATGCACTTCACGCTGGACGATATTTGTTCAATGCATCGTGGGTCTCAACAGCTTGTGGCTCTGCGCATCATTCACTATTGCAAAGGGCGGCTCTACAGACACTTACAGAAAACACTTAAACTGATATCGTCATTCTAGCATCAGACATTATGGTTTGGGGGTCAAAAAGTTAGTTGTATATATGCTATTCAATGCAGAAGCAAAATTTTCTAGTTCTCATCAAAATGCATGCAGTGCAAACAAGTTCTAGGAAGGAACGTTCTTTGTGTAGTAGCAATGTATTCTCCAAAGTAAGTGATTTACATTTTGTAAACTATGACGATTCTCATTATAACATTCACTGAAAATATAAGCGCAATATATTAAGTTTAGCACTGAAATGAAAACACTTAGCTACCGTTAAAAAATCAGTTCACGTCGAGCACGCTCATTCTGTTGATTTATAATTGATTGTGTATAGTACTCTGTTAATTCTATTTTCTGTTCAAGTTTGAGATGTGTTAGACTAGTAAATTATTTATTTCTGTTGATTGTTATATGGCGAGCGAATGTGCGTGTTTTGTTTGTTCTTGCTTACCGTGCCAGTCCATACTTCGTATATTGTGCATTTATTCTAAGATGGCTTATTTTTCTAGGCAGTAGCGTACATTATTTTTATAGAAGTTGCAAAGGTTATGCGCTAATTCAACAGTTTCAAGATCGGCTCAGCTTAAGATTGTGAAAAATTTTGTTGTACTTCTCTACTGAAAAATTAATTGGCGAAATAGCACTTACGTGTCACCGTCTTCTGTGCACTTCATGTATTGATGCCGATGTGGTTCATGTATTGCTTGCAATTCAGAGAGCTGCTCACCGCACTGAGATCCTTGTTTCGAGAAGCGATGTTTTAGTTTTTTATCTATAGTTTTTTATGAAAATTTGTTACCCACATCGGTGTGCGGCTGAAAATTAGGAGGGCTGTTGTTATAAATCTAAAAGAAAATTATCTTCGCAATCGATTTTCAGATGGGGATATTCGGCAATCTGATACGTGTCTGATATTTCCTTTTCTTCAGTGATGACTAATCTCATTGCTCGTGAAATGAAATCAGTAATATTATAAAATGAAATTACACTCTATAGATTTGTGTCTAAAAAATTGGTGTACCTTTTCCAATTCATAATTACCTGGTTTTTTTTTGCTATTATTAAGTTATTCTTGTACGCATGGGAAAAACTGATGGAATGTGCATGTTGGCATGTGTGTGTGTGTGTGTTTGTATGACAATTTCTGAGGCATTTTTTAATAAAAATTCTTGTTATTCTCCACGATTTAATTTTCCTTACTGTGAAGGAATTCGATGTCTAACAATAACATGATTTCGCATTGTGCGTCTTGCTTCACATAGCTAAATATCATATCTCATTTTACCTCCGCCAAGGAGGTTATGTTTTCGTCGGGTTTGTCTGTCTGTCAGTCTGTATTTCTGTCGTTCTGTCTTTCACCAAGATAACTGAAAAAGTTATGGACGGATTTTGACGAAATTTACAGAAATTGTTAGGCATGTTAGGAGGAACAGCTAATGAACTTTTGGTGAAGATCCGACCATCCGTTTGTTTGTCTGCCGCATTTTTCTCAATCCCATAACGCAAAAAGCAATGAACGAATTTTAGTGAAATTTACATGAGTTGTTAGGTATATCACGAAGAGTAAATTAAAAAATTTTTGTGATGATCCGTTTGTTCGTTCGTCACTGTTTTTGATTTTATGCTTGTTAGTACAATAACTGAAAAAATAATGAATGGATATTAATGAAATTTACATGAGTTGTTAGTAATGCTAAAAGACATAAATGATTAAATTTTGATGAAGATCGGCTGGTTCGTTTGTATGTTTGGCTCATGTTTGCCATAATATTTGTTAGCAGCATCACTCAATAAGCTATGAATGGATCTCAAAAAAAATTACAGAATCTGTTGTTACTATCAAAAGGCACAAATGGTTTGATTTTGGTGTTGATACAAAGAAACCCATGGTCTCTAAACCAATTTTGTTTTTTCGTAATTGTAGCCTTTCTTGGTGGAGGTATGCGCTCTCAGAGTGCTCTAGTTTCTTGTGGAACTACATTCATTCTAAATACTAATAGACTATATAGTTATAATGTGCTTTATGAGTTTAGCTATTCCGTTATGGATACTCTACTGTTATAAAAGTTTACCTCTACATATGATCAAAGTATAGATTAGATTAGATAGGCGTCAGTAGACGAACCAAGAGGCCCATTCCCAGAGAGACCCCGGGACTTACACCCCGGCCCTCTATGAGCTATTGCCATTATGTTAGTAGGATGTAGAGGACTGGGGAAACGAGAAGAGAAAAAAATTGAAGACAAAAAGAGAAAAAAATAAAAAATAAAAAAAGAAGGGGAAGCAGAATCTCCGCCAAAGAGATGGTCATGAATGCCCGCAAGCATGATCGATAGCCGCTGATATGCGGAGCTTAAATATATAGATGGAGCGGAAGTGTGAAGAAGTCAGCTTAAAATGGCCTGGGAAGCTTTGGCCGTTAAGTGCTTGCGACTCGTGGAGAAGGAGTCCTTAGCTGTGGAGGATGTCTCTCCAAGGGTATGTCAAGACGATTTTTAAACGAGTTGACCGACTCCGCACCAACAACGTCGGAAGGGAGTCTATTCCAAATGCTTACTATGAAATAGGGAAAGAACTGCTGCCTTAAGCTCTTTGGTCAAAACGACAACAGCATATCTTATCTTCAAAATATACACAAAATAGCAAAACGTTTGAGTTGACTCGTGTATATCAACGCTGCAATTTTTATAGAGCGGAAAACTCACTGGCGTCGTGTATCTAATAGTAACTGTGATCTGAATATACTGGCCATGTAGGAGGGCAAGGGTTGAATGTGTTCTGCTGAGTAGTCCTGAAGAAAACCACGTCTTTTTTTTAATGTTTCTCTCCAGAGGCCACACCATTTTTGTTTGGAAGTCTTGTTGCAACTGTTAGGTAGCAGCGGTTGTTAGCGCAAGCGGGACTTGGAGAGAAAAAATTAGCTGTAAAAACAAGTGCGAAAGCATCCCAGAGAAACATCACACAAGTTCATTATGACTCTGACGAGGATCTTCAATTTATATTTTTCAAATGACTGTTACTCTAACTCTGAAGTAGCTCTCCATGCCAAGGGAACTCCAGATTTACCCAATGTGAAAAACACGAAAATACTGACGTTATTTCGTGGGTAGTCTCTAAAGCCTAGGAATGTATCCCGGAAGTAAGGACGTTATCCATTGCAGTATCAGGAAGACACAATGAGATGCCCGTGAAATTATAAGTACGACTATGCTCTTTATGACGGGTTGCATGAAACAGTGGTGTTAGTTTTACTGGCTACTTTCCCGTATTGATGCTCTTACTGACAACTGAAACTTATACACACAGAAAAATGGTTGTTTGCCATTAAGCAAATGTAGTTAACTGTAAACTACCTTGTCGTTTGAATGTGCGTCAATGCACATTGTCGTTTGTGATGAACAACAGATGAACAAGAGCGTTTTGATTAACAACAGCATCTTTGACGATTAATTATTATTGCTTTGTAGCTAAAATATTACGTCGTTAGTGATAAGAAACCAAGTGTTTATTATCGTAAAGAACATACTTTTCTGCGTGTAGAAAATTCATTACTCTGCCTTGGATATTTAACTATATACAGTAATGCATGACTGTATGTCCTGGCTTGGTAATGAATTATATACAACTAGTGGACCCGTGCGTGAAAAATTCACGCAATAACCTATACGTTTGCCTAATGTCCCGGCGAAAATGGTCAAATGATCAATTTTCTGTTTTTTGCTCAAAAAGTGTCTTCAGGTATGGGGGCATTACGTCCCAAATTTTTAGAGGACTAGCGGCACTAGAACCCCCCCAAAAGGGGGGGGGGGGAATGGGTCCACAGGTGGTCCAAATTTGCCTTCTTTTTTTTTGCTGCTGCTGTTAGACAATAAATATATTTGGAAACTTTATAAATAGAGATGTATTTATTTAGCGATAACACTTACTACAACAACATAGCTACGTATGGTAAGTACCCTCATAACAATGATATATATATGAATTTTTCTTTTGGGAAAAAACATAAAATTGCCTCTATTGAAAAATCTACATTTTCAGACTAAAAAAGAATAGAACTGAATGAACTCTTTCAGTCACCCATCTAAAATCTCACGTCAATAGAAAACGAAAAAGAAAAAAAGAAAAAAAAAACGTAATTGTTGTAGGGAATCTTTCAAGGATTCCAAAACTTTCTTTGTTTTTATTCTAGCATAAAAACTGAGGCAGTTCTATTCTTTTAAAAATATATATATATTATATATATATATAAAACTAAGGCCTAAACGGAAAAAGTTACAAGAATAAAAAGTGTTTTTTTTTAAATTTTACATATTATGTGAAAATTTTTCTTTTGGGAAAACTACCTGAGGGAAAATTCAGAAAGATTAGACAAAAAATCAAAAATTTATATAAATACAATTTTCAATATTTATTCATCTAATACATAATTATTTTACAATTTTATTTGTATGTGAAGAATGTTAGATATTTGTAGGTGGGAATGTACTATTAATGAAACATGCCAAGGGCATTTCCTTTGGAAATACTGCATTTTATAACAAAAAAACCCTTAAAATTGTCTCTATTGAAAAATCTACATTTTCAGACTAAAAAAGAATAGAACTGCCTCAGTTTTTATTCTAGAATAAAAACAAAGACAGTTTTGGAATCCTTGAAAGATTTCCTACGACAATTACGTTTTTTAATTTTTTTTCTTTTTCGTTTTCTATTGACGTGAGATTTTAGATGGGTGACTGAAAGAGTTAAGTCACCCATCTAAAATCTCACGTCAATAGAAAACGAAAAAGAAAAAAAAATTAAAAAACGTATTTGTTGTAGGGAATCTTTCAAGGATTCCAAAACTGTCTTTGTTTTTATTCTAGCATAAAAACTGAGGCAGTTCTATTCTTCTAAAATATATATATATATTATGTATATATATATAAAACTAAGGCCTAAACGGAAAAAGTTACAGGAATAGAAAGTGTTTTTTTTTAATTTTACATATTATGTGAAAATTTCAGTAAGATCAGACCACTAATAAAGAAAATTCCAAAATTTGGGGACGACCCCCTTAAGATACGTTTGCCATCTTCTGCAACCCGGCCTATTTTCTGCCTATCACTTTCAATGGAGCTTGAGAGGACAACCAGAGCCTCCAACCTGGGCTAAATTCTGCCTATCTATTTCATTAAGAGCGTGACACCGAACATATAAATATATATATATATATTTATAAACACACGACGGTCATTCTTAGTATTATTAGATCAGATAGATACGTGTGGGGAGAAAAACATACCACTGGAGTGACATGGTAGAACGTGGTAGAACATCATGATGGGCAAGGTGTAAGTCAGTTTCTTTATATATTGCCTGATGAAATTCGGACTTTGCAAGACTTTTTGTTCGTATTTTCATAGAAAATACTTCCTTTTTCCACAGTAACTTGGGTGTAGGCTGTCTCAAGAAACTGAACAAAAGCTGCAGAAGTGCATGGAGTACATGGCATGCGAGTAGGTTCACGGAAGTAAGCTACGATATAATTTTGTTAACTCGTGCTTGCCCACGGGACCCAATAGAGACAACTACAGATGGTGCCATTCCTACGAAAAGTGATGCTTGATTCGGGCCTGAACGTGAAGTGTACAAATGACGATGGTATCGGGAGATACCCTCAGAAACTAACGCGTGCTGTGGAATGAGGCGCATTTCCAACTTGTGTAGAGTTCAAGTATGTCCGGGTAGAGGTCAAATCACAGCTTGTCTTCCTGTCCATTTCTCACAATGATACGCAGATAACACAACGCCGGCCATCTCTACCTGGTAACTGTTATCAGAGAGGGTGAGAAAGTGCGGTGCGGTGTTTCACTAGGGAAGTCGTAATGGGTAGGGCGGCTGTCGTATATATGCTGCCACTTACACGTGAGCTCATCAGTTCTGAAGTCTCCAGTGTAATCAGCATGAAACTTTCCGGCCTCGTGGTACTGACCCTTGCTGCCGCAGCGTCAAGCTCTGCAACCAACAAAGGTTAAAAATAATTTTTGTGTAGACATCCGTTGTGCCGTTTTACCGTACTATAGATGATTTAGCTTTACACTGTGTCGTCCCTCCTTTCAATGTGAATGAGAAGAGAAATGTTAATTGACTGATTTCTGGATAATATGTAAGGCGCGCCAAATTATCTTTATCGGTTCCTTCAATCTTCACATTGGTCTTTGAACTCATCTATACCAGAGAATAAGAACACCTACGGGCAAGCCAGACAAGAACTCGGGCAATTGGTGGAGCAAGGGTGGGGTGAGTTGTGACGTCAGTGGTGGCAAGGGACCCTACAGCGTGCACTGCCAGATACTCTATGTACATGGAGTCAATTACTCATATAAAGCTATGAGAAAGTGTTTCAGTTAATATATTACATAGATCAGTGAAAGCTGGACTCTAAGTACCCCCAAATAAAATGTGGTTCATGACACCAACAGAATATATATATATATTTTTATCAGAACAGATACAATTTTTGTCTGTCTGGCTTGCCCATCAACTGCTGTATACCCTGGCGTAAATGGCGTCACGAGCCTCTTGTGCACAGCTCTAATGAATTTTGCAATAAAATTTTTCATTGCAATTGCTAGAGTAAAATCACATCACAGTCTGGGAAGCTGGGTTAATGATTACATACATAATATACATACAGTACATGCATAGTGGTTTGATGTTACTGTAATTCCGTGGCTCAACTCAGTGGGAGTAACTTTAAGCAATCTCACTACAAAATTTATTAACTTTCCTTGTCTTTCTATAAGACATGAACATGCAAAACTTAGCAAAATTAATTAAGCATCAAACTTTACTAACACGACCCCAAGAAATGACCCGAGCAACGGAAGGCCGCGTTGACACGCAATTCATATCGAAGCGTCCGTGCGTCCACATCTCCCAAAGTGTTACTGTACCCGAAATATCGCAGAGAAGTGCAGTCTTTTCTCAGTTGTATTCTACTCCCAATATGAGAGATATCGTAGCTTGTATAGTAACACTTGCAGAGGAAACTGATATGACGGTTAACATTTGAATAACTTTTTCGGCGTTCACTAACGACCCTACAAAGCATTCGGATGAGTGAATGAGTGAACGTGTTGATATCAATGACTTATGAACTCGGCCTTAGATAGGACTCACGTGGCTTTCCGGCAGTAACGTGTGTTGAGAATGGTTACTACCCCTGCCACATTTCGGCAGTGACGTGTCTTGAGAATGGTTACTATCTCTGCCACATTTCTGCAGTAACGTGACTTGAGAATGGTTACTATCTCTGCCACATTTCTGCAGTAACGTGTCTTGAGAATGGTTACTATCTCTGCCACATTTCTGCAGTAACGTGACTTGAGAATGGTTACTATCTCTGCCACATTTCTGCAGTAACGTGACTTGAGAATGGTTACTATCTCTGCCACATTTCTGCAGTAACGTGACTTGAGAATGGTTACTACCTCTGCCACATTTCGGCAGTAACGTGTCTTGAGAATGGTTACTACCTCTGCCACATTGCACCAAACTGGCTGCCACGTACTTGGTACTCATCACATTGAGGCAATGCGACTGCCCCGTAGCTCCAATGTTATTAGGGTCACGTCGGCTCCTTGTTGTTTCTACATGACGATTTGTGCTGTAACAATTAAGTGTTATAGTTTCTCCACGCAGTGGCCACCATCTAGGCCCAATTTCCCAAAAATATGCGGGGCCAAAGTGATGTGGATAGGGTACAGCCACGTGTGCCTCACATGGGTCACATCTATTCATGTTGGTCACTTAGCTTCGATAACCGTTAATTACGTCATCTGTAACATATTACGGGAATGATTAGTAAGCCGTAGAGGTTCATTTTGTGATAAAGATTTTAGAAATTAATTGATAATCTAAGACACCTAAACTAGCTTAGAGAGCCACAATAAAATCATCAACTATTTGATCTTTGAACAGGCTTAAAAAATCAAAACTGTATTTGTTCGAGTTGAAACATGCTGAGTTTAAAGCGGATAAATATCTGCAGCAAAAATTGTGGAAGATCTTTGGGAAAGTATACCGCTCGATAGCCAGCAGCGTCTGGAGGATTTAGAGATGGACAAACTTAACCCCAGGACTGTAAGTGCGTAAGTGAGCACCGTTTTCAAAACACATACATATTTAAATAAAAATACCCAAAATTATAGGGGGCTTAAAATGGTTTTAGGGGTATAAGTCCTGCCTAAAATGAAACATACAAAATTTATGACAGTAGCAGTGCAGTCAATCAGCCGGCTGGTGCAGAGTTGTGACATTTTCTAAGCGTACTCTGCATAGTTTCAGTGTTGTCTAAATTCTTCCATTCGTTGAGCTTATTATATGATACTTAGTGTATGTATTTCATCAGATGCACATTACTGCTAATTTAAGAGCTGAGCGTGTTACAAAAACTTCAACAAATTTCTCTTTGATTAACGTGACTTTTCCATTGATATTACTACTTAATCACGATTACGTAATGGCACATACTGCCACAGAGTGGTGCAGGCAGTCCTCACAGCACACAGTGGTGCAGGCAGTCCTCACAGCACACAGTGGTGCAGGCAGTCCTCACAGCACACAGTGGTGCAGGCAGTCCTCACAGC
>LQNS02278096.1:11661731-11672643 GCA_001587735.2 Parhyale hawaiensis | reverse complement strand
CACAGTGGTGCAGGCAGTTCTCACAGCACACAGTGGTGCAGGCAGTCCTCACAGCACACAGTGGTGCAGGCAGTCCTCACAGCACACAGTGGTGCAGGCAGTCCTCACAGCACACAGTGGTGCAGACAGTCCTCACAGCGTACAGTGGATCAGACGTGCATCAGCGACGGGGCGTAAATCAAATTTAGTAAGCTTTACCCGAATTATTCTTCGTAACGTTACGCACAGAAACCCGACGTGTTTGAGCAAGGAGTACCGTCTTCAGCACTGGTAACTCACTCGGGTAAATGTTCACGAAAGACGCTATTATAAGAAAGTTTAAGTCATAGTTTGTCACTGGCAATACATGATTCCAATTACTTCACCAAGCTTTAAATTTGACATTAAAAATTGAGCGCTGACAGATAGTTATTGGGTCAATAAAACAAGCCTGGATTTTTTTTAACAGGTAATACTTTGTATTTACATTACAAACTGTACAATACCTTTCAAATGCAAAAATTGTACGGCCAGATTGTGAGTGATGAAGAAAATTCGTGAATATTTACTTTATATTAAATATCTGAAACTGATCTTTCTAACACTAATCATAAAACGAGACATAGCGTTCACTGGCTGCATTTGTGACTCTGGAAACCGAACTGTTAATCGCTAATCAACGAAAGTAACTTTTTCATCAAAGATTTCATATTTTATACAATTGTAACAATCTGATTAAAGTTGCAACTCTTTTTATTCGATATTAAACGAGTCAAAATTCAATGAGGTTTTCAAGTAACGCATTAAATGTTCTCCCTCCCTTCGCCCCTCTCCTGCTTCCAGCCATGTGGCGCCCATTACGAAGACACCATTTGTAATGCACCATTTAACTCACATAAGTAAATGACTGTAGAATTGCGTTATATTTACTTCTCGCAGTCTTCTACAAATGTCTATGTACAAGCGAGTGAATATCTGCTCATTGATCACATTGTGGTTTACGCTTCTGGCTAATGAAATATAGGTCTATAAAAGTATAGGTTAAAATGAATTGTGTTAACAATTTATTCTTGGCAATTTTTCGATATTCGCAATATTTTTTGAGTTGTAGCACGGTCTACGTTAGGTTAGGTTAAAAAAAAAAAAAGAAACATTTAAAAGCTGTTCCATTACACTCTTCCATCGCCGGGTGTTTTCTCTCTAAGGCAAAGAATGGGGACTTCAAAGTCATATAGCTCAAAAAGTAGAACCGACCGCCACAAACCGATTTCAGATTCCTAATCTGCATGGAAAACTGAGTAGATTATGAACAAAAAACTTTTTTTTTCGGATGTGCTTCAAGTAAAACTTTACGCAAATTTTCTTTTTGATTGAACGATTGTGTCGAGCCTTTTTCTACATTGTAGGTAACTATTGAACTTGTCTTATGGTAGGAAATGTAATAGTGTTAAGCTATCACAACCTCCCGTTGGTGAGAAAGAGTTCAAAATTATTAAATGAGTCACCGCGAGAAAGTTTTCTGTGAACGCCGAAGATATTTAGAGGATAACTATGTTAACCCTTTTGTGTAACAATTGCAGGTCCACAAAAAGGTACAGTGCTGTGCAAATTAGTTCGGATAGTGAAATAATAAGACAATTGTTTGCTAAATTGAGGTTTATCTAGAATGAACACGTCAATAGTATGGGCTACTACTCGTCTTATCTCCCACTTGTACTTCAGAATTAGAGTAATATATTTTAATTCGTTGAAAATTACTGATTCAGAATATTTATGTCTTTATTTGTGGGAATTCTGTTTTGTTTTATCAAATTTTCGTCTTTTCAGCTTCTTAATTGACCCGTCGGAGCGCGCTGCTGCTTTAGGTTAGGTTACGTGCGTATGAGCCAAATTTGCCCCTCTTTAGGCCGTACTGTCGGGTAGATAGGCATAAACCCTTTCAGATTCACCCCTCTTTAGGCCGTACTGTTGGGTAGTTGGGCATAACTCCTTTAGATTCATCGCTCTTTAGGCCGTATTGTCGGGTAGTTAGGCATAAACCACTTCATAAAATTGGGCAGGTTAGGTAAGGCGTAGGTCTGTTTGCCTAATTTCCACAAAAAATGGATGTCATTTTCGTTTTCACGACGCCTCAATTATACTAGAGATCACTTTCTTATCCTATAAATCGGGTGGGGTATAAGACGAATATATACCATGGTATGAGTTAGTCTAGGATGTATGACCTAATCTCGCTTTTAGAAGCATTTGCATCCGATTTGGCAAAAGTTGAACACATTTCGGTAAGTTTTCATCGTGGTACTAACCCTTAACAACAGCGCTAAGCAGCATTTGCTTGGTCGAACAGTCTTTTTTATAGAGCCTACGTTTGATTATAATTACAGCCCATAGATTTTCTATTGGATTTTTTATTTATGTAAGGAAAATTTCCATGCCAGTCTAAAACCGTTAGTCCACTTCTTCGAGAATGTCAACATTTTGCGTGAAGTATGGCATGGAGCGATATCCTAATAATAATGTCATCTCCATCAGGAATGTCTATTTTCATCACAGGAAGCAAGTGAATCTGCAAAATTGTATCTTGTCTCCGTGAGAGTCAGACAAAAACGTACTCAAAACTAGCCGGACTGTATTCCAGCCTTCCTTACTTTACTGATATTGTCAGTATGAACAGGTGATTCATAACTAATCATCTTTATTTACAGTTATTGTATATTCTGTTAATTTATTCACCACAGTAACAAGACACAATGAAGAAATAGTGTTGGGGACGCGTAACGCGTTCGCATCCATGTTTTCTTAAACGAAAAAATTAGGTACACAATTTTAGTGATTTTAAAAGTAAATAGCTTCTCTCCGCTCCAATTCTTCACTAAGTTTTCATTAGTAAATACTGCACCTGCTTGCAGTTTATTGCACGGGCAGCCGCTTTTTGTCAGTGGCTCTTTGGCCGATAATTGCCAACCTGTTGTGCTTGAGACGGCTGAAACTCAAGCTTGCTGTGCAGGACTGAACCGTCTTGTTCCCTCCTTTTCGACGGTGCGATTCGCACAGAACCAAGTCAACGTTCAGGAATAAAATGCCAGACAAGATGAAGCAGATCGACTTACTATCGCCGTGAAGGTGGACGATTGGGCCACACCCTTTTGTCGAGGCCAACTGGGGCCTTGTTATGCGAAAAACTCCAGGAACTTCAAATTGGCGGTTGGTCAAGCGGGCCACCACAGCAGGATAGCGAAATGGCTGCAGGGTAGTTGAAAACTCGAGAAGAGTACTAAATTTACTAAAAAAAATAGAACTTATCTTAACATCCTAAAGTGAAGCGAAGGAGACCGTGGAGCCCTGGTGCATGGAGACCAGGGGTAATAGAGAACCAGGGGATGGCCAACAGAGACAAAGAGAGGCGTAGGGGCTCGCAGATCCAGCTTATTCAGGCGATTTACTAGGAGCGACGGGGTATGGAGACAGTGGTCGGCAGGGCCAGTCCGGCAGTGTATTAACGACACAGGGTTAGTTAGACCACCGAAGGCCTACCTCAGGCTTCAATCGGCATAAAGCAGCGGACGGGGAGCGGGCAGACGACCATCGAATTAAGGGAGCTGGATTTGAAGTAAAACAGTAGCTAGGTTCACGTCGGACGATACGGGTCGGGAGGCAGTCGCCACTAACGTTGTGGGAATGGGAGCGGGCAACGGCGGTGGCAACAACACATCTAGGCGGGAGGCAGGGCCAAGCGATCGTTAATCCCACCAGGATTAACTTATCCGCAACGCAGCATCGGGAGTTCACTCTGGGAATGCCTCAGATCCCGGAGGATGGAGCTACTCTTCTCGTACCACCGAGAGACTTCAGGCATTGTGCTGCCCCAATCAGCATCAGTCCTGCACAACAGACCAACATTGTCACGGCTGTCCAGTGGAGAGTTAAGAATTACATGAAACTACGGCAAGGTCTGGACCTACTTTGGGGCTCACAATTAAGCAAGTTTAAACCCTGGGAGATAAGGCTATGATATGGCTGTAGTAGCCGCTAACATTGTTAAACTCTGATCACAGACTAAACCCATGAAAATCAATCTAATTTAGATAAATTTTGAACATTAAACGGCTTCTAAAATCCATGTTGACCGTCAAATTCTAGTGATTGCCGAGATGCACTTGCAACGTGGGATTATTAGCAGAAAAGCAAGCAAAGATATTATGGGGAATTACTATTCTTAATTTTGATAGCAGGAAAAATAATCCCACCGCAAATGTATACGGGTAGAATCTGGGGTAACACTTAAGCACAAAGACATTACAAGGCACAAAAAAAAACCGTACACATTTCACAATATTTAACACTTCACTTGTTTCGGAAAAATTCCTGCTACACGGTTATGCTTACCTGCCCTAGAGGAGCCGACCTACAATTCAAAAATTTAGCGTCAGCACCTGCCCATAGGGTGTCACTCTAAAAAGAATGAAATTAGGAGGTTAAATAAGGAAAATCACAGGGCTACAGATATAAGCAGAAATGACTGAGCGAGGAGGACGCCACGTAAACGTGACCCCCTCCTCGCAAGAGGATTCGGTAAGTATGCCTCCGAAACTTTCGGAAGGCCGGAGGTTGCGCACGGGAAGCAGTGTTACCGTGCCGAAGGGAAAGTCGGAGGAGAGAGGAAGGAGAGTTTTGGAAATATTAATGAAACTCGCTGATGTCCAAGCTCGCTCCTACATTTTTGGCTCGCTGTATGGTAACACCGAACGCTGTTATGACTCGACACAAAATACAGAAATCGAATAGACAATTATTTCTATGTAACAACATACTTCATATGTTGTTCGCTAAATAGATTTTCGGTCTCTAAGTTTGGTATTACGGTCCTGAGAAAGCATTGGGTGTGCTTAATTGGGTGTGGTGTGGCCAAGGCCAGAACTCCTCCGTTTTGTGACGTTGATATATTTTGCGGCTGCGCTGGTAATGTAGGCCTTGAGGCTGTACAGCTTTCTGGCGAGTAAAGTACGAAGAGGCGCTGCAATGTTATGTCGAAGGTCGACTGATCTCCCCAATGCGAAGTAGCTTATCAAGTTGAGGTAACGCTCCATGGCTGGAACTTTTCCGTAGTCCTTCGGAAGGCAGCGCGGGGATTGGGCAGGCCGACGCTATGCACTGGACATAAGGACATCTTGGCTTGGGCGCCTCCTAGGCTTAACTTGGTCGAAATTTGAGACAGGAACGCTGGCTTCAACCCACTGAATTGAGTTTTAACCATCGGTTGCCCTCTAGACTTTCAGAAACACAGCGTTGTTCCGTTACTTGGAGTTATCAGCAGGCTAAATGTAATTGGAATACTTCTAGCATTTGCAACATATTTCAAAGTGACGAATGCAAAGCTTCTGGCTGAAGTTTAGGACGAGTCAAGCACCCAGTCGAACACGCCCTCAAAGTCCCAATGTTTCTAAGTTATCCAACTTGCGTTTTTCAGACTAAGAAAGAGACGGGAGCAGCGTCTATAGCTGCTGCCCAGCGGGTGTGTATTTGAATAGGCCGCTGTTTGTGGCCTTGGCAGTGACTCGACTTTTGTCTCCTCACATAATTTATCTACTCTAATACAACAAAATCAACCAAGACTCCAAGCTTCGCTTGAAGCTAATCTTTGAAGTTTCAGAATATGGCAACATTTAGGAAAGTCGTCGAGCGATTTAACGAAATACAAAGAGGCTCGTGACAGCGCTTTCGGCCTCAGGTATTATTATTTTTATTATTTTTTTTTACTGTCGCCGCTGCTGGCCATAGTTATTGTGCTATTTTATGCGTCACTCATTGGTTATTTGGTACCTGCTGTCACTCAGAGTTGGCCATTCAGTGTTCATAGCGATCCCCTTGCGCCCGAGGCGCACTACCCTTTATGGGGCCGGACCTGCGCGAGCCTCAATGTTTTGATAGAGGCGCACCAAGGAGTGGCGCATTGTCATTTTATTGCGCCTCTCGATTCAAAAACGAAATAACAATCTCACAGGGCTGCAACACGTTAGACCATTTCTTAGCATCTTTTGATTTTGCCCTTGACTTTCGGTTTCCCTGTGGAAATTGATCGAAACCCTCAGACCTTCAATAATATCTATATATACGTAAAAGTACACGTCAACGTGAATTCTGAAATCGGCAACAAGCGAAAAAAAGACCCTTTTTTTTACCAAACATCTAACTTATCACATGTTTTATCATTTTCATGTGTGGTATATACTCTAGAATTAAATTAATTAATCGCGAAGGGTTATTGACTTGGTTGGTTTACTCAATAGAGTGATGTGTCCTATATATGAGATAACCAGTGGCGATATCTGACTTATCCAACAGTCTCTTTTTTTCGCTTCATATACTGTAGAATTATGTAATGGCTTGCGTATACCTGCAAGACATTATATTCTCTGACCGCCAGAAGTGTATTTTCCATATTTTCTAGTTTCCATTCATAAGTGACACTTTGGATGAAAGCAATATATCGATAAGATATTTGGGGGTACTATTATTAAAGGCGTGTAGGTTACGTAATAGTATTAGCAGTTAGCTCATGAGGCCTTTACTGCACAGACAGAGACATAATTTATCATTATTTAGGACAGGATGTTGCTGTGAATTTTATAGGCTAGCTCATGAGGCCTTTACTGCACAAAGAGAGACATAATTTATCATTATTTAGGACAGGATGTTGCTGTGAATTTTATAGGCTAGCTCATGAGGCCTTTACTGCACAGAGAGAGAGACATAATTTATCACTATTTAGGACAGGATGTTGCTGTGAATTTTAAAGGCTGTTCACACATTAGAAAGATTCAGGACATTCTCCTGAAGCTCCGCACAGTGAAGGCTCACAGCCAGTTCTCTTCTTCTCACCGTCTGTCTATGCTACGAAGACTCTCCTGGACGAACTCGCCAACAATGACTACCTGGAGGACACCAAGCTCCTGGTGCAGGCCGTCGTCAGAGGGTCTCAGAAGAACTTGTTACCCCCAGTATCGGCGTCAAGAAATTTGCGGTGGAGGGCGGATAGGGGCTGAAGTTAAATGTGAAGAGGTGTTACGATATCATTAGGATGTGGGAAAATCAAACGTAATCAATTTAAATAAATATCAAAATGCGCGAAAATGCTAGGATATCATAAAAATTAAGGTAATTAACTAGACTAATTATTAATATACAGGATTATTCCTTTTTTTAGCTTTCTGGAAAATTTTTTTAGCTTTCTGGGAAACATTATTGAATAGGGGTTGTTTTGAAGACAAAGCTCAGTGGACCGATGCTGTGGCCCTTACCACAGCGAAATTCTAGCCGCAAGGGCAGTAGGCAATATTAACCAGGCCACTTCGCCTGTCTTCAAAAATTTATGGCTTCTAACGGAGCAAGATAATGTTACTTCGAGGCGTGAGAAGAAATGTCCACGTGGACTCTAAGATGAAACAGCCAATAACAGTGAAAGAAATTGACGATGAAATAAAGAACAGCGGGCATTGGTTCTCAAAAGCCCTCTGACGGCCAATGGAAGCTGGGCAGATGCAGGGGTGATGGGCCAAGCGCTGAGAACAAGGGGGATGGTCAGTGTGAACTAGGCATCCTTTAGCTACGTTCGGATGGTGTTGTGCAAGCAACAGCGTTGTTGTATGTGAACCTCGCAAAACCATCATGGTGTAAAATTAAGAATTTGTCATCATGATCGGTTGAGGGACTGTTTTTTTTTTTCATTTTCTTACAAGAAAAATTAATGGTGATGACAAATCTCTATGAACAGATTTTACTTGTTGATGACATTATTTTGCGAGAATATTTGTTTTTGATACGCAGAATTATGATCTATTGGAATTTCATTATGACGTCTCTTTTCATCACCCGCTGTCTTTATTTTGTCAAGCGAATTTCAGTATGTGTTCTCGCTGAGATTCATTAACGTGTTCCATCGATGTTCTCCTTGCTTCTTTTTTATACACTGTGATGTTCGTTACAATAAATTGTTGATTGCATATCGTGTGTTTCATTAACTTTTCGCACGTGCAAGATCTCGTATCGACTCAGGTTAAGTTATTTGATTCACCATTGATGGATATTGATTTAATACATGCGTCAATCTAAAGAGTTGTAAATGCATTAAATTATTGATTTCATGATTGCATTGTTTATTGTTTTAATTATTTAGAATGTCATTTATGATCTTGTGGGGGTGGCTCGCCTCCCAAAAATTATGGCGTAATGTGTAACCTTTTATATAATTTCATTATATATATATGTATATATATTAACTCTCCAATCAATTCTGCATACATATATATGTTACATCTCATATCAAACAATTATATAGATATATATCACAGCTATTTTTATCACGCCGTAACAAGCTTCCTGGGCCAGTACTGCGAAATGTGTCTGTGTTCCCTCCTTTTACAGAACCTTCTTGCTGTCACCGCTAGTATGTATAATCAAAATGCTGACTAGATGCCCCCTCTCTCAGAGTCGCCTAAGGTGCCAGGCCCAGGCTTCACACGCGTGTACTCAGACTACGGCAACGCAGGCTTTTACTATGACTTCCTGGACTACGTGCCCGACCTCGCCGCGTACAGCTTCGACAATATCATCAGGAGCGCCTGCCAGACCGGCCTGTGAGTAGCGCCAAGTTGTAACTGGCGGTTCGGTTGTAGTAGCAGCTGAAGCAGCAGCACTTAATTATTATAGGATGAAAATGTGTGTTTATTAACCAGTTTTACCCAAGTCCCTGCTCACATGCATTGTGTCGGAATCTTCTCTAACCGCAACTCACCACTAACTAAAATTTTTATACCCGAAATTTAAAAAAAAGGGGTGGGTAGAAAAACCAGACCTGCCCTCCCCTAACCTACTCGAAGTTATTGAATGTTTTAATCCAATTTACCCGAAATTAGTTCGGGTTTTCGACAGTACGGCCTAAAAGGAGCGAAAATGGACAAAAACGGACAAAACGTAAATTCTGGGCGAGGGTGAAGTACCCCTGTCACCCTCACCCGCTATTGCCTAAGATCGTCTACGTGGACAAGTGCATTTTAAATCGTTTGCGCATAATGTTGATGATCATTTCATTCTGTTGTCCCATACCCCCTCGGGATTTTTTCTCAGCTGGGAACTACGGATTTAAATTGATACCATGCATTTGGTTCCCTAGCGAGCCTGGTCGACGTTGTAGTTCAACTAGAGTTCTAATTATTCTCAATGCAAGCGATCCGTTGAGGTAAAAAATAATGAAAATTGATACATACTCGTATTTACGAACATAGTTTCTGTTGCACTTTAAATTGTACTTTTATGAGAGGAACTTCACCCTTGAAGTGTAGTACTTATCTGTGTTGCTGTTAGAAAAATTTGTACAGAAAATAAGTTAATTTTGTATAAGTGCTGAGAATAGACAACTTCACGCGCCTTCTTTACTGATGTGAGTCTTTTGCAGTGAACGTACAGCGTTTGCTACCACCACTGACTGAACTGTAGGCGTCTGTTATTGGCAGCTCGATGTGTTTCCCTGAGCAGGTGGTTTTATTACGAGCAAATAGAGTACAACCAGGCCCCAGGCGCGGTGTACTGGATGCACGGTATTGAGTACTGCGGAGACTTCCCTGCAGAGTACACCGACATGGTGAGTTTGTAGCTTAAGTGTTGCCTGTATTTCAGGGAGGGAGATGATGAAGGCAAGCTGGTTAAGGGAAGAGGACGTGTGTATAACATCAGTGACGTCACTAAGGTTGAGTGATGGGCGAGCGGCTTAGCCTCTGGTGCGTGTGCGAGCAAGTCTGCAGTATTTCCAATATAATTATACGCAAGGGAGGCTTAGGACTATTTTAGGGAAGCTTAAGGAGCTGTATGCCCTCCTATGGACCTAGCGACGCCTATGTTATCAGATTGTAGCATATAAAGCGAAGCACGGCATATTATCTGATATAACTAAATGAATGTCAATTTTGCCGTTGAAGTTTTTAGCTCTTAGTTTTTCGTGGTTAATGAACCGAAGATTAAAACTAGAACGCATCGTGGGGTAAGACAATCACCCGCGGTGGGAGCAAATTTCATCGCCGTCATTTTTGATAGCCAGCTAATGCTAGTTATTTGCATGGGTCACATCAAGGGGCAACCACCAGACTCCGTGCAAAACACTATGACATTGCTCAAGTCCTCGACCATTTATTGGGTGGACAGGCAAACAAATATAGGTACAACTTAAATCTCCAACGAAAACAATATCACCGCTCTTCGCTGCGCTCGCGGGTGATAACAAAAGTGGAGACTGAGTCAGAAACGAATAGCTGTGCTCCATTTAGCACACAGTCTCACGCTCTTCACCAAGCTGCCGGACTTGTGTGTTGCATATCTCTGATGGAAGAGAACGGTATTGCGTGATGTCAAAGAAATATTGTGGCAGCTGAAACTAACTGAGACTGGCAAACAGCCCCTGTATATCTCTCGCCCCGGCGTGCGGCATGGCACGAAAACTTCGAAATTGTAACGTGCTTTAGGGTTACGTACTTATCTCCTACTGACTGATTGTCTCTAACTGACACTATTAGAAAAGGTAATAAGTAATTCTGAGTATCAGACCACTGTTACTGTATTATATCCTAGATCCATATTTGCATAAAAACACAATGTACTGCACAATACACCGTTCACTAACTATAAATATGTGCTAGACTCATCAATGTATATATTAGCACATGACTATGAAGTGCCGTTCTCGGACAGCGAACAGAAAAAAAGTGCATACAAATAACTATACCAACACGGCACTTGTTGTTGTTTTGGTTTGGTGAAAGAATTTCTAATATGCAGACTTCCTCGCTGCGCTACGCAAACAGCCCCAACACTCTCAACGAAGACAGCTTCACGCTGTACGAAGGCGCCGTGTTCACTGGATCTGAATTTTGGGGCAACACTGACG
>LQNS02278096.1:11648905-11661543 GCA_001587735.2 Parhyale hawaiensis | reverse complement strand
GACAAACGTCTTTTCTTAGCACCCGAGCGAATTACCAACCGACAGTTCGCCTAAAGTCAGTTTCCTTACCAGGCAGTATGCCAACTCAGTCAACGTGACCGGATGGGCCATGCAGCTTTGACACCTCTAAACCACATTGTTAAGAATCTTTATTTGTGGAGTAGCCCAAAGTGGGGACCAGCATGAGTTTAGTCGCATCTCATGTTGCTGTCATTTGGGTCCAATGTGCTTTTATAACGGAACAAATTGCCTCGCGGAAACGACACGGGGCCAACAAGAAAAAAACTATGCATTATGTATATACGTAGCAGCCACACTGACCAGATAACAGAGCAGGTACACTAGCGGACACGTACCAGCCACGTTGGCCAATGTAAGGTCATTGAGACCACGGCAGCTAACAGCATGTGGCCAAAATATAACCAAAATACGTGAGGAAAGCCTGGCCTTGTTGCTAGGGAAGTAGTTTACTCAGTTTGCATACCAGCTCTTAAGTGAAAGCTCCGGAGCGAAGCTGAGCTCTGTATAGAAAATCAAGCAAAGATTTTCAAATACGATACCCATTCCAATTTGTTATCATAAAGATATGGGAGGCAATTTGGTGAGATAATAGGAAATAATTTATAATTCTTTGATTTTATTTACATGAGCAATTAGTCTATTCGCAAGTAACCCATTCCAGAAAGATCACTTAAGAAGGTTTAACTATCAATAACAATGTCATGAGAAATCCTATTTATATAAATACTGAATTACTCAGAAACAAAACGTATTTCATATCATAGCCAGCTGAGTGGAATCTTTGCTACAAGATCGGACGCTCAAGTCCAAAACCCAGGCATGGAGGAAGTCCTGCTGCTCGAGAATGCAGTGTCAGCATTTCTTCAGTTCATAGATCACTGTGGAGGCAGAGGCCAATACCATATGTCATTAGGTAATACAATAAAGCATAATACAAAGCTACTAAAGCTTTCTTGGGAAGAACTTTGCCACTGCGTATATGGCTCCTTTTGCTTTACTCAATTTACTGCGCAGATAGGTAACATGACTAGAAAATCTCAACCCATCGTCAATAACTACTGCTAAGTATTTAAAAGAGTTTGCCCATTTTAAGATTGTACTCTTTAAATGAACATTAGGTAAAGGTAAATTCCTATAGGGACTAAAAAACAAAAGCTTAGGTTTTATTTACATTGGGAGTTAATCTGTTCGAAGAGAGCCATACCACAAGTTTCTCAATAAGTGTTTCCATTTTTTAAACTGCACCTTCCAATGACCTGTCGTTTACATAAAATACTGCGTCATCCGCAAATAAAATTACGTGTGCGTCGGGAATAACAGCAATATCATTGATAAAAATGTTTAAAAGTAAGTGTCCTAGGACAGATCCTTGGGGTACCCCTACGCCGACATCATTAGTCCTGGAATTCGAGTTATCAATGGCAACATACTGCTTTCGATTTGTGACGTAGCTTCTCGGTAGATTGCTGGCCATGCCTCTAAAACCAGAGTGATCAAGGTTTTTCGTTAAAATTTCCCTAGCAACATTGTCAAAGACCTCTTGTAAATCTAAAAATAGACACACTGTAAAAGTCTTATCAACAAGTGCAGGCATAACAATCGATACGAGATTAAAGATTGCAAGAGTAGGGTTTTTCCTTGCCCAAAACCATGTTGAGTATCACTTAAAATGTTATATAACATACAATGATGAGTCATTCATCTAGGGATAATGCTTTGGAATATTTTATTATAAATTGAAAGAGTTGAACTTGGCCGGAAGTTAGAGACGGTGTTTACACGACTTCCTTTATGTACAGGAATGACTCTGGCAATCTTTAAGACATCGGAATTCATTCCCAATGTGAAACACTTATCAAAAATAGCAGACAAATATTCAGCGATACGAGGAAGTACAAGTAACAAAACTCAGGGCTGGGTTGTATTTTATTCATGTTATAGCACTTGGATTTCATTTTACCTACAATGGTTAAAATTTCATCACTAGTCACTGGAGTAAAATCACATTCGAAAACGAGTCGAGGGCTAAGAATTTCATATTGCACATTGTTATGTGGTACTAATTGCACTAGATTATCTGCTGTAGAGGTGTAATAATAATCATAGAAATATGGTGGCCGTAAGTGCATTACAAATGAGACCTGGGCTACATGCAAACAAAATAGAAATAGATTAAACGATATACCTAAATTGAGGAAAGTTGCCCCTTTTAGAGAAGCCTCTACAACAGCTATGATTTTCTATAAAAATGCAGACGAGGAGTCTGCGCAGGTATATGGGCAGACTGACGTCGTCGCAGCCTGTCAAACTAAAACGACTTTACATACTTTAAACTTTAATAAAACAGGACAAACATTGCTCAACAATGTCCGTAACAAGGAAGTCGCAAAACCACCAATTTTCCGTTCACTTATTTGTAATTTCAACGCTTCTATAAGGAACTACAGAACCACTCCGAAAGCGCGTACCTCCGCCAAGCAAGGCCATGTTAAAGAAAAAGACAAATTCAGCATGAAACAGAGATTTCCTTCATGTCATCCCGCAAGTTGGTCATCAGTGCCTCTTTGAATCAATAATAGTTCCTGTGAATTTTTCCTTAAGATTCGGTCTTAGTTTTTTCAGCACTATTCCGAAAAAAAAACGTTTTAATAGTTCAAGGAGCACCGGAGCGTAAGTCCCGGCTGCACTACCGTCGTTCACGACACCTTTGCGTTCACGTAAGCTTTCCTGCGCTCGCCACCACTAAAATAAACACTACCTAAGCTAACCTATCCTAACCTAACCTACCCTTATCTAACCTAATCTAACCTAACCTCCATACCTAACTTTCTAACCTAACCTAACCCAACTTAACCCAACCTAACCTTTCTAACCCTACTTAACCTTACCTTACCTAACGTTACCTAACGTTACCTAACGTTACCTAACGTTACCTAACCTTATCTAACCTAACCTTACCTAACCTTACCAAACGTAACCTAACGTAACCTTACTTAATCAGCGATACAGCGAGCAACGCGGCGCGCCAACTTGGACGCCGCGCTCACACGCACACGATCTGCGTACACAAACACGCACACAAGGTGTCGTGAACCACGGTAGCGCGTCCCGGCTGCTCTCTTGGAATGGGTCAGTTGGTCCGTCTACTGCCAGCTATTTAAGCTAATCTAAAGTATAAGGCAACCACGTAGTCCAACACACAAACCGACCAACAGATCATCACCAAAATTTGGTCGTTTATGCCTTTTAACATTTCCTGAAACTTTGATGACCATCCGTTTTTGGGTTATTTTGCTGACAAACATAAAAACACATATAGAAATAAAAAAACTAGTAAATAGACTAACAGATCATCGCAAAAACTTGGTGTTTGCTCCTCGTAATACAGTAGAACGCCGAAAATTTAGACTACGTAATATGCTTAATTTCCAGCGTTGTCTTCATTTTCGGTATCCAGTGTTTGCACTAGTTTCACCTCAAATACGTAGTTTCTTTCAGAAATATCGAAAGAAAACGTTCATTGGTCAACTATGTTAATTTCGAAACAATATGGTGAGGTTATAAAAACATACACAAAAACGAGAGTGTCTGATAATTTTTCTCCAAATGAAACATCATCAGCACTATATAATAATTCACGTCGTGTTTTATTTATCTATTTATCTATAACTATATTTATATCTTTTCTGTCACGCTCTATAGGAATCAGTGCAATATAATAATTCACGTCGTGTTTTTATTTATTTGTTGACATGAGTGTGAAAATGGCAAGCAGAGTACTCGGATTCATCATCAGAAATTTTGAATACAAGTCTAAGGACATCATCGTTCCCTTGTACAAGACGTAAGTGCGGCCACACTTAGAATTTGCTGTTCGAATCAGGTCGCCACTTCTGTGCAAAGATATCGATTACATGGAAAGAGTCCAACGCAGATCAACGATATTGATACCTCAGCTGCGAAACAAGCCGTATGAATGTCGCCTGAAGGAGTTGGGTTTGATTTCTCTCGAGCAAAGATGACTCAGGTGACAACTAATAGAAACATTCAAGTATTTGAATGGCTTTAACACGTACCTACAACGTCACTTTTTGAAAGAAACCTCAATGATCGTTTGCGAAACAACGGTCAAAAACTCAAGCATAAAGCTCGAAGAACGACTTTAAGTCAGCAGTTCTTTCCGCATTTCATAGTCACCATTTGGAGTAGACTCCCTTCCGATGTTGTGAGTGGGGAGTCAGTCAACGCGTTTAAAAATCGTCTCGACATACATTGGGAGAGACCTCCTCCACAGCTAAGAAATCCTCCTCCAGGAGTTGCAAACTCTTAACGGCCAAAGCTTAATCCGTCTTCTTCTCTCTCCCGCTCCAACTACACATTGTGACATCTCCAAGCTCCGCATATCGGCGGCTCTCGATCGTAATTGCGTGCAGTCATGATCGTCTCTTTGGCAAGGATTCTCCCCCCCCCCCCTTTTTTTCTCTTTTCTCCAGTCCTCTATAAACTACTAACATAATTGGAATAGCTCATAGAGGGCCGGGGCGTAAGTTCCGGAGTTTCTTTGGGAATGGGTCTATTGGTTCGTCTACTGCCGCCTATCTAATCTAATCTATACTTATATTTTTCTTGTCACGCTCTATAGGAATAAGATAGGTAGTAATTCAGGTGCAGAAGACGGTACCTTGAATAGGAGGGTCGCACTTGGGCACTCAAGGTGAGGGACGTGAGCTCTCCGGCATGACCGTGTCTGGACATGTTCATTGTTCAAAGGTGCCACGGGAGATGTCATCTAACCAAGCAAGCAGTGTTAGGATATCAAGCAAGTGATCAGATATCAAGCAATTGTTCGAATATCAAGCAATTGTTCGGATATCAAGCAATTGTTCGGATATCAAGCAATTGTTCGAATATCAAGCAATTGTTCGGATATCAAGCAATTGTTCGGATATCAAGCAATTGTTCGGATATCAAGCAATTGTTCGAATATCAAGCAATTGTTCGGATATCAAGCAATTGTTCGGATATTAAGCAAGTGTTCAGACATTAAGCAATTGTTCAGATATCAAATAATTTTTCAGTTATCTAGCAATTGTTCAGATATCAAGCAATTGTTAGGATAGCAAGCAATTGTTCAGAAATGAAACAATTGTTCGGATATGAAGCAATTATTAAGATAGGAAGCAATTGCTCAGATCTTAAGTAATTGTTCAGATATTGAGCTATTATTGAGATACCAAACAATTGTTCAGATATCAAGCAATTGTTCAGATATCAAGCAATTGAAATATGAAGTAATTGTTGAGATATGAAGCAGTTGTTCAGATATGAAATAATTGTTCGGATTTGAAGCAATTGTTCGGATATGAAGCAATTGTTCGGATATGAAGCAATGCTCAGATATTAAATAATTGTTCAGATATTGAGCAATTATTGAGATACCAAACAATTGTTCAGATATCAAGCAATTGTTCAGATATCAAGCAACTGTTAAGACATCAAGCAATTGTTTAGACATCAAGCAATTGTTCAAATATCAAGCAATTGTTTAGATATCAAGCAATTGTTCAAATATCAAGCAATTGTTCAGATGTCAAGCAATTGTTCAGATATCAAGCAATTGAGATATGAAGTTATTGTTCTGATATCAAGCAGTTGTTCAGATGTCAAGCAATTGTTCAAATATCAAGCAATTGTTCAGATATCAAGCAATTGTTCAGATACTAAGCAATTGTTCAGATATCAAGCAATTGAGATATGAAGTAATTGTTCAGATATCAAGCAGTTGTTCAGATGTAAAGCAATTGTTCAGATATGATGCAATTGTTCAGACATCAAGCAATTGTTCAAATATCAAGCAATTGCTCAGATATCAAGCGTTCAGATATAAAGTAATTGTTCAGTTATCAAGCAATTGAGATATGAAGTAATTGTTCAGATATCAAGCAATTGTTCAGATATCAAGCAATTGTTTAGATATCAAGCAATTGAAATATGAAGTAATTGTTCAGATATCAAGCAGTTGTTCACATATGAAACAATTGTTCAGATATCAAGCAATTGTTCAGATATCAAGCAATTGTTCAGACATGAAGCAATTGTTCGGATTTGAAGCAATTGTTCAGATATGAAGCAATTGTTCAGATATGAAGCAATTGTTCAAATATGCGCAATAATCCCTCGGAATTTCTAAATATTCTTACACCGTCTCGAATGCCTCCTCGTAATTTGAATTTTAAAGTTTGTACAATTATCTTCACCCTGCGGAACCTTAATCTAAAAGAGGTTTGCCCTACGGAACTAGACTCATAATCCAGGCTTTGCATTAATTTTACATCCATTAAAGGATACTAACTGGAAGCAACGGAGAAGCTGAGGTGTTCATTCCAAGATTGGATATGACACCCAGCGATACCAATCTCCCATTCAGTTTAAGCAGACGGTAATTTCCGGTGATTCCTAACTTGGCAATGACAATCAACAAGTCACAAGAATAATCTTTCTCGCATGTTGGTGGTTATTTGCCGGCCCCAGTGTTTGCTCATGGAAAACTTTATGTTGCGTTTAGCAGGACAACTAATAAAAATAATCTTAAATTCTCCATTCAAAACCAGGACGGTGAAGGAAATGTCATTGGGGATAAAGTTTTCACAAGAAATGTAGTAATAAAAATATTTTAAAACTGAATATCCCCAATATCAGCAAGGACCCCGTCTTCATGAGAGCAAAGAAAAGGAATTAATGACTAATTGACAGTATTTTTACGTTTTTTATCATGTGTGTTGTATATAATACAATACATCGTGATCACATTTGAAGTCATTTTTATGCATTGAGAAAGGTAACATACAAAAAATTAGAATAAAATCCTCTATCAAGTGTTCGACTGCTATTATTTTGTTAAATTGTTTGCTCGTTATATAACGTTTATTAAAAACTCCAAGCCATGCTGTCATTTTTGACGGCACGGGTGCGTATAGTAAGTTATAAATACAATATGAAATTAACGAAAAGAAGTAAAATGTTTGTTGAAATTCTAAGCAAAGTCCTTAAAGATCGCAGACCACCACCAGGCATGTGTAACCAGAGATCGAATGTTGAATATCTGACCCAAATCCGAATAAGATCGCTCCCAAAAAATTACCCATTTGTTCCATGAGCACTTGTCGTGCCCTGATAATTTCAGGGCACGACATATGCTCATGGTACAAATGGGTAATTTTTGGGAGCGATCTTATTCAGATTTGAGTCAGATATTCAACATTCGATCTCTGGTTACACATGCCTGGTGGTGGTCTGCGATCTTTGAGGACTTTGCTTAGAATTTCAACAAACATTTTACTTTTTTTCGTTAATTTCATATTGTATTTATAATTTTTGATTATAACTTTTGATGGTTCATATAGAGAAAAATTACAAGACACTATCGTTTTTGTGTATTTGTAACCTCACCATAATGTTTTGAAATCAATATAGTTGACCATCGAACGTTTTCTTTAGATACTTTTGAAAGAAACTACGTATTTGAGGTGAAACTTGTGCAAACACTCGATACCGAAAATTAAGACAACGCCAGAAACTAAGCCTATTACGTAGTCTTAATTTTCGGCGTTCTACTGTATTACTAACAATTCCTGCAAATTTCATGAAGATTCGTTTGTTACTTTTTTTGCGGTATGTTACAAAAATTAAATAGGTAGACAAACAAAAGGTTCAACGCATCTTCCCTAAAAGTTAATCATCTGTCCCTCCTAACTTACCTAACATCCCCTGTAATTTTCATGAAATCCATACGCGACTTTTTGCGTTGTGTTAGTTAAGGACAGACAACCATAGCGACGGAAAGGCAGTCAGCCAAACTTCTATAAAAACATAACCTCTTTGGCGGAGATAATAAAACATGAACCCCAAAATAAAGCCGTAACACTTATCACAATCAGTTAAGAGACAAGTAGTATTTCACACAGGCTTTCCATCAGAAAAAGGTATGGCACTTCAGTGTCGAAGCGTTCTCGTTTGTACCCCTGCCAAATACCTAACAGACATGCGCCGGACGGCATGTACAATGATCGGCAACCAAATATCAGGTTGACGTAATGTCCTGGACACGAACTGGCTGAAAAAATGAATGTCCGCTAGTCAATCTGTTCTTAGTTCAGTTGTCTGTAGGCGAACTGCGAGTATACGCAACTATTTATTGTTACAATGAACTTGCGACAACAAATTCGCGAATTTTTGTGACGTATTCAGGCAAGCACTGGATCAGTAAGCTATTGCTATATAACTAAATATAATGGCTTCGAACTCACCATTGCAGCTGGCTATACCTCGGTGCTGGATAATGAGCTTGTCTGAATGAATATACTGTTGCCAAATTGGAGAGATTATGCAATTCAAATAAGGCTACATATAGCGACGACGCGCTTGGCTTTGAATTCTCAGGGTTTGGAATTATTTCATTGCATGAACAGACACGACAAGTGTTATGAGTGGTTATTTAATCAATCAAGTTACGATCTCTGCACAGTGGTCAGCAGTACACAGGAGCCGCAGTGTGCGTGTACCCCAGCACGGACCACGACGTGGGGGAAGATGGATCATTGCTGGACTTGGGCATCTTCAGCTCCGTAAGTCCAATGATAAGCAAATAGGATCTCTGAAGGCTTATTCACCACGTGGTGACGAAAGAAAGAGTAATTCGAAATGCAGGCTTTGCATGCAAAATTTACACATCTGCTGATCTCGATGCGGGGTTAGTTTGCGTCAAAAGAAGAGCGTCGTGGGAAGTGAACGCCAAAGCAATCATTTCACATGATGCAATCGCTGATAGAAGTTGGAAGCCGATCGAAATAGTTCTATATTGGTAGACTTGCATAGTAGCTGATGTCGATAATATTACTGCCGTTATTGCAAGCATATAACGACGGATTGGTATTATATTGTGAAATTTTATATGATGACAAGACCCTGATATTACCAGAAGCTGAAAAAAATCTTTGCTAATTTTTTTTTTTTTTTTAGCGTGATCCAATGCATCATAGCATGCAGATAAGAGTAAATGAACAAAATACTAAAGTGTATAAGCTGACCAGCGTTCTGCGCGTTTTAAATATTATGCACACCAGAACTGTTGCTTTATTCCACGAGAAATATATATAGATATATTACCTCTGTCTTACTCAAATTCATAACTAGTCTTGACTTCAAGTAGTAATGTTTAGCCGTGATAATGACATGAAATTTATGTTAGATTTTGGTGTCCGTAGCTGGAACATAATGTGCTCGCAGTGCATTACAGGGCAGCAGTGCATTACAGGGCAGCAGTGCAGGGGCGAGGGATCATTGGGTGATCCGAATTTTTGTAAGCGATTGCTCTATACAAACACGTTTTTCTATTTTAATTAATTGCTATTTTATATTTTATTACTTATATTTTGCTTCACTTCTAAATAGTTTTTTTCAAAATAGACCATCATAGTGAAGCATGTTACAATTAGTGATGAATATTCCAGCCAGTTTCAGTTATGCAGTGAGCGTTTTAAATTTGAGGAGTGCAAAGAAGTGTCATTAAATTATAGCGGATGAAGATCTTTTCATGTTCGCAATTCAGGTGCTTGGGAATTTACTGTATCGTTATCTTCCAGAACTTAGAAAAGTATTTCTTCTACAACATTATCTTCCTGATGCAATGCTCTTATCAGTTATTTTCAGTTTTCTGAAACGCACGTAAAATAAACGCTGTCGGTAGCACCTATTCGCAAATAGAAGAAAACAATATTTTAGTGTTTGCTTATGACGCTCATGGCGACCCTCAGATGTCGGACATTGGATTCGAGGATGACAGCGTCCGCTCGGTGGCCAAAGGCTGCTTCTCCGAGACGGTTGTGAGAGGCAACACGCTGGAGGCGCTGCACCGCTCCAGTCACGGCGCCATGGGTGTGCTGCACCTGGCCAACTGATCGCCGTGGCTCTCGTGACGTCAGCTGGGGCGCACATTACAATACAACTAACACGATAGGCATTGCTGTTGTTTAGTTAGTCATACCGTGCTGTTCTTGGAATCGAACACGAATAACGGAGGTGACTGGACAGGAGGTACCATTGCTTGTGCACAAAAATATTGGATATAATCACCAAGGACTTCCTATAATATTGCAATAATTGTCATTTGGCTAAAGAAGTGAGTGATAGAAATTTCACTCCATCAGAGGATATTTTTAAAAGCATAAACTAATCTTGCTTCTAGCCAGATTGAGTCAGTTAATTGATACGTAATAACAAGTTGAATATAAATATTGGTCGCTGAGACATTTGCGAGCCATATGTGAAAAATTCGAACCTAATATGTAAGTTTTGAAACCGTCTGCATGACAAAAATTAACGAATAAATCAATATCTTTAATTCATTGTTGATGTCACTTTCCCATGTAGTACAAATAGTACACGTAACAGAAGCTGAGTATATGACCATCTTCTGAACCGTGTGAAGTATTTTAAGGAGTTATTTTGAAGCGAAGGTTCCAAAGAAAAAATAATTTTCCTAACAACGAACTTTATGCAGAACTGATGCCATATACTGAGAGCCGACGCAGACAGTCAGTAACACGATAACGAACACGATGTCCGAACTTTCTCACGCACTGTTAGATAAAAATTAACAAATGAGTGTAGGTATATAATAGCAGCAAACATAGATCAATGGATATCCAAAGGAATAAAATAGACGCTCTTGGCTCAGAGCATTATATAGCAGCATTAAGTTAATCATATTTATCTAGCGGGACCCGTGGAAATTTCACGATTAATGAATGTTTAGTTACCTTAGTTTGACCGAAAGCATCGCATCTAACTTAAACTACGTCTAGAGTAAGCTCCGGTACTCAACCCTGACGAACTCCTAACGTAACGCACTCCATCTACCTTAACACGCCTCGTCTGACCTGTGGTGATATACTCAGATCGGTTGTAAACTTTAGAACTGCGAGTATTTAATTCTGAGAGTAGATGAGATCTTGTTGAGTTCGTCACCGTGCTTGGTTGTGAGATTTAACTTCAGTGCAAAGTATTATGTATAGGCTACAATGCTGGATGGTGAAAGAATGTCGCAAAGATCTTTTTGTTTATTTCATTTTATCGTACAAGACTTATAAGAAACGATCTAAAAACAAGTTGCGGGCATGCTACTGATAGACGCAGACAACAAGGTACAAGGTCTGCCTTCAAGTAATGCTACATGGAGATTGCTGCAGCTGAAAGCTAAGTACTGTCATGGTGAGTACCGAATGAACTGATGCTTCAAAGCACAAACACCTTCAATATCCATCGTAGCCGGCCTCATATGGAAACGCCGGCAGGTTCCGGCAGAACTAGATCGGAAGTCCGCCGGTAAATTAGATGTATGTTTATGAGACTAAAAAATATCTCTGAAACTCTAATTATAGGTTTTGAAAGACAACTTTTATTGATATAGGTTCCGGCCGGTAGATCAGTGAGGATTACGCATGTCACTCACATTAGCGACACTGGAAACCAGCACATGTTGCATGGTATGATTTCCCACCTTTGTGCCTCCTTATCTAAGCCTGACTTATAGGCGGTCGTACCTCGCATCCGCCAACATGAACTCGAATGATACAAAGAATGCGTTTATACATTTGAATGTTAAAGCTAACACATTAGAATGCTGTATGTGCAAAGCGCATGCATAACATAAACTTTCTTAAATATTACTCTAATTTCACCTGAGCATCTCGCAAATGTTCTGTCAGCAAAGGGTTCACAGAGCGATACGCAGGTACTTCTTGCATTGTTCGCCTCTGCATTTGCACGCCACATTCAAGCTCTATTTCCCATAGGTTACAACCTTCTTTGGACGCGTTCGACTGGGAGCCGAACATCAGCCTTCGAGGTTAGACTTGCCCAAACTTCCAGCCTCGAAGGCTTAGCTTCAGCGCCCAAGTGAAAGTTCCCATACTCTTACACATTTCCATTTTATTCGTCGGCGTATCCAATTTTTACGCCATTACGGAGACCGTGGATATTTAACAGTTGCCCAACATTTGTCCGCCTTACTTGATACGATAGCTATAAGACAAAGTACTGCAGACTCGGTCAATTTCTTCAATAACAACTTCTTGTATTAGCATAACCCCCAGTTCTCAATACGTCATCGCATTTCCTTAGACATCGCCCTTTCGCTTCAGAAAATACTTTACAGTGGAGTTGTCCATAACTTTCCACTTTGCGCTCGAGTGCCATATCATAGCTACATACATGGCCCGATTAAAAAGGTCATGGGACACCTGCAAAGTGAATATAATATTGCGTAATAAAAACAATGACGTATAATATCAACTTATGTCTTCACTTCAAAATTGACGGAAAAGGTTTTTAAGGACCGAAAAAAGCACAACTCTTGTTGAAACTCCTTCAAGCCAAAATCAGAGCTTCATGCAAGTTCAATGTTTTCGATTTGACACTGAACGCATAACGTGCAGACGAACGGACGGACGTACGTATGGAACTACAAGCAGAATAATACTATACCTAGAATATAGATAGTGTGCGACTCCATTTCCACAACGAAGGTGATCTCACAAAGGAAGAAACAAAGGGCACAC
>LQNS02278096.1:11601889-11611893 GCA_001587735.2 Parhyale hawaiensis | reverse complement strand
ACCAGGAATTGGAGCAGAATTGCATTCCCTTTCGTGGCTCGGGTATAACTAGAGGGTCCAGCCGTCATGAATGACGGCAATAATTTCTTAAATATGTTTTTATTGTTTTTGCTTCCAGTATAGGTTTTGCTGTAAAATAAATAGGTATCATAACTGCAGGCGTGATCTTACATTACAGAAATGTAAGTTGTACCACCATGAATTGACCTGAGCAAAATATCCCTCCTGCAAAGTAAGGCGCGAATATCATTTTGGAATTGCTGTAGCTTGANCTTCCAGTATAGGTTTCGCTGTAAAATAAATAGGTATCATAACTGCAGGCGTGATCTTACATTACAGAAATGTAAGTTGTACCACCATGAATTGACCTGAGCAAAATATCCCTCCTGCAAAGTAAGGCGCGAATATCATTTTGGAATTTCTGTAGCTTGAGAAGGACCACGAAAATATAGTTCAAACAAAAGAATTCACCAGATATACTTAGCGCTTAGTGTAACCTCAATACTAGCCGATAGTTCAACTTTCAGGAGTCGAAATTTGGCTACAATGTAAACGGAATAAAATTTGGCTTCTGTTCAATGTTAAGATTCAACTACCATAAAAAGATTCAGCTTAAGAAAGCATAAGCAAAATGAATTATGCACGAAAGGAACAAAAACTCCAACCAAGAATGAGCCATGTAAACTGCTACGAAGATATTCAGCTAAAAAAATATACGATATAGCTTGCACCTGACAGGACCGAGGACTCTATCAGACACCGCCTCTCATCTACCACGCCCAGAAGAAAAATCGTCATCATCATATCTAATAGTACCGAGTTGCTTTTCAAAGCGAAGCGAGATTCAGAAAATGCGAGATTCAGATGAATTTTCTCCTATCTAAATCCTTAACAGCGTGACGGAGGGGAGGACCAACCAAAGAGCAAGATAGTAAGCAAGCTCGAAGCAGGCACCCAGTATCTGTGTATCCTTATATGTATAATGGAACGCTTCGTGTATTTATTCATTTATTTATTTCATGCCCGTTTCTAAGGCAATAGATAGGCGAAAACAAGGCCAGGTTGAAGATATGGTAATTAACCCTGCACCGCCGTATGTCACTGTCCGGGAACAAAATTTTGAGCTCATATAATATGGAAAATATCCGAAGAAACAATGGTACGACGGTTGTCCCTGAGAAAGAACATGTTGAAGTTGTCATAGGCTACACTGAGTGACTTGGCAGTGCGTTGTCACTTAGACGGGCAGTACGGTTCAATCAATCACCAGATGAGGTTCTTGCGAGTTGTGCTCTACCCTATCATAATTTCTTCATTATGGATGACGTTAACGGTAAATTACAGGGCTGTGAATTTTTCTAGCAATTTGTTTGATCTATTAGACATAATATATGAGCTGTTTTTTCTTATTCACTTTGCATCCTTTTTTATTTATGAAATATTTTGCTTGTCACTGTGGGGGAACATCAGGCGAGTATTTGACCCATTATTCGGTTCGTAAGTGTCACTGTGAGGGTACATCAGGAAAGCAGTTTTACTGTGCACGTTAGCTAACTTTTGTCCCATAGATATTTCCTCGATATGATATCTCTGTTACTATATTTTGTGAAATATTTGCACTTTTTAAGCTTCTTTCACGTGGAGCATAGCTGAGCGCATTTACTGAACGACCATTAATATGACACCCCACTCTAGCTGCGTTCGAACGAATGTGAATACTATCAATGAAGAAATTAACGAGTATTGGGGAGAGTAAGCCCCTTGTCGTACGCCGTCAGTCATGCCAAGCGCTGATGACGTTGCCGCTGCCCATTTCACATAACATTTCTTTGTTTGAAATTAGTACGTTAGCGTCTTAACAATATAAGGAGCATTGAGGTATTTGTTTCTCAAGCATGCACTTAAATGGAGAGTAATGATGAACTCGGACAAACTCAGTCTTAGCATAGAGAAAGCACAAGTACATGGGAGATCCACTGTCAATGAAATTATTCATGACCTGTATGAGTGTTTTGGTAGAAAGCCAAATTGGTTGTGTGCAGTCATCATGTACGGTTACATTCGTCTCTCAAGCACTAGTTCTACAACTTTAAGAGAGATTTTGTCACTGCTATATGGCGATAATTGCTCATGTCTGTCACACATTTTGCTTTGCTTTTACAATTGGTGTTTTTATGACCTTCATCAAGTCACCTGGGAGGAATCCCAAAGTAAAGCGCCCAATGAGCAGAATTGCAAGGAGTGTTACCAGTCTGAGGGGCTATATTTATAGGCCTCAGCTGGAATATAGTCAGCGCCGGATGCTTTGTTATTCTTCAATCTTTTCAGCGCTAGACAAATCTCATCTTCAGACGTGATGCATTGTTCGTTGGAGGGAGTCAGATTATCAAGGATGCCATTAACGTAACCTTTGTGATTATCATCGGAAATACAGTTCATGGTACCAGCATAATGGGCTTTCCAAAATTTCGCATTACATATTACATTCCCCAGTGACCCACCGACTGCGCAACGGTGTGGGCTTTAGGTTTAAGACTTTTTATTTCTTTCCAAAAATCAACGGTGTCCTACAGGCAATCACTCAAGCAATCCTGATAAGCGCAAACAAGATTCATATCACTAAACCGCCATATGACACATTCATTCTGAGATACTTCTGCTTTACTTCAGCTCGTCTACTGCAACGCATCTCATCTTTCCGACAAACTTTTTCTACTTCAACTCACCTTGCCTATCCTAACACGCACCTCCGGATAAAAAACATACCTCATTTAATGCATCGCATCTGACGTAATCTAAGGCACATTGTGTTACCTAGTGCGTATTATCTACCTTTCACATTTGGTATGCACTCTATGAGCATCCGTGAGCATGCAGATGATCTGATTATTATCATCGTCCCACCTAACGCACCTCATCTTACCTGAAGCATCCACTGCAAATTAACATGCCTACCATGTCTATCCCCATACACTTCGTCTAAACTAATGAACTTTAACCCGCCACACTTCTTGTTATCTGCTGCACCTCATCCCATTTGCCGTAGCACAAATCCACTGTACACATGTAGAGATTGAAAATGATTAGCACAGAACAGAATACTTTTAAACTCAAAAGTCAACGTTCTGGCCATAGCATCGTACATGGATGTATTTTAATACCTTAAGCATACAGAGATTTCAATTTATAATTGTGGATGTCTTACCTATAATTTGGAGAGCAGCACCCCAAGTGGGAACTTATAGGTTACCTTGGCCTAAGCTTAATCTACAGTTTCTGGACGTATTTCCATTGGGCTCTCTTTGCTTCCTCGCTCTTTCAAACTTCTAATATTCTTGATTAATTCTGTTGTTCATTTTCTTTTCGAATTCTCTGTTGATCTTGCGTGGGAACACCTTCGTTCGTGGGTATACGTCTCTTGTTCCTGCCTCTTTTGAACGCATTTGTTGTTTGCTTGTTTGTGTCACGTTTATTTGTGTCTTGTTTGACTCAGCTTCTTCGCTTTCAGACGGGAAGAAATTCGAGGGACTAGGGCACAGCCGCATTCTTTCTATTGTATCTGTGATACGCACTTGGAACCAGCCCCTCGGTTGCAAGAACGGGCATGATAATTTCAACGTTGCTACGGAAAATACAACTGGAATACGTAACATATAAATTGAATTTGCTTACAGACCGCGTGTTGAATATTCGTTAGAGAAGCAAAGAAGCTGTTGATGGCGACCAGTACAGGCTGTAGTGGACGGTCGAATAGCGCGTGGTCTGTGACCAGATGAATACCCCCTGTTTTCTTCCGAAAACAAAGACAATCATCATGACGACTCAACGGGTCACGGGCCGCCTAGTATTATACTGAAAGTCTGTGAACTTTATTTATTTACTTGTGTGCTCGTTTATTTACTTGTGTCTTGTTTGCACACCTTTTCTTCGCCTTTAGATGGGGAGAAATTAAAAGAATGAAGATCTGATTCGATTGTATCTGTGATACGGAAGTTAAACCAGACCTCAGCCGCAAGAACGGGCACATTAAATGCAATTGGAATACGTAACAATACAGTACCGTCCAAAACTAAGGGACAAAAATTCAAAACGGCATAACTTCTTTTCTAACCATGCCAGGTACTTCTTTTTTTGCACACTATTAGCCAGTAAGATGTTGATCATTGTGTTAAAATTTGAGACAAGTATGAAGGATAATAAAAAGTTACTAACAAAAATCTTCTTTTCATGCCTTTTATAACGTCCAAAACTAAGGGACAAAGAAGAAAAAATGCATTTAACTCAATATTTTGCTAAAAATTTTTAGCAAAATGGTGGTGAACAGTCAATATTTGGTAAATAGTCCTTTGCTTTCCATTACAACTGCACATCGTCGACTACATGACCGAATGAGACTCTGACAATCTTCTACAGTAATATTCTCCCATTCCTCTTGAAGTTTTATCCAAAGATCTTCCGCATTGATAGGGTTCTTTCCATAACTTTCACCCCTTAGTGTTTTCCAAAGATTCTCTATTGGATTTAGGTCAGGACTTTTTGGTGGCCAATCCATATCTTCGAGATCTTGCTGCTCAATCTAATTCATGACTGTCTTTGCCATGTGGTAGGGGGCATTGTCTTGCATGAAGATAGGGCTGGGGACACCTGAGTTTACAATATTAGGCACGAAAATACCTTCCAACAGATTTTTATGCACCTGACCATTCACGCGGGTTTGCAAACGAACGAGAGGCGATGTCCCTTGACTAGAGAACAAATCGAAAACCATCACGCTCCCGCCGCCAAACTTCACAGTCTTCTTAGTACACTTTACACTTAATTTCTCACCTTAACGTCTTCTAACAAAGTTGTTACCGTCATTACCAAACAAATTGAACTTTTTGTCTTCACTGAAAAACACTGTAGCCCCATTTTCATGGGACCAGTTAGCATGCTTGTTTTGCAAACTCTAATCTCGTTTTCTTGTCACTCACAAGTGGTTTCTTCTGGGGCGTCTTGCAAATAACCCTCTATCTTGAAGGCGCCGAGAAACGATCGACGTGAGACGTTCATACATGTAGTGTCATTCACTACTCAAAACGATCCTTCAATAACGTACGCTGGATTAGCCTGTCCTCTCTAACTGACGTTTTACGGGGCCTGCCGGCTTTTTTAAGGGCACCAATGCTGCCGGTTTCTTCGCACGATTTCATTATTCTGCCCACAACACTTTTTGAACGGTTTACCTTCTCAGAAATTTCTCTAATAGAGAAATTATTCTTGTGCAATTTGATGATATCTTGTCGTAGGATATAATCAACTTTCTGACGTGGTGCCATCATGTAACGAACAGCAATGTTTACAAATGCAGGGTCAAACTTTGTCCTCGATGTAAATGAGAAAATACGGACTGAATAAGAAATTAACTAATTTTTTCTTTTTTTTTGTCCCTAAGTTTTGGACTTCATAAATTTCAAGAGAAAAGCTTTTCGTTCATAACTTTTTTATTATCCTTCATACATGTCTCAAATTTTAACACAATAATCAACATCTTATTGGCTAACAGTGTGCAAAAGAATAAGAACCTGGCACGGTTAGAAAAAAGTTATGCCGTTTTGAAAATTTGACCCTTAGTTTTGGACGGTACAGTAGATCGACATTGTTTACAGGCTGAGTGTTGAATATATTCATTTGAAAAGCAAAGAAGCTGTTGCTGGTGACCCGTACGGGCAGGAGTGGACTGGCAAGTAGCGTGTACGTGGTCTATGACCAGCTGAATAACACCTGATTTTCTTTGCGAAAGCAATGACGATCTTGATGACAAGCCAACGTGTCACAGGCCGTCTATAGTTAAATTTAAAGTTGATATGGGAAGCACGACTGGACTCGAAGCTCCCTTCTGGACTACGTATCATATAGTATTTCCCACTGTTTACAGGCAGGTTGTCGCAGATTCCCTCAAAAAGTAAAGAAGCTGGTGATGGTCACACGTATGGGCAGGAGTAGACGGCAAAATAGCGTGTGTTCTATGACCAGCTCAATAACACCTGTTTTTGCGAAAGAAAAGACAATCGTGATGACGACCCAACGGGTCACGGGCTTTCTAGTATTATACTAATACTCTGTGAACCTTGCTTGCTTATTTATTTACTTGTGTCTTGTTTGGACACAGCCTCTTTGCAGTAAGACGGGAAAAAAGTCAAGTGTTATTGTCACAAATACGCTCAACACTCACGCTCCGTATAAGACCTTCAAGCAACACACAAAATATAAACAGGGCCTCACAGAGAAAACGATCCAGATGCTTCGAAGGAGGGATAAACTTCGGCAAGACCTAAGGAAGTGTTCCGGGGATAAACAAGAACTCATCCAAGCATACAGAAAAGCCAGAAACAGGTGCACAAACCTAGTTAGACAAGACAACCAGAGGTTTATTCAGAGCAAGATTGACGGGGCTACAGGAAACCAAGATGCCATGTGGAAAGTAGTCAATGAGATCGTTAAGCCAATTGCCAGCAGCATTCCTACGAAAATGATTAACAACGACGGTCAAGAATGTAGCGGTTATGCCAACGTTGCCGATGGCTTTGGGAGATATTTTAGTGAAAAAATTAAGCGGTTGCGCATACTTGCCGAATCGAGACCGAAAGTTGACCCAATGCTGCACCTCGAGGACATTCCTGCTGTTGCTTCGCGATTTTTGTTAAAAACGATCACAGAGGGAGAGGTCAGGGACGTGATTCTAGATTTGAAGAACAAAAATAGTTTTGGCTATGACTCAATTACGTCCAGGATTCTTAAAGATTCGGCCAACGGTTTGACTGTCTCACTCACGCATGTGATCAATACATCTCTGAGTAGCGGTGAATATCCTAAGCCATGGAAGTTGGCACAGATCGATCCACTGCACAAAAAAAGGACATAAGAACCTTTTTGATAATTTTATGCAAATTTCTCTCTTAAGTGTCGTCTCGAAAGTAATTGAACGTGTGGTGTATAAACAGATTTCTGGGTACGCGGAGGAGATAATTCTGCCTGACACTCAGCATGGTTTCCGTCCTAGTCGACCAACAACAAGTGCACTTGTGTCTGCGGTGTCAGAGTGGACCGAGATGAGAGAGAGGGGTCGCGTCACTGGCGTTCTACTCGTCGATCTCTCCGCCGCTTTTGATGTAATTGATGTCAAGATCCTTGTAAGAAAATTGAAGCACTATGGATTCGATCAAAATTCCAGAGCATGGGTGTCGTCATATTTGGAAGAACGGAGAATTCAAGCTGCGGTAGGTGGGCACACATCTGAAGAGCGGCTGCTTGACGTTGGTGCACCTCAGGGATCAGTGTTGGCACCTCTTTTGTTCCTGATCCTCGTCGCTGATCTCCATCTCTGGATTCCAACCAATCTCCACTCGACGGTGACTTCGTTCGCCAATGATACTACTGTTTCAGTGAGCTGCAAATCCGAAGAAGAGCTTAAGGAACAATTAAAGATCGTCGCCAATACTGTTCTGCTGTTCATGAGCTCGAACATCATGGTGGCAATGCGACCAAAACGGAGCTTTTCATCATCAGATGCAAATCCCAGAAACAACCCAGAGCCTCTGACTCTGGTTTTGAAGGATGCAGTCGTCGAGGAAACGGACAGAGTTAAGCTCCTTGGTGTCACAATTACCAATGACATTCGGTGGCATGCCCAAGTAAAGAAGCTACACAGCGAACTTCGACAAAGAACGGGCATAGTTCGAAGATTAAAGTTCATGGCGCCCCGAGTCAGTCTGCGCCCAGTCGTACATGGCCTTATAGTGTCGAAGATTCTATACTGCCTTCCTCTGTTTGCAGTGAGCGTCTTGGTGATGCTGTTCTCCAGTCCATTAAATACTGCGATGCGGCTGATACTGGGCGTCAGGATTGGTGATCGAATATGTGTCTCCAAACTCTGCGAAGACACTGGCTTTCCCTCGCTGAATCAACTCGCGGCCAAATCTCTTTTCCAGGAATATACAAAGCGCGTGTTTGGAAACATCCCCAACGAGTCCCAGAAGATCAAAGTTGGACTGGACTTCGAACGCGAATCCAGATCAACCAACAGAGATGTTCGACTGCGGAATGGAGCAGTGACGAGAAGCAATTTGTTTCTCACGCATGGCTCCTATCTATGGAATTGTGTACCGTCGAACATGAAACCAGGAGAGGAACACCAGAAGGCAACGGTTAAGAAAGCAGTATATAGTATTTTAGCCAAAATTCCAATAGTTTAAGCTGTGATATTTTTTTACTTCTTTCCAGTGTGAACAATCTCGTGGACCTTATTTCTGTTTGGACTAAAATGGATGAATTGTATATGCGACTACAAAAAAGTACCATTGTACTCTCTTAGTTCTCTCTAGTATTTTAGCCGAAATTTCAACAGTTTAAGCTGTGATTTCCAGCGTGAACTATTACGTGGATTTTATCTCTGTTTGGACTAAAATGGATGAATTGTATATACGACAACAAAAAGTACCATTGTACTATGTTCTCTCTACAATAAACAATAAACAATGGCGTAGGTACCCTCTGTAGGAAATCTTAGAGTCCACCATACGATCTTTGTCATCGTTCTGAAGTCAGATCAAGACGGATATTTATGGAGCGTCGTAGCCTGTATATCGACCACTTTATAGGTCGCGTGCACGAGAGAATTGAAATCTTATTCGCGTGCACAATATCAGTAGCTAAGACTATTGAAGAAATGTGCTCAGTATTTTCGCTTTAAGATGGGAAAAGACTCGAGCTTTCAAGATCAAGCTAATTCGATGGTATCTGTGATACGGTAGTTCCTGAACTCTACTGTAGGAAGGGGCACGATAAATTCGAAAGTGCTACAGGAAATACGACTGGAATACGTAACACATAAACTGACTTTGCTTACAGGCTGAGGGTTGAATATTCATTGGAAAATCAAATACGCTGCTGATAGCGACCAGTACGGGCAGGAGTGGCCCGTCGAACAGCGTGTGGTCTATGACCAGCTGAACAACACCTTTTTTTACGAAAGCAAAGACGATCTTGATGACAACACAATAGATCACGGGCTGTCTAGTATTATACTGAAATTCAGTGCTTTAAAATGGGAAGAAATTCAAGCGTAAAGGTGGAGGTACGCCAGTAGGAAGGTTTTAGAGTCCATAATACAATCTATGAAATCGTTCTGGAGTCAGATCGACACGGATATTTATAGAGCATCGTAACCTGGATACCTCGAGTGCACGAAAGAATTAAGATTTTATTCGCGTTGCCAGTATCAGTAGCTAAGACGATCATAGAAAATCACACAGCTTCTTCGCTTTCAGATGGGAAAAATTCTGGCGTTGAAAATCTAATTCGATTGTATTCGTGATACGGAAGATGAAGTGAAGTTCAGCTGCGTGCAAGTTAAATTTAAAGGTGATACGGGAAATGCAGCTGGACTAAGTAACACATATATTTCCCCGTCCTTAGAGACAGAGTGTTGAAACTTTTTTTGAGACAAAAAAAAAAAAAGCTGGTGATGGTGACCCGTTGGGGAAGTTGCCGCACGAGGGACTGTCAGATAGCGTGAGGTCTATCACCAGCTGCATAACAATTATTGCTTTTCACGAAGACGAAGAAAATGGTGATGTTGACGCAACGGCTCTCGTGCAGTCTAGTTATTAATATTAAGCCCGATGCCCACGCACCACATTCTTTGGCGCTATCAGCCTCGACCGTGACTATGCATTGGCGTATTTGTATAAAGCGAAAAAGACTAAAGTGCAAAATTTCTATGAATTCTAACTCAATCAGTACTTCGAGAAACAGGAAAAAGAACTGCAAGCCATCAAGAAGATGAAAGAAAACAGAAAGTACTTCTTCTCTTATGCATCAAATTACGCGTCTTTGAAAACAAAAATAGGACCATTATTGGACGAAAATGGATCAATGACTGATAATGATCAGGAGATGAGTGAAATACTGAGCCGTCAATACCAGAAAGTCTTTAGCAAAAAGACCAGTAACCCTGATGTTCA
>LQNS02278096.1:11579907-11590793 GCA_001587735.2 Parhyale hawaiensis | reverse complement strand
CTTTCCTTTTCAGATAACCCACACAGTCTTCCCATGCTAAGAAATGGGTTAATTTCCAAATATAGAGGTTACAAAGTGGGGAGCAACTGTCCAATATGGCGATGCCGGTTTGTTTTGATATTCTTCTTCTCCAATGTGGATGTAGTAACACGGAAATGTATAATTGTTTCAAGTTGTGCTTTCTTTATTTCCACCCAAATTCCAACACAAATTTATACTTTTCATCATAAAAATTTAATCAAATAGTTTAGAGGGAAACTATGATAAGAAATAGGTAACTAGTTGAAATAAGGTTTTTATGTCAAAATTTCACATGATGTGGCGTAGTATTTTTTAAATTTTCGAAAAATTCTGAATTGTGCTATCATTATTGCCACCACTTTACAGCTGTGCCTCTCATTAACATCCACAACTGACGTTTTCCCTCCAACTGTATATTCCCTCCGCACAGTGACAGTACCACGACTGCTGTTTCCAAATCGTCCGTCTGCAAGAGCATTCACATTAGGACCTTCCGAGCACACTCATTCACCGTTTACACCTCCACCTGACAACATCTATGCACCAAGCTAGTAAAAGAGAAATAAATTAATCTTTCTAGACTTTTAAATTCATGATTTTACTTCCTGAACATGGGAAACGCATCCCAAAACGTTACAGTTTGTGATTCTTTTGACATTTATTTTAATTTTATGAAGTTCTTAGTTTATCCTTGAATAAATACATTTATATGATGATCTTATTCTTATAGTAGCTTCATTTGTAAGAAGAATAACCTTTGATTCGTACACAAACACTGTACACACGGCTCCATGTCAAACGGTCACTGTATGAAATAATTATGTTAAGAGAATTGGGGACAGGAGGTATAGCCGCCGTAAGTGCAGTATACGCTCTGTATCCGGGCTGATGTAAACACAATCCATCATCGCCTTCTGAGCTAACCTTAAACTAACCTCACCTCACTTTACTAATAGCCTAACCTAATATAACCTAACGTAACCAAATCACTACCTGCCAGCGAGATCGCTCGATAAGGAAGGTGGACTTTCTTTTTCCATTCCAGAGTTAATGGTCTACAAATTACACGATCCTAGTTTCACGACAATATAGATATTTAAATTTCTGTCATAATATGAAAAAGAAATATATGTGTATCAACAGTTCCCGATGGTATGTATGAGTATACTTATTTGGATCTTGTTAAAATAGTTAAAATGGAGCCGCTAACTGTTCAATTACACCATGAAACATGTGAGTCCATCTTCCCGACAGAGTCCAAGTTCGCAGACCCTGGTCACTAACCAAGATGCCAATCCCTTGTGAAGTTTGTGCTGACGGTCATAGAAAATGTACCCTACTTTTCTTAAAATCTTGCCGAATAAAATAAAATCAGTAGAAAGATTCATGCCATTTCAGAGTATTGTCATATAAAATTCTCGGTACTGCGGCTTACATGTCAGCCATATGTGCAATTTGATGCCGTAACTACTGCTAAAGTTTCCAATAAACCTCGATATCCTAACATAGAACAGTTAGAAAAATAGAGAGCAGTCGGGATTACAATACATTTGGCAGGGACAACATGCGATTCAAGTAAAATTCAATTAGTTGAATATATCCAAGACTTTTCCATCTACTAGTATTTCTTTGGAAGACTTGCACGCACAGTCTTATCTGAGGAAACACACGTGTTCTGCTTGCATACGTACACAAGCACACACGCACGCCTACACGCGTGACGTCATCTGAGGCGTCATTTGCTGAGTGTTCGATCGCTGAATGGAGTGGAGGTAGTGGGGATGCGGTGGGGTGGCTATAGGGAAGATATGGGGAGGTGGTCAAGAAGCAGTGAGGGGTCGGTTGGGAGGCGATGGCGAGGCTGTGGGGAGGCTGTGAGCAGGCGGTCGAGAGGCGTTGAGGAGGCTGTAGGGAGGTGGTCGGGAGGCTGAGCGGAAGTGGCTGGGACGCGAGGGGGAGGCAGTAGGAAGGCGAAAGGGAAGCGGTAGGGAGGCAGTAGGAAGGAGGACTGTGTGGATCCTGTGGAAGGTGGTCAGGAGGCTGCGAAGAGGCAGTCGGGAGTCTGTAGAGGGGGAGGCGGTGGGAAGGTTGGGGTCAGGCGGTGGGAGGCGGTGGGGAGGCTTCAGGAAAGCGCTGGGGAGGCTTCGGGAAGGCAGTGGGGAGGCGATGGCCGGTGGGGAGGCTCTGCGAGACTATGAGGACCCGGTGGCGAGGAGGTTGGCGGTGTTGGGAAGTAGTGAGAAAGTTATGAAATGAATGAGAAGGTGGATAACAGGTGGATGATGGTGACGAGAGGTGCATAAGATAGAATGACGGGCAAAAGAATAAAGATGTTGGAAATATGGTGTGAGTCGGGATCATAATAGAGTTAGGTGTTGGAGAGTTTGTAACGGTTTGAAAAGGAAGAGAGAGAGGACTTGGTAGCTGTCAAGTAGATAGGAGGTAGTCGACGGTGGAGACGGTGCAGTGCCGTGTGGAGAAGAGGTGGAGGCAATCAACGGAAAGTGAAGAACGACAGTCGTGAAAAGGTTGTAGTGAATTGGTGGTTAGGTGGTAAAGGATTGGCAGCAGCCGTAGAGGATGGATAGTGACGTTGTGGTGGGTCGTAAAGAGACGGTGCATGGTCGAGAGCAGATGATCGTGAGATTGCGGAAAGTGAAAAGGCTGTGATGGAGAGTTCATGAAAGTTGGAGATTAAGTTGTAGAGAGGGTCTGGAAATGCAGAGGTGGTGGTGGTGACTAACCGAGAGCCGGTAAAAGCGAAAAAAAATGTGTTGGCGAGATGCTGAACAGTGGAAAATAGAACGTGTATAGGCAAGGAACAGTTGGGAGTAGGTAGTGGTGTGGATGTAATAGCAAATGTTTGGCTATTGGCAGAGGAAATCTATACTCTCTTCTTTTGTTTTTTCTCATAGAAGTCGAAAGATGGATTTTGGCTCAATTTCTTTAGTCTTTTTTTTTCAACAGATGTTAAAGTAAGTGATGTAAGACATTTAGTAGTCATTCTGCTCCTAGTGTAACTTTTCATTGTTTTCACTGCAGAAGTCAACCTCTCTAGTAAGTTACATTATTTACAGAAATTTCACAGCACTGTGACACGTTTGTCCAAGGCTGCGTTTGAAAACCCAGCTTAATAAAGTTGAAACTGATTTACCTCCCAGTCGCAGTCCTTTATAAATTTTTTACAAATTTGCTTATTAACGTATAATGACAAAACAATTCGCACAGCTGTTTACTAAACATTCAAATGTATACGTATCAGCTAATCAAACAATATGAGACGAACTGTTACCTTTTGAAAATGGATAATCCTGCTGTCATTTTTTTCTTTCTTATGTTCGCACAATAGCACTAAATATTCTTTTTCTTTCTTCTTTAACTAAAGTGCCTTTTAGATGTTATATATGCGTTTCGTACATACAACATTCCAATGTGTCAGCCTTAACATTCGAATGTATAGACGTATTCTTTGTATTACGCGGTTCAGGCTGACGGATGTTACCACCGTCATCTCCAGGTCACAGTCTCTTAGATAAAAACTTAAAAGATCGATTATGACGTCGTACAAAATGTGCTTGTTTACCAGCATTGTTTTTTGAGTGATAGCCAAAATTATCGAGGACCTTCCAGCCGAAACCTATATCAATAAAAGCTGTCTGTCAAAGCCTGTAACCAGAGTTTCGGAGATATTTGTTAGTCTACTAAACGTACAGTAATTTGCCAGCGGACCTCCGACTCGATTCTGGTGGAAGCAACCGGTGTTCTAAATGAAGCCGGTAATCATAGATATTTAAAGGCGCTTGTGCTATCAAGCGTCAGCTTATTCGGTACTTAGCCTTACGGTACCAACATTGTCTACTGCATTCTGCTTGTAGCACTTACTCAGATGTAAACCTTGTATTTGTGGTCTGCATCTATCAAGTATCTTGTGGCTACTTATTATTAGATCATATCTTCTAGGTTTCGTATAATAAGATGTAGATAAACAAGAAGATCTTAACGACGTTCCTTCACCATCCAGCACTGTAGCCTGTTAGCATTGCTCTGCATTGAAGTTAATTATCACAACCAAGTACGGTGACGAACTCAACTAGAACTAACGCACGTCTAGAAATCGAATATATTGCAACTGGAGACAAGATGAGATTCGCCACGACTTCTATGAAGAAGATACGTTTTGAGCTCCGAATTACATCTGCAAGACCTATGCTGCAAGATGGTTTTCTACACTCTACATTGCTTCAACGGTTGTGAGTATTTGTGCGTACATTAACAGTGATACTAGGAATGATTTACGGTGAAGTGTTCAATTTCTACGACATTGTCAAGATGGAAACCCCTTGCTTCAATCCTGAGAAAGAGTCAACTCAAATTTGTTTGGATAGAGTTGAGTTGTACGTTTTCAAAGAAATAAGTACAATGGAGGATCCGAATTTCATCAGTAATATGGAAGTAACAAAACTTGCTCAGTTATTGCTTCATGATACTTTAGCACTACTGCAAAAAATACTTATGCCCAAGTCTTTTATTGATACAAATTTGATGAAGTAGTTGAGAAGTTCAATACTCTAACTTCCACAGAAAAAAGTATTGGTGCCAGTTTCAAAAAGCTTCGTGAACTCACCCAGAAGCCTGGAGAATCAATTGATACTTACGCTACAGCTGTGAATGAATTAGTGGAGTTGTGTGCTTTTCACGAAGAGAGCAAGGATCGCATGCGTCGAGATATGTTTGTATCAGGACTCAAAACCCCTCATCTTATCTCTTTGCTTTGGAGGGATAAAGGAGCAGATACCTTCGAGAAATGCATAGTGATCGCCAATGATTATCATTTGTCGTACTCTAGTCATGACAGTGATACCGCAGTTAGCGCGATAACAAAGCAGACCAAGAGAAGAGATAGCGTGCCGCCTGCTGATCATTCAGTGAAGCCTAATCGAAAAGTCCCACCTGGCTATGTTTGCATTAGATGTTCCATCAAAGGAAAACATTTTGCCTGTGAATGTTTCGCCTTGAATAAAGGGTGTCTCAGAAAAAAGGTAATCCAAGTTTAATAATTTATTATTTGAATTGTGCTCTACTCATACATATTTAGTAGTCATGGTAATAAAATTTAGAACCAGAGCTTTCAAATGAGACTAGTACACGCCTTTTTACCCTACCCGATAGATGAATAACAGCTACATAAACTTATGTCATCGAAACTGCTTTGGTGCACTTCATGATGCTTCATGATCCTTGTCGCAGAGATCTTCAATTCCTACGTAATTTCTTGATTGGTGATTAAGCTTGCTTTGCCATCAATGGGAAAGTGAACACGCTCAACGTTTTGCATTATGCCCCAGCTGGGCAAAATCCAGAATTGAATTTTGATCGGACCATAAGCAAGGAAAAAATCACAGTTTGGCGGCAACGGATTACTCGTTGGACCCTTTTTTTTAGGCTAATGTGGATGGCCAAGCATATCTGCAGATGATCCAGCAAGAGGTCATTCCCCAGATGCAGATGCACTTCAGGAGCGAACAAAATGGCGTGTTCCGCTCTGTTTGGTGGGCACAAGACGGGGCAAATCTTGCTCCAAGAGCAAAAAGACTGCAAACAAAAAGTATGTGCGTCTAACTACTCAAGATGCTCAAGCTACCCAAGATATCATTACGGTACGCGGCATCAAACTTCAAAACAAATACTCTACTCTGACTGAACAAGAATTGGGAGAAGAGTGCGTACAGCGGCAAGAAACTCAAGATATTCTTCAAAGCAGCACCATGACGCTGCAAAGTCCGAAGAACAAGAAGAAGAAGCAGTCCAAGTCATCGATTGCGTCTTACGTACGATCAAATCATTTTTTAGGCATACAGAAGTGAGTGACACACTCCCTATTGGCAGATTACGTTTGCTTGTGAATGTTCAATTACAAAATCGTGATTTTGAGCTAGAAACTGACACCGGTAGTTGTGTCAGTATTGTAACTGAAGAGATAGTGAATTCACTAAATAATGTACATGTTGTGCTGAATAATAAAAAGGCACATGATTACGGAAATAATTTAATTTTCTTGGCCAAGTCAATATACATGTTGATTTTGAAGGTAAAGGTACTGTACATTCTTTCTTTGTAGTAAGTTATGACCACAGTTCTCTCATTGGAAGAGATCTCTGAAAGAAACTTGAAGTTAAATTGCTTCTACCTGCACCTAAACGGGTGCAAACTGTGCAAACCAGTCCTTCTTCTGTGCTCAATAATTACAAAACTTTCTTAAGTCCAGACTACAGGTCGAAAGTGAAGGTTAAAGTGAAACATCATGTTAATGCTGGCTCAACTCCAATTTTCTGTAAGCCCCGTTCAGTGCTTTATAGATACAGACCTCTTGTTAAAGAAGAACTTGCAAGATTGCAAGATAATGGTATTATATCTAAGGTATCTTACAGTGAATGGCCCTGTCCTACAGTTAACGTAATAAAAAAAAAGCTATGAAAAAATTAGGATTTGTGTAGATTATTCTCTTACGATCAACAATGTATCTAAGCTTTTTACACTTCCTATTCCTAGCATCGAGTACGTTTTAAGTGAAGTAGGAATTGGTAAGGTATTTACTAAAATAGACCTTGATAATGCCTATATGCAACTTCCTTTGCATGAAGATTCGAAAGCTTATACGACCATAAATACCACTGAAGGCTTATTTCAAATGAATTATCTTCCCTTTGGAGTAAGCATGCAGCTCGCCTGTCATTTTTCAGTCGTTTATCTCACAGGTCCTTGCTGGCATCAGTAATGTAATTGTGTACCAGGATGATATTCTGATAATGACCAGTAATGAACAACAGCATGTGAAAATTCTCGACAGAGTTCTTAGTACACTAAGTAAAGCTGGAGTCAAGGTAAGTGGTCAGAAGAGCAAATTTTTTACGTCGTCTTTAACCTACCTAGGACACATTTTCGACAGTAACGGTGACAGACCCAGCCCAGAAAAGATAAGAGCAATTATCGATGCTCCAGCACCAACTAACGTAAAAGCAGTACAGAGCTTTGTGGGCTTGTGTAATTTTTATCACAGGTTCATTAAAAATTTCAGTACTGTGTTTGCTCCACTGCACGCACTGCTTGCTAACAATGCAAGGTTCTCTTGGGGCTAGGAACAAGAAAGTTGTTTCCAAAAGATTAAAGACTTATTTAAAGGTAGTAGAGTACTGAAATTTTTTATCCTGCATTCCCTACTCTACTAGAACCTGACAGTTCTAGTTATGGTTGCGCGGCCGTCCTTTTACAATTGCACGACCGTAAATGGCTCCCAGTACAGTTCGCTTCTCGAACGCTAAATGCAGCAGAGAAAAATTAAACACAAATAGATAAAGAAGCCAACGCGATTCTATTTGGTTGTACAATATTCCGTGAATGCCTCCTAGGCCAATGCTTTAGTATCTGGTGTGATCACTGCCCTTTGTTAAAATTGCTCGGACCAAGGCAAAGTGTATCTATAAATTGGTCTGTTAGAATTCAAAGATGGGCGTTAAGGCTTACACAATTCAACCATGAATTGGAATACGTTCCTGGGGACAAAATTGTCAACAGCGACTGTCTAACCATACTTCCCTTAAAAGAAACAGTTGATGTCACTGAACCTGCAGAAATTGTACAGTAGCGGCCATAATGGTTCGGACACCTAACAATATATCAAGAAATCATGAATATCTCCGAAAATTGGTAAAATACCTCTTTCAAATTTGGCACACTTCAAGTAACATATCATACCTGCATTGTGTCAAAATGTCACTTGTAAAGGAGAAATGAAACAAAAAAAAAAGAACACATATTTAGTTTGAAAAATTGGCGTGGACAAAATGGTTCGGACATCTCAAATATTCTAGATTTTTCTACACGTATCAACGAAATTTTCAGAAAATACATTACGTCAATTGCTCCTTATAGGCTCCTAGTCAGTTTCTCTGCAACCTTTGCCCTGTCAACATGCCTAGAGGAGTGCCTACACCTGCTCCTGTCATGATGACCACATGTCAATACGGGATATAGCCGAACACGTAAAGCGGCTTAAAAGTGTTGTTAGTGACATACTAGCTAAGTACAACAAATGTAATTCTACCACTGCGGGAATTTCTTCAGTAAGACCTCGAATTGCATCGAAAACCGATGACAATACTCTGGTCAGATTATCAAAGAAGGATCGCTTTCAAACCGCTGCATCAATTTCTCGAGAAGTTAGCCAATCTCACGGAATGCAAGTATCGAGGAAGACTGTTTCCCGTCGTCTGAAGGAAGCAGACTTGCATCCTCATTCCCCAGCAGTCAAACCTTTGATAAGCAAGAATAATAGGAATGCTCGCCTAAGCTTTGCATCGAAGCATGTCCTATGGACTGATGACGACTGGGCTAAGGTGTATTTTAGCGACGAGTCAAAGTTTAATTTTGTTTGGTTCAGATGGCAAGAGATTCGTTCGTCGATCAGCTGGTGAAAGACTGTCCAAAAATTGTGTAAAAGCAAGTGTGAAGTTTAGCGGAGGTAGCGTTATGGTGTTTGGCATGTTCTCGGCAAGCGGTACGGGACCTTTTTTCCGATTGCAGGGAAAGATAAACGCAAAAGTGTATAAGGAACTGTTGCAGATGCATGTCGTACCTGTTCTTAACAGTTCTTCAAGCCAGAATCCCATCGTCGTGCAGGATAACGCCCCCTGCCACACGGCGAAAGTTGTCAAGTCCTTCTCACAGTAAGTAGGAGTGGACGTTATGTACTGGCCAGCTCAAAGCCCGGACATGAATCCCATTGAGAATGTATGGAAAGTATTGGGAGAACGCACAATGAAGAGCAATCCAAAGAATATTAATGATTTGTGGACCACTTTACAAGCAAAATGGTCAAAAATAACACCTGAAGAATGCAGCCGCTTGATACAGTCATGTGGCAGTAGATGCCTAGCCGTTATTGACAGGAGAGGGTACCACACAAAGTGCTAATGTTGTAAAACTATTTCTATATTTATTTTGTTGTGTATTTTTCGTTTGATGCATTTAATTCAATATTTTAAGGTTTCTTCGAACTTTTTTGTTCACGCCAATTTTTTATAATAATTATTTGTTCGTTTGTATTTTTGGTTTCATTTCTCCTTTACAAGTGACATTTTGACACAATGTAGGTATGATATGTTACTTGGTGTGTGCCAAATCTGAAAGAGGTATTTTACCAATTTTCGGATATATTATTGATTTCTTGATATATTGTTAGGTGTCCGAACAATTCTGGCCGCTACTGTATTTCTTGTAAGTAAACTAGAGACTAACCTCGATTCTAAAGACATCAAACGGTACACAGATAAAGATAAAGATAAAGATTTGTCTAAGTTACAACAATATGTACTAAACGGTTTTCCATGCAAAGTTGAGTCATCTCATCTTGCATGTGTTAAGTTCAAGGAAGAATTATCCTTATTAGACGGTTGTGCGTAACAGAGTTGTTGTTCCTGCAGCGTGTAGAGATAAAGTACTGGTACAATTGCACAAAAAAACATCCAGGAATTCATGTAGTGAAGGCTATTGGGTGTTCTCTTGTATGGTATCCGAAGATTGACAACGACATAGAAAATATTGTAAAAACATGCCCTGTTTGTCAGCAAAACTCTACGGTTACTAATCAAGTCACTGAAGTTCAGTGGCCAACACCTGAAAATAAATGGAGTCGTTTACACCTAAATCATTTCTTTGCAGAGAACAAAGTACAGTAAAACCCCTCTAATCCGCACAGCACGGGGGGAAGGGGGTGACGGATTAGCGGGGATTTCGGATTACCGGGGTACTTACAAATTCGAAAAAAACCTCTTTATTCCGTACTAATACGGATTATAGAGAGATATTTCGTACCTTCTGCGCAGCACCTCGCGCAGATTTCTTGCTTATCACCTCTTTTATCCGAAAAATGAGAAGCGCCTTGCACGAATAACAGAGGTATTTGTNCCCCATTAATCCGAAAAATGCTCACTTGTTCAGATAGCATTTCGAACAGTAATGAGATGTTCGGATTAGGGAGGGTTTCGGATTATTGAGGTGCGGATTAGAGGGGTTTTACTGTATTTCTCGTCGTAATTGATGCACTTACAAAGTACATAGAGTAGAGTGAATAGAGTCAGTCTCAAGTGCATACCATCATGGTATTACGTACAATTTCAGTGGAAAGGCCTGCCGGACACTGTTGTGTCCGATAATTCAAGCAGCTTTACGTCTGAGGAGTTTCAAATTTTTGTTATTAATAATGGAATTCGTCATATGACGTCAGCAGCTAATTGTCCATTGTCTAACGGCCAGGGCGAACGAGCTGTACGAGTAATGAAAGATCTATTAAAACGTAATACGCAAGGTAACGTGAGTGCGCGATTAGCGAACATTCTTCTGTATTACCGAAACACTCCGCATTGTACAACTGGCATAGCTGCTTCAGTAGCTCTTAATGGTCGCTTGTACATTACTGTTACGGAACGTCTGAATGCCTTGTACGCTAGGAAGCATTTCTACCTTTGGTGTTGGTGATGATGTACTAGCTCTTAACTTACGAGATCTCAACAAATAGTTCGAAGCTGTGATAACAATAATACCCTGGTGCCACAGGGTATGCGGTAAAGATATTGATAAAACCTTGAATAGACACCTTAAGCAACTTTTATATGGCACAGTATCCACTAACGTTACAGGAGAAAAAACTACGCCTGCCATCTCGAAAGTTCTTCTTTATTTTTTATTTTTTGCTAGAGTTATCGCTGTGGGAAAAAAATGGAGTGGATGGGTTTTACGAACTTTCTCGTCACGCGAAATAGATGTAATGCTCACACTATGGAAGCAATTAATCCTTCCGAGAATAGAAT
>LQNS02278096.1:11521188-11565939 GCA_001587735.2 Parhyale hawaiensis | reverse complement strand
ATGTGCATAAAATACACAGACTCAATATAAACTGCTAACACACGAGCAATTTTCACATGCTGCTAACATCGAAACGAAGTTCAAGTACATCACACACCTTAATAGATGCCTATTATTTTTTAGAATAAACTTCACAGTACGTAAATAGTCAATTTACATAGTTTTTTCAGAGTATGTATCCGAGTGCAACACCATCACTGACCGTCACCCTTCGCCCCTCCTACTGTGGCCTGTGACCTGCCACGCCATTGGCTGCCTTGAGACTGTGCTTGCTGAAAGGTTCCGGAAAAAAAATTCGCGCACGGGACCGAAAGGAATGAACCTTTGTTGAACGCTGAAAAGTAGAGTACGTCAGACTTACTGGTACTGAGATAATATTATGACCTGGTAAATAGTGGAAGTCCACCAACTAACATGGGGTGGGGGTGGCGACTGCCATTTGGCCTATATGCAAACAAAAATAGGAACTATTTTTCGTTACACTACTAGTGGTTGTGTGTTAAGTTAAGCTGCTAGCACTACGTTGCTTAGTGAAGTTGCGGGAGAAGGCGGCAAAAGGGATGCTTGTTTTTTGATGCACGAATCTCCCACCTGTTGTTTGCATTTTAACCTTTTACTTCAACCGAATATGCACACAGGTGATGCACGTTCAAAGGTGTAACATTCAGGAAATAAGATTTTCGATTTTCCGGTGACGTGAATTTCGCATTCTGGTTAGAACTTGACACTTTAAACTGATCAGCCTCGCGGGCAGCCGGCAACAGGCGCGTCAGGTATTAGAACAGCTGCCCGGGCAACCTAAACTTGCGTTGTAGAGCAGAAAAAAAATTTTAAGGATGAAATTTGGGAATGAGGAATCACGGAGTTAAAGGCATAAACATTCTGCTACTGGAAGGCCTCGTGGCGCAAGGCCATCGCCCGCGGTAGGGAAGGGGGAGGAGGAACTAGAAGTCTCTTGTCAAGAATTACAAATTCAACGACGTCATTTTTGACGGTTGGCTAACTCTAGTTTTTTGGCATTTTTCACGTCTCAGTCAACCCACCTGACTGCCTGAAGAAAATTGTGACGAGGGCCCAACTCCTTCTGCCCCTTTTTGGGTGGATAGGTAAAAAAGACCAACAGATATCCAACTTTAACGAAAATATATCACCTCTCTTCGCTTCGCTCGCGGGTGATAATCATAGGATCAATACAAACGAATGAAGATTCAGCAATCGATTTTGCGTAGTTCGCGATTGCGGAATTACTGACTACCCGAAGAGCCGTGCGTCGTCGTCCGTGAGTCTGGCTCGCCGCCGGACGTCGTCTCCTCATATCGGCGATGGCTGCGGTGAGCTGAAGGAGCCTCAACCCCACAACCCTGCTACCTCTTTCCTTTTCTTCATATCGGGCTTTGCTTTCTTTGCCTTCTCCATCTTTTTCTTTCTATGGGAGGATCGGGTTGGCTCACTCGGACCTCACCCCCCCCCCCATTCTAAGCCAATCTTCTTTCGCCTTCTGCTTCTGAGCGCCCGGGGTCCCCTTCCGGGGCCCAACCCTGGCCCTGCAGCTGACTTCCCTTGAAGTGTGTGCTACTGCAACGTCAGGGGACCGTCATTCCAGTGCGGGGTCGGCGGCTGTTAATTCCATCGTCTGTGACCGGACTTCCGCAGTTCCTCGAGTTGGTCCGCAGATTGGACCCGCTCCGCTTATCGAGGTCCCGCTCCTCTTGCAACCTCCATCTATCTCCCAATCTCTACCTCTTCCTCGTGCTTCACCACTCGAGCCTCCGTCTCCTCTCCCTCCCGTGGCACCGTTCCTTTCCCCACTTGCTCTAGCTCCTACCTTGTCGTCTCCCCCGGCCCTGTTGTCTCCGGTCTCTATGGGGAGGGTTCTCCGGCTAAACTCTAACGGCATTCAACACTGCTACGCGGAGCTGGAGAGTTTCCTCACACGCGAACGGATTTTTGTTCCCTGATCGCAGGAAACGAAGTTATGCGCTCCATCCAATTTCCCTAATTTCGCACATATCTCTGCAGTTAGACGAGGCAGGCCTGATCCCTGGTGGGGAAGAGGACTGAATCATCCACGTTCAACACTCCATGCCCTACACCACTCTGGACACCAGTAGCCTGCTCCCGAATGACGAGGCTTTGGAGATCCACGGCGGGAGAGTTGCCTCCGCTAATCATTATCTGTATATTTATAATATTTACCTCCCACCGTCCTCCTCCTGTCCCGGCGATTGCTCCCCAGACTTGTGTCTTCTTTTGAACTCTCTCCGGACGTCCGACTTTCTGGTCTGTGGGAATTCTAACTCCTACCGTCTCTCTAACGAAGAAATGTATGGCGAGAAAAAAGACAGATCATCAAAAATTAAAAGTTTGCGTTTGTTCTTAAGGTAACAAAAAATTGATAATATTCTAAGGTTTTGCAGAGACTTTAGGTTACTTTGGATGCACTGCATCTGAACGTATCAATTGTTTCTTTGCATCAGGTCAGGTTTTTTCGGAAGGTGATTACTAGACACCGGATTTTAGGGCATAATTTTGAAAAGGCATTAAAGGCATCAATGGCATAAAAACAATATGCCTTCATGGATAATGGTGTAAAAACATGCCTTTATGGATAAGGGTAAAAAATATGCCTTTAAGCAATATCTGCATATAGGCATATACGTAGATGAAACAATGACTGCACACTTCAGTTCCTTGTTCGTTTCGCTCCAGTTCTTAATTCGCCTTCTTGCTATTAACAACCTTCCTTATCACTAAAACTACTACCTAACTATGCCTAAGAAAGTGAAAACTGCCATAGAAGTGGTTTATCCGTGCGTTACCGATTCTGGAGGAGTTTTTGTAAATGTTGGTGACAAACTAAAGATTACTTCCAGAAACAAGTTTATGACGGTGAATTCAAGACAAAGAAGGTAAGGAATATACGCATATACCTAATTATAGAAGCGTGCCCAATCGTTAATGTTTTGTTTTCCATAAATAGTGCACACGTTGTGGAAAAAAGAATATAGGTTGAACAGATACATCGAGTTTTCTTATGAAAGTGCCATTAAGGCAATCCCTGAAGCCATCAAAGATAAGAGAATCTGGGTATTCATCGACGAAACCACAGATACCAAGGTGCGTGCTGTTGCCAACCTATTGTAACTGTTGGAGTCCTCAGGTAGACTTAGCCAGAGAAATTTTTCCTTTTAAGCTCGGCAGTCGATGAGCATACAAACGGCACTACGATTGTCCAACTCATCAATTCTTCGATGCAACCCAGCTAACAATATAACGCTGATTCTAAGTAGATATCAGGTTGTTTGAGACCTGAGACAACGTGCTGACAACGTTGTGACAACTTCCATAGCTACCTGACAATGTAAATTCAGAGCAGATAACGTTGTTGGCACGTCGTATTACAATGAACTAAGGGACCGCCAAGCGCAAGGTGATAAATACGTGCCCAGCACGTTGTGATGTATAAAAAATTCTTTTTATACGGATTTTTTTTATTGTCGTTTGATGCTGCCTTTGCGAGAGAGCAATAGAAATTGAATTTAATAATTACTGCTTATAGAGGGAAGCAGCCAGGACGACCAAAATTTTGGGCCAGCATACAACAACCNCCCTCGGCCATTAACGCTACCGAAAAATGAAGTGCACCAATAAACGCTTAATTTGAAGATTCCTATCGGAACAAAGAAGTCAACGTAAGAATTACAAAAACCTAGGACAAAGAGATTTTTATACAGTGATAGGACGTGCTAATAACGTTATCTGGAGTCCACAAATCAACGTGCATGGCATGTCGAGCCACGGCTCACCACGTTGATACTACGGCGTTTGTTAGCGGGGAATTAGCATGGCCCCACGAATTCTCGTACGATTGCCCTGCTCTTCGCAACGGATGCAACTCCGTACATGAAGAAGGCTGCACGATCCCTGAGGGTTCTGTATCCCAATATGATACATGTAATCTGTTTGGCCAACGGTCTCCACATTATTTCCGAGGAGGTCAGGCGTCTTTTTCCGACAGTAAATCGTCGTATTGCGACTGGGAAGGAATTTTTTTGAAAGCTCCTGCGCAGACTATCTCTTTGAAAGAGCTTAAGCGAACCTGGCGCTTCTTCCTCAGCCAATTTTGACTCGTTGGAGAACTTGGATATCTGCTGCTTTCCATTATGCAGACCCCTACGAGGACTTCAATCGAGTGGTATCTCTTATGGACCCCAACCAAGCGGCAGCCATTCAGATTGTGCAAGAAATTACGGGCAGTGATGAAGTCAAAACTACCTAGCCTACGTGAAAGCTCACTTTGCTCGTGTCATCAACAGTATTGCAATTCTTGAAACCCGTGTATTGAAAATGAATGGGGACGTTGAACGAGTTTGACTGTGTTCTTCGTCATTTAAATTTAACCTACGGAACAACTAGCGCTACTGTCAAATCGAAGTGTCAACGAGTTGATGCTGGCAGCGAAGAAGTTGTCGAACTCCTTCAGATTCGAGGCACATCTGAGAGATTATCCGGAAACTACCAGAGTCGTTACAGCCCGATAGAATTTACAGCTTTTTTGTATGCCCCTCCAACTTCCGTAGAAGTTAAACACAGTTTTTCTGCTCTTCGAAATATTTTAACTGATAAACGCTTAAATCTTACCCCCGACAATTTGAAGAAACTATTAGTTATTGGCTCATCCGCATGTAACAACCCCAAATAAATTCTTAAAACTTTGCCGTGTTTGGGCTACATTCCTTAAAGTTCGAAGTATTATAGCTGCAGCATTATTTAGACAGGACTTGATAGCCAACGGGGGGGGGGGGTGGAGGTTGGTTTTTACATCGTCGGATCATAAGCTGCTTTTTTAACACCATCATTACTAATTGTGATTTTTTCTCATGGAACTTTTTCATTCTTTATTTGTACCGATAAACACTTTCCTTATGTGAATTATTACTTTCTTAGGATCTACCGGTTAGGTAGGCCTTCTCTTTACGTGTCTCTTTTCTTCTACTATCCTACTGTCACTTTTTTCTGGCCGTCCTCATCAGTCGGCCTGGCCGGGGGGCTACAGAGAGGGTATGCTTTGTGGTCTCTGTCCAGACGTTCGCAAGATACCAAGTGACGATGCAGGGTCTGGGACAGAATGTCTCCCTCTCCTAAAATCTCCGAGCATGAGTATTTTTTTAGAACGCTACTATTAATCTATTAGATATAGTCCGTCAGCTGAGGAAAATCTACCAAATAAAGCACCTGCTTGACGAATTGCAACTTTATCTGCCACACAAATTGAACAAGAGCTACTATAGTTGTTTCATGAAACTGGGACTATATGCGCTATTCAATGATACCTTATTCCTTGGACCAAAGATAAAACTTCGAGCACTAACAGAAAATAAAACAACTTGACGCTAGAAACTACTGTAAATTCAAACGAAATGGCACTAGCGAAGATAGTACAGGATATCGTATCGCCTTTTCATGGAGTGCATTAACGCTGGCAAACAACCTTCGAGTGGAAATACGTACTAACATTATAGGTGGGATCTGATTCTCGGTTTGAAGAATCAGATTCCTCAAAAGTATCTTCTGTAGTTAGGATACAGAATTCAATCCCATAAGCAGTTCCGACGATGCGTTCTGTACCTACAAAATCGACAATCAGATCGCACATGTAATAGGGTCCCTAACTACTGACGGCGCTATAGATAGAAGAGCATTAAAGTCCTACACAGTAGAATGCTTGATAACTTCTTACTTTGTTTTTAGTTTAATATTGTGGTATAACTTACATAGGACCACGCCCTCCAGAGAAGTACGGAATTATTCAATAAAATTAACAATAAAATTCAAAACGACGAAATGAACGTACGCTAGTAACGCTATGAAATCCAACTAAAAAATTCCTAATTGTATAACTTCATAGATAGTTAAAATTATGAATAAATTTCCTAATGTGATATCTTGGGACATAGGAACCTATATAGCAAGCATAAAGGCATAATAGCAACTGATAAGTTCATAACGCCCATATTTTTAGGGCATAAAGGCATATTTTTAGGGCATAACTGGCATATTATAAGGGCATCAAGCCTATAGTTTTAAGGCATAAAAGGCATATTGTCAGGCATAAAAGGAATGTCTTTAAGAGCATAAAACCCGGTCTCTAGTGATTACACTCCTGTGGCATTATTGGTCGATTTTTTCACTGCATTTCATCCGTAATAGGCCATAAAAGAATAAGTTTTAGAGCACATAGTATACATTAAATTTTATAAACATGTTGGGTGAACGTGGAAAATACTATTTTGAAGGCCAAAATAACGTGTTATTCTTCTTCTTCTTCTGTGTTCAAGCATCAGAGCCTGACCTTCTGTTTCCTTGCACTTCTAGACTGCTCATGGTGAGGAAGATCTCTCTTCAGAGTCCAACAATAGTCAGCCATCATAACCGCATCCCAGCGTCCCTGATACCTGGTCTCCATTTCTCTGATGTCCTGGTGGTATCTCTCACCCTGCTGGTCACTCATCGCACCAAGATTCTCAGGGAAACTGTCCATACGTGAGAACAAGTAGTGCATAATGATGCTCATGTTTCATCGAGATTTTTGAAAGCACTCTTCATATTTGTTACAAGTTCGGTGAAGTTCCTGGCTTTCTTGTTCCGAAGAAAGATTTTAACAACTCAAGTCAAACTAGCGTAAGGAGTCCGAAAGGTGTGGCTAAGAACGCAAAGCACTTTTGCCAACTCTCGCTTAAGCGCGTGGTATAACTTGTCTCAATCGATAAAACTATATTTATATTCGATAGCTGAAAATGCCTTAGTTAATAGATTAGATTTGGCTCTGCTGCGTGCAATTCAGACTGCTCACACCTTCCATGCTTCCAGTTCCCCTACATTCATGGACTTTTCAAACTGTGGGTCATTGATGAGGCGCAGGACTTGAGGACCGTCAAATATGCCAGCCTTAAGCTTTTCAATGGACAACCCTGGAAAAGTATGACACATAAATATGAGTGAGGCTGCCTCCATGCTTGTCCAGAGCTTTGGTGAACTGCTTAATCAAATCAAGCTTTATGTGTAGAAATGGGAAGAGTATCTTGCCTCTGTCCACCAGAGGGCTATTGGTGATGCTCATCGATATGCCAGTCACCAAATCCATCCGTATAGGCCAGTCCTTCTTCTCGTAGTGTTGAGTTCGGTCTCTACTATCCCACATACACAGAAAGCATGGGTTTCATACTAGGTGAACCCGGACTGTTGTCCCAACAAGAAGTTCACCATTTTCATGCCAACGCAAATAAGCCACCCATGCTGAGCATACTGTATTTTGTTCAGCACGTACTTTACCGCTCCATGTCTCGTCTAGTGTGGTCGAGTGAGCGATGAATACAGATGGGAACGGGTTGCCGTTGTGCAGCAGAACACATTTCAATGATCGCTTGCTGCTGTCGATGAACAGTCTTCAATCCTGGACTTTGTATTGTTGGCACTCCCAGCTTGTGAAGAAGCTGCGAAACATCCGTACAGTACACCAAGTCCTTAACTTCAGAGAAGAAACTGCGCTACTCTGCAGGCCTGCTGCGGTAAACACTGATGTGTACTCCGTCACAAAGATCTTTTTCTTTTTTTTCTGGATGCCAACAACTCCGAAGAAAACATTGATAGGCTTAGATCACGGACTAGATTATTTAACTCCTTTTGGGTCAGAGGCTGAGAAGAACCTGCAAAAACCACTACTTCTTCTTCTGTACTTTCTTCATTAGTGGTCGAATCATCCAAAGAAATGGAAACCTTCTCTAGATAGAAAGGAACTGGAATGTTATCAGAATGAGGTACAAGACGACTTACCGATTTATGATAGGATACTGGAGCCTTCTCCAGTTCTTTCTGTTGATCCCAGCTACATCAATAGCGCAAAAGTAGCAATCAGTTACCTGGTTTATCGGCTCCCTCCAAAGCTTGGGAGTTCCAAACATTTTTTTCGTGCCCCTGCTCCACTGACGACGCGAGTCACTGCATGTCCTGCACACCATGTGTGGTGCCCATTTTTTCTCCTGGCTACGAGTTTTCCACACCAAAATAGTGACGGTGCGCATGCTCGATGAAACTTGTCACTAGCAGCCTGTTGCAGCTCACGTTGTATTCGGCGCATATGTAGCAAAATACATCGGCCGTGTTCTTGCAAGATCTTTTAACTTGAGCCATGCCAATTACCTGAAATGAAACATATAGCTACCTGTTAGTGATACCTTAACGCATTTGACCTCAACATAATAACGTGCAGTAAGATTTTATCACACACCAATGAAGGAACATCACGGCACAAGTGCAAGATATCATCTAGAGAGTTAGTGACAAAAAATACTTAAAGAAGTAGACCTGATGGAGGAAAACCAATGTCATTTTTAGATTAGCGTATCAATGCTACCTAAGATTGGTTGCCAAACCATAGAATATTTTTTGCCTGTTGCCCTGTGACTTATAGTATGAAGTTAGCTATGAAACCAAGAAATCGTCGTTGAAACTTCCCCACGACATATGACTCACTGTTCTATATAGACGTTCAGCTGGCTGTCGATATATGTAGGTGTACTATTCTGATGCATGCAGACCAAAGACTCAACGTTGAGCGGCACGATGCATCCGATCAGGACGTCACTGACAGTACGCAAAGGTTGCGTCGCACATAACTCAGGGTTCTCCAGTCGAAGAATCAGCAGGCAATGACATGTATGAAGAATCATGGATGAAAAACTACATAAATCGAATTGAAATAGTAGCCAAAAATGAGTCGTCCAAACCAATGACCAGTCCTGCTGGGATGGGAATTGCAACGAAGCCATGAAAGGCTACAGCGCCGTCCTGTCCGGCGAGCGGAGAACCGCAAAGACTCACTTCTTTTCCAAGCATGGATTCAAAATACCGGTCAAGAAATTCTGCAACAGGAATTCACAGTGACGGTCTGAACTAGAGACTATATTAGTTTTACTAAATTGCTCGTTAATAACAATTTTTGTTTGACGCCTTCTTGGTCTCAGCTTGTCACCTGACAATCAGCACTGTTCTGGTTAAGGCAAGGCACTTCATAAAACTATATGCTGAACTGAACTAGTCGTCCTCAAGTGTGAATCCTCACTTGCTCCCCTACCCACGGCTCTCCTTCATCACATGACCTTTCCCTTTTAGGTGAAACACCCCTATTGCCCTGTCTGGAAACCACCTCCCAATTATTATATCGCTTACTGTCTCTACCCGTCACCCTTGGGACTTCGCTTTTTCACCAACCTACGCAAGGTTGGTTGGAACTCTTTCCAAGCAGAGGCGGGGGCGGCGTTTGACAGCCTGCCCCCTCCCTCTTCCCCTTCCTTTGGTGAGCCGCCCGTTTTCAGGAGAGTCGTTTTTAGGCGAGCAAGTATCAAATCCTTGCTAGTAGAGTAAAGGACTTTGTCCCCAATTTCTCCGGCAGTGCCCTGGCCATGGTAGGCCATCGGGACGAGATCAGGGCCACCAACCCCATGGTCTCTTCGATAGATTTCCTTAATCATGAGACCAATAGCATCACCTCCGAGGCCGCCAGGGAGGCCTGGATGTACACCGTAGAGAGCTGTAACAACTTCCCTCTCGCTCCTGTTTCTGGTCTCGCCTCAAGTCCCTCTCAGGCAAACGTGCCCGGATAGATGGACCCGAATAAGCTAACAAGATTTACTGAACGTTGACAGTCTTTGGAACGGGTGATCTCACAACAATTCTGTTGCCTTTTTACCCCTCCAGGGCCCAACTCCTAACGCCACTGTAGGTGGAGATGGCGGAGTCGTATCCGAGGAATCCCTTAGACACCGTCGAAGGTGTGCAAAGGACGCTGCTTCCGGGCGGGAATTCCACTGCCGCAGACCCTGCCGACCCCACTATTCTCCTTTTGCGGAGTCTAGGACCTAGGGGTCCGGATTACTTGTACCAGATCATCAGCTTGTGTCCTTACTAGAGGCCTGTGCACCATCGATTTGGGCCCTGGCCGTCATTATCGTGCTGCCCAAATTGGGCAAACCTAGACGAAGGCTCTTGGTGCTCCATTTCCCACTATTCCGGGCGGCTAAACTGCTTGAAAGGCTCCTCCTTCACCAAGTATAAGCTGCCATGCCTTCTGCAGATCATCTGCATGGTTTGAAGTCCAACAGATCTATGAACTGGCCCAACTGCCTCTGGCCCAGGCTACTGCACTGGGCTTCACCTGGGAAAGGCCTCCCATTCGGACTGCTGCGCTGGCGGTGGATATTTCCAAGGCCTTCTACACAACTAACCACAACAAACTTCTTGAGCTAATCCAAGTTTCTATACCTAATCATAACGTAATTCATTGGCTCTCTTGCTACTTGAGAGGTAAAGCAGCCTGCTGCAGTTGTGGGTCGCCCATCTCACCCTTGGGTCTCCAACATTGTGGCGTTCCCAAAGGCTCAGTGATCTCTCCCCTGCTCTTCAATCACGTCGTGTCTTCCTTTCCACGTCCCCGGCCGCACTATCGGCGTTCACGACACCTTTGCGTTTACGTAAGCTTTCCTGCGCGCGCCACCACTAAAATAAACACTACCTAAGCTAACCTAACCTAGCCTAACCTAACCTACCCTTACCTTACCTAACCTAACCTCCTTACCTAACTTTCTAACCGAGCCTAACCTTACCTAACCTTACCCAACTTAACCCAACCTAACCTTTCTAACCCTACCTAACCTTACCTAACCTTACCTAATGTTACCTAACGGTACCTAACCTTACCTAACCTTACCCAACATTACCTAACGTAACCTAACTTATTCAGCGATACAGCGAGCAGCGCGGCGCGCCAACTTGAACGCCGCTGACACGCACACGATCTGCGTGTACAAACACGCACACCAGTTGTCGTGAACGACGGTAGCGCTCCCCGGCAATAGTTACTTCCTATGGCGACTTAACTATCGCGAAGCAGAACACTAATGTGGTGCGAGCGCCGATATACTCATTGCGTGCAGCTGAGATTGCTGATTGAGCCGCCAAGGACGACCTTGCCCTCTCAGTGCCGAAAACTAAGTCCACGTTATTATCCCTATGTAGTAAAACGCTTCGTGTATTCATTTAATGAAATAGGCGAAAAATGGCCAGGTGGCGGATTTTGTAATTAAGTTACCTTTTCGTTGAGATCGATGACCACGCTGCAGAAGATGGTGAAAGTGTGCTCCATATCCCTTTATCCGAAAGCAGTTCTCGCTGGAAACACTTCTTGAAGTCGATAAACAATATATTTGCAGCTTCTGGAGTCTAATTTTATAACTTTTCTCTCTCATGTCACGTCGCATAAATTGGGTAGATAATCAACAAAGCATTCATGAAGTGATGATTTTTCACTGGCAATAGACACATTTACTTCGTCTAGCTTACTGTCTTTCTTCGACTAAACAATGTTCGTTTCATATGCCAACATTTAAGTACTCCAATGAAGCAGATATTTGAATTTGAAAGACGGTATCATGGCAACGATATACGCTCATATATTGCATATATGCTGAGTGAAATTGCATTGAAATTTAGTGCAATGTCTTACTCAAGATTTTAAATCTGCCTCCTACCATGAAAGACGCACATTTAAGATGAAAGAGACTGCAGGATAGGGGACGTAAAATAAAAAAAAAAAAAACGAGACTACTAGTCTCAAGAACAAAGACGTGCTATCAATGGAGAGAGATGACGCATCTATGCGACAGTGTCAAAAAGATTTGAAGCAGAAAGGTGAAAGAAAGGAAGAAATGCTGCTGATAAGCGTGAGCGAGGAAAATGAGAAAACGGCAAATCAGAGAAGAGAGGACCTGAGGAGGACAGCACGTCAAAGGATCAATGAAGAAAATGAAGCAAGTCAGAGAAGAGAAGATTCAGCACCGGCCTATATTAAGCAAACAAATTGATTATTGTGTGAATTTTTTCACGCCCGGGTCGAATAGGCTATACATTATACACCAGTCCGTACATACCTTCGCATCTTTTATGTCACGTTCTTCACAAAGAGATCGAAGGAAATTAGAGATTTGACTTCAAATGTGAATCATTTTACCCTTGTCATATCTACCGCTTTTCAATTTTTCTCAACATTATACTCGCTTTGCTGGTAGCGGATGACAATCCTTGTAGGTTAAGATGCATAGCCTGGATACACTTCGGGAAAACAGAACGTTTAGTGTTGGGCATATCTGCTCTACAGCATATCTTGAAGCGAGTGTGCTACTGGGAGAACATCCACCACTACAGTGCGATGGCTGAGCAAATACAATGACATATTGAGAACTGATGATTACCCTGCTGTGAGTAAAGAAGTTGACTAAATCTGTTATTCTTTACCGTACAGTTGTTGCATTAAACAAAGAATAAAAAATTATGAACACCTGATCGGTATCCACGGGTCCCAAAATAGTGAGGAAAAAATCTAATATGGCAACATAAAAATGAAATGTGTAAAATTATAAAGGGCTGAATTATCTGTAAACTGTGGAAAACAGAGCTTAGAAAAGGTGTGCAAATACATACGAGAGCAATGCAAGTAGTATCGTCGTATTTCTATGTCGTTATCAAGCTACAGGTGCAAATTGTTTACTAACAGAACAAATACACATGATTCACTGGTGAAATCAATATACTAGGAAAGGTTAGACGAGATGTAAAGTAGATGGACTGCGTAACGAAAGACAGAGTTAAGCGGCGGACGTTGGTTCGGACGGGGTGGGTTAAGATAGAAGCGCTAACACAGGTTAAACAAGGTAAGTGAAAACATTCACTAACCGTAGAATTTCCACTGGTCCCGCTAGTTTTAATTATTACCTCCGTCAAGAAGATCAGGTTTTAGTCGAGTTTGTCTGTCTAGTTTGGTCTGTGATGGCTCTCAGCCTTGTTGATTAGGTTGTAAATCATAGCTGTAATATTATTAAGAAATTAATGTGCACGAAAATTTTAATGTGTGCTGTACTAGAATAATTTAAGAACACCTCCCGCCCGTGGAGAAATAGATGATCAATAAATAATGTCTCGTTGTTTGTCTCTTTGTCTGTCACCAATAAACTCAAATAGTTGCGGACGGATCTTTACGATATTCACATGGATTATAAGGCTTGTTAAGAGTAACAAATGATTACTTTTGGTAAAGATCCGTTCAACCGCTTGTTTGTCTAACTCTTTTGCTTAGTACTATAACTTAACTTGAAAAGTCATTTACGGATTTTTATGAAATTTACGTGATTTGTAAGGTACATATATCATGAACAATAAATAGTTAAATTTTTGTGATCATATGTTTGCTTGCTCGTCGGTCTGTCTCCGTGTTTGATTTATTGTCTATTAGCAAAGTAACTCAACAAGTTATTAACGGACGAATCTTTTATGAACTTTACAGGCATTGTTACCAATGTTAAAAGACATAAATGAGCAATTTTCGGTGATATTAGTTGATATGTTAATGTGTTTGGTTGCTGTTTGCCAGCAACATAACTCGATAAGTTATAAACGGTTCTTCAAGAAAATTACAGAAGCTGATATTATTGTCAAAAGGCTCAAATGATCTTTAATTTTGATGCTGATAAAACGAGATTATAGTTTAAGGACCAGTTTGCATTTTTCGTTAACGTTGCCTAGCTTGGCGGAAGTATGCGCTCTCAGAGTGCTCTAGTTATAATTCAGACGTCATGTCCGGGCAACGCAAATGAGCTATTAGGCAACACCGGGAAGCCAGACGCTGCCAAAGAAAATCCATCAGAAACATATGAACAGCTGACTTATAAACGCCTGCAGGCCGACATGACCGAAAGCTGATTCCGGCAGTGAATTCCAGACCGAAAAGGATCAGGGCAGGTTACACCGACTGAGTTGGTGAGTTTGACAGCTGACAGCCTCCAATGTTATGGAGTGCACATCAGCTGTAGCTCGCGTACGTCTCCCAAAGATCTTGAAGATAGGTAGAGAAGAGAACAGCCACTGTCTTTCATTATTGTACCACTTATAAAATATACAGAGGCCTGCCGAACCTCGTCTGTGGGACAGCTTCACCAGGTCACTTTCAGCGCACAGCTTGCTGGCTGAGCTAACAACTCGATGCAGCAGACGCAAGTGATTGTCAGCAGCCGACGCCTTGACCGCTGAGCAATACTCTAACACCGGCAGAAAGAAATCGTAACAGCATCTACGGATTACATCTTTGTCGCCAAACACAGAATTGACCTTACGTAGGAACACAATCTTATTCGGAGCGCCTAATATGCGCGTCGAATGTAAATTTTTCATCAAAGACAACACCAAGAATCTCCAGGGAGTTAGATAGCAGAAGTAAAGTGCCGTCTGTCTTCAGAGGTGGATGCTGTGGTAAAGCTGTCCAGATCGACTGTCAATCAATGTTTTAACTTTGCGGATATTTAGCATCAGACTCCACCAGAACACTACGAGCTATAGTGCAACAGGTCCCTATTAGCGTGCGTAATGTGTAATGTCGCATTATCTTTAAAGATAATGCGACATTACACATTGCGCACGCTGGGGGTTAGCACCACTGATATCCAAGCACAGTTGATCATCGTGTTCTCCATCGAAGAGGGCACGTCATTAGTGTACAGAACAAAGAGCAGCGGGTTGAGTACGCAACCCTGAGGGAGCCTGACTCCGCTGCGACTGTAGTACTCGAAAAACCGTCAATAGACACACTCTGGGTTCGCTCAGAAACAAAATCAGGCATGCTTGGCAGATCCCTACCACTTACACTAAGCGACTTCAATTTGTACAGTATATCCCTATGGTTGACCCTGTCAAATACCGCATTGAAGTCAAGCTGTAAAATTCATGTTTCACGACGATCTGGCAGACAACACGTAACGCCGCAGACAACAATGCGTTGCAACAGCCCAAACCAGATCTGTAAGTAAACTGTCCTACAGACAGCGGGCCAGCTACTTCAGCAAAACAAGACAACGTAGAAGCCACCAGTTTCACAAATACTTTCGATAAAATGGGTAATAACGTAACTGGTCAGTAATTGGCGACATTTGAAGACACTGGACTTTTGGGAACAAGGGTAATATTCCCAGTACGCTAACAACAACAACAAAAAAAAAATTCCCAACCGTATCAGGCGCCAGGAAATCACTTCAAGTTTAAGCGCAAGAACGCCAGCAAGTTTCTTATAAAATTGAGGAAACATGCCGACCAGGTCCGCAGAACTATATGGATCAAGAGCCTCAAGAAGCGTTCTGATAGAGCTAGATCTGAATGCCAAAAAGGTTAAACGGGGCTCGTGGTGACATCCATGAGGCAATAACAATACATCTCTGATCTACTTCCCATCATAGTGAGCCGATTGGAGCTCCGCCTTAGCTTGAGCATCAGCAATGACACCTCCACCAGTACCAACAAAAGAGGGTAACGAGGGTTCAGCACCAACGGCTGAACCTTTCAACTCACTCTACCAACGATATGGCTAGTCAATACTGGAACGCTGCCTCTGACGTTACTGGCCCTCTCCTACACATATTTAGCCTCAGCTCTACCCTCTACGTATGTCTGCCACAGCGTGTGATTACGCGAACGCCGCCAACATAAAACGCCGCTTGTTTAGCTTCAATAGCCAGTTGACACTGATCGTCAAACCACTTGTTCCGAGACCTCACAAAAATTGTCCTTTTCGGGATAAACCTCGCCAAAACAGACAGTCAAGTCGTTATGTTCAGAGACAAGATCACCTATTAACTATAAGCAGGTTGCAAGACGCGCACTATTTATTTACAAACGCCATGATTGTGTGAGCGTTCTCAGTATCGGCGGCAGTGCAAATCATTGATGTCAAGTAAATTATGTCGTGGAATTGCTGTGAAACATGTGTTACGCACAATTTTCATTTTTATTGAGCTTTTCGAACGTTCTTGTTCTCTGCGCCATCCTCTATGTTAAGATTTCTTTAACACCTGTAACTTTTCCCAGTTACTGGAAACTATATTTTAAACATACCTAAAATAATGAAAGTCAAAGTTGTGTAATATGAGTTTTCAAGCTTGAATATCGATAACAAAAAAGTTAATAGGGTAAATGGGCAATATTTAATACAAGAACCATCTTCACTATGTACAAGAGAGCTACGAGTTATGTGCGAACCTATAAAATTAAAAGAAACATTGCTTACTCTTTGAACCTTCCAAACCCGGCGAACTTGGCTCGTGTGCGTTCCGAATTACTCTCCACATCCCCATGGAGAAGTAGAAAGAAAATAAATGTAAAACAAAACAGACAAAAGGGGTGGAAGAAAAAATTACTTGAGCATATGATTAGCTGAGACAGAAGTAAACGGTCTACTAGACAGAACTGCCGTGGCGAGCAAGGCTTATGCAACCCCAGGTTCGCCTGATGGTGGAGTGGGACAGTAGCAGTAGACAAGTAAGAGCCTCCACCAACCTGCCATGGCCCTGCCGCTCACAACACGAGATTAACAAAAAAAAAAAGAAGGGATACAAGCTTAGACGCTTGAAATCGATCCAGCATTGATCGCCTCATACGCAACGTGCAGGACGTTAGTAGTATTCTAAAAATCGCTCGTCCTCCAGACTTCTTATCCGCAAAGTCCTAGTCGGCACTAGCCGAAGTAAGCAGAGGAAGCGTTGCACCTAACTTATCGGGCCTTCATCAAGACCGTAATCACTAGGGTTGTGACTTTGCTCATATTCTGTCCCATTGTTTAGCTGAATTTTGATTTTGATAGTTTATACTAGTGAAGTGTATGCATAAGCATCATATTTTATGTAAGAAATCAAAATTCAGTCATACAATTGGACAGACAATGTTTGCATGCATTGCTAAGTCACAACCCTAGTCACCACTCATGCGGTCTCAGTTTGGTTCCCCAACTCTTGTACTTTTACGTGAAAAATTTGCAATTCGACAAAAACGCGGCTCTGCGAGTGGCCACACTGCAAAGCGTCCTGCAGTCGTCTCTACCACGAATCACAGATGCTCCTAGTCGAGATTCGCTCGACCTCCTCAGCAGGCAGTATTTACTGCAGGCTCTAGTTTCCGGCCACCTATCGCATGACACAGTCACCACTTGCAGTGGCCGTTGCGCCATGAAACATACCCTCCTGTCAAAGTTTCGGCTTGGTTGATGGCGTCGTCCCAGCCTCCACTCTTGAAGCGGCCCTGGCGTCTATCCACAAGCAAGTGGTGACCTCCTTTTTGGGGCTAGCGATCAACGCCGTGCTCGGCACCTGTCTCCCTTCTATCTCCCTGTCTGAGTCATCACTGCCTCACCCCTTCTGCCATGCTCTTTAGCAGCTGCGGTCGGACTACTGTATAACCTTGGCTTCCTCCATGCACAGGATCGGGCTTGCGTCCTCTCCACAGTGCCCGCTCTGCCATGCCAAAAAGCAAATAGTCTCCCACCTAGCTGCGTATAACGCGCTTCCGACAGCCCTCACCTCATACATTTCTGCGAGGACCCAGCGGTGTCATTGTATTTCTCTTTTCTCACCCTTCCTTTGCCTACCTCCCTCCACTACACCGTCCCCGCCGGAGGGAGTTCGCAGTTAGGTGATAAGACAATATTAGCAATCATTTCAAACTGATCCGCACTGACATTTGAATTGCTCCGACGTAGCATCTTTAACAACTGCGGTTAATGTTACCTTTATAAAGCAGCGCCAAAGCTCTTTAATAAGTTACGTACTAGTATCGCCAGTTCTTCCTTGGTGCTTCACTAATAGACGTACTCCGTGTAGTTCTGTCACTCAGCTCCTTTAAAATAAGTCAATACCGATGAGTACTTAATATGTATTTTGTGTTCACCAAGTGCCACTTCCTAGTCATGAGTTTTCCAAGTTTCCTTGACAGTTCGATTGAAGTCTGAGCACTATGCGTGGATTCACGATCCAAGCGGATGATCAAACTAGCGAAATTACGCAACTTCGTTCCCAATGGGCAATAATTGGATGTAATAATACAACTAAATTAGAGCACAATCGTCGACTCCATTTTATTGACTGGTCTTACTCAACGATTATATGAGACTGAGCAGCAACTAATTTATTAGAAAAACATCGCCAGCCAGCGTTCATTAGCTTTTCTAACTTCTATCAGTTTGTTATAATGTCCAATTTTTTTCTGTACAAATGATAGAAAAAAACATTGCGTAACTCAAATTCATTCTTCATGCTCTTCGTATGAGGTCTGCTTTGAAAAACTGCTCAGCACGCATCAGCTTGACAGCTGGAACAAATGGCTACGGCACCATCCCTACAAAACTACATTAACTTACAGCAAAACACTATTAACCTATCGATTATTCAACACATTAAATTTTATTCAATGTTCCCCAGCCCCCGACTCATCATTACTTTGGATCTGGCTCATACATTTGTGCAAAACTCTTATCTTAAATTCTATCACCAAATTATTCGTATACTAAAATGCTTTAGCTTGAACGAAGTCTTCCTAAACACGTCCTGCTTTCAGCTCTGCCCGGAAGCCCTCATGATGTATATCTCACTCTTGAACTTTGTAATTAATGTTATATTCTTATTTTCGGTCTGTCTTAGGCCGTGTTCACATGTTCATCATCATCATAACGCGTTCACTCAAACTGAAGGACGCGGCCCGTTCATTTGACAGAAGCAGCTGCAGCATATGCGGAAGATTCAGGGATGAAGCACGTCGTTATCCGAACGAGTCATATTCTAGTTCAGTATACAGAATCTATAAATACTGAAATAATCATCTTTACCGTTTTCAAATCATGAATAAGTCAATAAAAATGATATTTTACCTTCACTTTAACGGTCAGAATCACGGTATTCCCGTTCAACACCAGAAAAGTAGTTAAACTGAAAATGTAACTCTAAAAACACAGACGCCATCTTTGATTCGACCAGGAAGGGGATTACTGCGTACTGGTTCCACTTTATCGGTTTATCAGGCTAAAAATATTTTGAAAATAGGCTGTTCCTTTCAAATTCAGGCTATAAGACTATGGGATACCAATGTGACTTCAAATCGATGCGAAATATGAGCGAAAATGTATAGAAACAAGATCATAACTGAACGCGCGTTGTCATTGATTTGACTTAAAGTGGCTTCTTCGTGTGGACAGCGACAGAAGAAGTTGGCGGACGGTTCGTGTTCATTTTCGCGATTGAACACGTTACGATGAGGGACGCGTATACTGGCCCTTACAATCCCCCCAGCTGTTCCCTTCAAAGCACGGCAAGTACCTAAATATACAAATATCGATACGCTCATCGCCTAAATTTATAGGCACAGCTCTGGATTTATCTCCAACCTGCTGCGTCTTAGAGAATACAAGAAAAAATATTATAGGCGAACAACAGAAAAACTTTACTGAGCAACACCTGCTTCTAGACACCAAGTTGTAGACAACTACGAGTGGATTTTTTTTTTTTGGCAAAGAAAGCTCCAAGTTTCCCTGATGCAATAGTTTCTTGCTGAGTTGTCAGAAGTAACGAACGACGAAGATCTAACACGAGCTCAGTGCACAAGTCATCAATGGACCTTTTCACAACTTTTAGTAGTTCGACTTTGCAACAGACTACAATAGTTACTGTAGCCTTTTTTTATGTACACAGTGACTGTAAAAATAATGTAGGGTAGTTGAGCAATAAATAATAGCCGTCATTTATCTCACTCAGATGGACTAGCAGGTGATATCTTCAGTACTGTAAGTTAGTGTAGTGTCCATGGCTCGTTTTACTGTTAAATGCTTGTAGTAACAATGCAGGACATTCATCACACACGCACTGGCTGCTGCAGCGCCAAAATTTATGATCTTGCTCTGTTTCTGTCACTTTCGTGTTTGCGCCTTACTTACAAATTCTGAATGCCTAGTCGTGGCTCGAAATCAGTCACAAAGTCGTACAATGACAATGGTAATACCAAAGCCATGCTTCCTTTGATGCTCCCTCTGCCCTCAGGGGGATATTGTGGCGGGCCCTTTCCCTGCCACAATCTGTTTGGGCATCACGCACCCAAGGGTCCCGAGTGCCTTCTCCGCACGGGATGTAGCATCTGGCCGCAGTTCCTGCTGACGAGGTTAGTTTTGTAAAGTTAGGTAGGCTCTCCATACTTCCCCTTCTATTTCGGGAGGTGGGCTGCCGATCGAGGTGGCTGACCTATTCCCGCTAAACTTCTACTTTCTTGTACAGTATTTCGTTTCCTTCCCTTGTGCGGCACAGCTGAGCGAAAGCATTCAGCCGCACCCGGGGGTTGGAGATGCTCAACTTGCGCCTTTTTCCTGCCAGTAGCGCACTGACCACTCTGAGACCTACCGGCAGAAAAGCCGAGACAAAAATCATTGACAGTTTAAAACGCGCCCCAGTCGGCGCACGACCCTGTGGTTAAACACAGGAATAGTTCGGCGCGATATAGGCAGTGTGCCACTGAAGCGCTAGTAAAATCTTCTACTACTACTACTTGATGCTCTCTCAATGGCAAACTCAAACAGGACTTTAGTCGGTTTTGTCCATAGCATCCTGCATCACCCTCTGGTACAGGTGTATGTAAGTAGTTCAACTTGTTGCTCCATATGAATTAGTGGAGCTGGGTGCTGGGTGTCTTCTGTGGAATCGCAGTTAGCTACCAAAGAGAGAGCCAGCAACGAATTATCTCCACAGTGCACCTAACCACTGGCTGCTGTCTTACAATGCTAGCTATTAAAAGAATTGATCTTGTAAACGCGATATGCGTACGTAAGTCAGAATTGGTAGCTGTCGCTTCTGCTATAGCATACAACTGACCTCATGTTTAGAATATCGCAACAATAGCGTTGGAATGAAAAGAAGGATTATGTCTCATTTTCTGCAGACACAATGTAAGTAAATGTTTTCACTAAATTTTACTGTATTTACGTCCACACGGCAATCGATAGTAATACTGAAGGGGATTCTGACCTTCCATAAAATAATAAACTCTGTATACACCAAGGTGCACGTGGTTTGCTGAAATCCCTAGGGACGGTATGCACTCAAGTTTCTTCCGCACACGTACGAGTTTAGTACGCGTACACGCAGTGTATTGACGTTCCAAATGAACTTTCTGTTGATAGTCGCGAAACAAGTCTGCCGTGTGCATTGCTCCTAGGCTTTAATATGCCTAGAGCTAAAATTTTAGAAAATTTTATTTGTGCCTGAGATTTTTTATGCTGGTTTAAACACTTTCAGAATTCAGGCATTTTACTGGCTGAATCTATTTCAGCGTGTGTTTCGTTTAATTAAGGCTGCCTATTATATAAACATTAACATTATTTGTGTCGATTATTCCATTGCACCATTGCTGCACCATATACAAGCAACATTCTCTTATGCGCGCTAATTAGCCCTGGTGTGGCATGATGTCTCTTGGTACAGCCCTGCGTGGTGTCCGTTGCGTGAGGAATCTTATCGTGACGACATGGATGCGAACAACGTGTTCCCTCGCAGCGTCCCTTGCTGCCGCCGTGCTGGTGACTGGTGCGGCTTTCATTCACAGCTACGTTACGGCACAAAAATCAATAGCGCTCACACTCATGACGTCACGCGAAGCTTGCTCTTTCATTGGCCAGCCGCTGCTCTGATAACATCCCATTATTTATGAGAGCTAAAGCGGACTAGTTCACTGCCGCGCAACTCAGCCAGAGAACCTTTGGTGCCGCATATTCTTACGCCCTCCTCGCGGCCTGGACCAGAAGCCATGATGGTCTCACGATGTGGAGCTCAAGGGGAGTGGACATGTCGCGACCGGGAGCACGCGTTCATAACGAGCTCATTATGAATTCTTTCGCTTTGATGCGATAGCAAGGCAAGATATACATGATAAAGGACGTTAAGTGTGTACCATAAGTTGTAAAGTAAGAAGCTGCCTTATTGGAACTGGCGGCACTTCACAACCATCTATCGATCAGGTGGCCGAGTAAGGGGCGGTGACTGCTCCTTGCTGCTACCCAATACGACCAGTTATTGTCTTTCTGTGTATCCATCTGTGTTTCAATGCCTTGAGAGCAGGCAGAGTGAAGTGAAAGGTTCCAATGATAATTTTAACGGTCACAGCCATAGATTTTTATCGAGTGAATCGCTAAGAGTGTACATAGCCAGTAGAAGCGACATGTTCTTAGAGGCACTTTGGGCCCAGTGTTCTTCCACGCTGAGCGGGCTTTGGCTGCGGTGCTTAATATCAGGATTTGTTGGAGCGAGCAATTGATTGTGTTGTTCCTGTGGTTTATTTCGTTTCTTATTGCCTTGGCTCGCCTGACTTCAGTAGTTCATTGGAAGAAGTGTAAGCTGTTAGTGTTAGTTGTGTTTACTTTAATATATCCGGCGTGTCGTGTATCCCCTGAAGCTTTCGACGGTCCGGTGTCGCGGCGTCCGAGTCTCGTGCTTGGGGCAGGTGGGCATGGCGCCCCCTGCTGGGGCGGCGCTCCCCCGTGCCCCTGACAGGCCCCTAGCAGGAGCTCTGTAGGACTATAATGGCAGCTGAAGGTGATCAGGACTTGATGCCAGACCTCTCGCATCTAGACGACCATGAACGGCGCATCATCGAACAGGTTATGCAAAGGCATCGCCTCGAGGAGGCCAAGGAGTCCGAGCTGGTTAGGTGAGCACCCTAATGTTAAACTCAACTTTTATGCTTTTCTGCAGTACGAATTTTGTCTCTAATATGAAGATTGTGTGACTGCACGCGACGTGCGGCTTGTAGCGCGAAATAATCATAGGCAGACGTGAGGTCCGTCACTGGCACCCCTTGCTATGGTTGACGAAACGACCTGTCATGACTGCTGCTAACAAATTATATATATTTGTGAGTTATTCGTCATCACATTTTAATTATGTATTGATCAGAGGTAGTAAGTTTGGTTAGATTGGTTTACAAGACCTCGTACCATAGTCAGCATTTGGAATAGACTTCCTTCCGACGTTGTTAGTGCGGAATCAGTCAACGCGTTTAAAAATCGTCTTGACATACATTGAGAGAGACACCCCCCCCAACTAAGGATTCCTCCTCCAGGAGTCGCACACTCTTAACGACCAAAGCCTCCGAGGCTTCCTAAATAGGTCTTCTTCTGTCTTCCGCTCCAACTGCACTGTCTAACATCTCTAACTCCGCATATCAGTGGCTATTGACCATGATTGAGAGCATTCATGATCGTGTCCTTTGCTGAGACTCTTCTCCTTCCTCTTTTTTTTTTCTTTTCCCCAGTCTTTTATATCCTACTAACATAATGGTAATAGCTCATAGAGGGCCGGGCAAGTTTCGGTGTCTCTTTGAGAGTGGGCCTGTTGGTTCGTCCACTGCCGCCTATCTAATCTAAATAGAAAATTCCCCTCAGGTAACGGAGTTTGTCGATAGTTCAGTGAAAAACTTATGCCGATTAACCTACGACCTAGTATTTAAATTGTCAGTTTGCCTGGTAAACTGCACTGCAACTGCCCAACAGTATCGAAGTTATTTGTGCAAACTCAAATACTTCTGACTATTGTTAACTTTTAATTGGACCATTCTGCTACATATGCATCTTTGAGAATTCAATTATCGTTGGCAATACTCTAGACTGCAACACTGACGATTAAGCATAACGGACGTCGGTGTGAGAGTAGCAGTTTTACGCATCATCAATGTATTCTCGACAAATATTCTACATATCGAATCTACAGGTAGCCAAATTCATCTGCCATCGCTTTGTGCTAGGCTAAAAGTTTCTGTATGGCTATTTATCGAATAAATTTACTTCTGAATAAAAGTGAAAAAATTGTATTCACATTATGCCATCATCAGCTGTACATTGCAGTTAGCGTCGTACTCAGAACAGTAGGAATAAAAATTCATTGCTCAGATAGCTGTAAATTGATGTACTTGTTGGCTGTCTTTCGTCACTTTGTGTAATTTATATTTTTATGTTTTATTACGTTTAATGAGGCTCATCATATATCATTTTGATAACAACTGCAACCAAATCACCTAAACAAACATCCCATAAAATATTTCAAAATGTTTGAATTTAAAAAATGATAATGGATAACTCAGAGGAATCATAATTGCAGCCCTGGACAAAATTATGAGGTACCCTAAAACAATCAGAAATATGTGTTTATTCGTACTTTATTTTTAATACCACATAACACACCGAGTTATATGGAGTGTTAAGCATGTTAGCATGTAATACTTAGTATGGCCTCCCTTTAGATTTTATCATAGATTTTATGCGTTTAGGCTTTGGCATATAGAATCTTAATTAGCTCAAAATAATAATTAATGTCTGCATCAATTTTGAGCCATTCTTCAAGGAGTTTGTCTTTTCACTGCTGCTTTGAGAAACATTTATGCATCCTAATTCTTTTCCCTAAGTGCGACCACAGATACTCGATGGGATTTAAGTCTCGGACTGAGAGGGGCAATTTATTACACTCTCATGCTCCCTCTCAAATCAATCCCTTGATATTCTTGATGTGTGCCATGGAGCATTGTCTTGTTGGAAGCTAACAGCTCCAGGCATATGATCGTTGAAAGTTTTCTCCAATGAGTGGCTATACACACTAACATGCAAGTGCAACGGTGTGCGTTGCTGAATTCATTCTGCCTTCGCATGTGAACAGCATTCCAGTTCGACGACGCAATGTAGCCCAAACATTAATCCTGAATCCACAAAATTTCTCCGTAGGTACAACGTCTTGTGGGTGGTAAGATTATCTAACTCTCAAATTAAATGTGAAGTCGACTAATCATATTAAATATAACGTTACGAGAATGCCTTCCATCTTCAGAAATGCAAAATATCAAGGATAACCTTTCAAACTAATTTTTTTTATTTTCAATATTGTGAGGAGCAGAGATGTTGTTAGGTGGAGGTCTAACATGCAACTGACTGGAGCAAGCTTGGAGGGTGAACGTCTGTACCGTCGGAGGACTATGGATCAGGCATGAATCGTGTGAAGAGGTACAGCCCAGGTCATAATGTTGAGGCTAGGATTTGCTCTATGGATGTAGAGAAATTCCAGTGTTGTGATTTCGAGTGGAGTGGAAAAATCTATGATTGAGAAGTCTTTCTTGCTAATGGGATGATTATTTTGTTCGGCATTGAGACGGGGAGCAGATTAAGCAGATTTTACGAGTGGCAGACCTGTTCTACTGAATACGCCCATACGTTGATTGATTCGAGCTTTGAAATGTTGTCCAGTGCTACCTATCTACGAAGCATTGCAGCTTCTGCATTCATATTTATAGACAACACTGGACAGGAAAGTTGTATGAGGCTTGTCCTTCAATTTAAAGTAAGACCCTATGGTGAAGGAGCTCTTGTGAGAAACTTTGAAGTTAATATGCGGATAAGCTTCAGAGAGAAAGTTTTCAGAGTGTTAACCGTTTTTACAGAGTCCTTGTTGTTATACAGAAGCGAATGAAAAAGTCTAATTGTCGGACAAAAGGTTTAGCAATGCCTGGATAGAATAGTTTGTCAAGGAACAGTTAGCAGTAGGTAGTGGTCCAGAAAATGGTATGGATAACCGTTATTTTTGAAAATGTTCTAAGAAAGTCTATTTCATTTGAAAATGCAAGGTGACTGAAGAAACTTGTCCCGAGGCTTGAGAATGTGGGTTTCCTGTAAATTCTAGTAGTCAGTGTTGAGTCTTTATTAGTTATTAAAACATCTAGAAAAGCTAATGAGTCGCTTGATTGGTTTTCAGCGGTGAATTTAAGATTAGGATGTTTACTATTCGAATACTGCACAGCAAAATCCTATTCTGTTTGTTTTTATTAATATGAGGAAGGTGTCATCTACGAGACATGTATAGAGGATTGGTTTGAAGTTCTGTGTGCAATCGTTGAGCCAAAGAGCTTCATGATGGCATAGAAAGATATTTGTCAACGTGCGACCGAGTGGGCTGCCCATGGAAACTCCTTCTATTTACTTGTACAGTGTACACTCTTTTGTTAAAAATGAAGAAAGGATCTTTAATGGCAAGACTAAGGAAAGTTCTAAAGGTAGGTTGATCCATGTTGCGGAATAAAACTGTGTTATGAAAAATTTTGTTGCAAATGATATCTATTGTTTAGTCTAAGGGGATGTTGGTGAAGAGAGAGGTGATATCGAAGCTGGACAGGTAGGCCCTGGGCAGCAATAATTTGAAGGTTTTTGATACCGTCTCTAAATTCATAAGAATTACGTAATGTATACTGGTCAGTTGTTGAGGGTTCAAGTAATGGTACGAGGAACTTTGAAATGGGATGGGATGGGGTATTATAGGCTGCTAAAATTGGTCGTAGAGGTGCTGGTTTTGTGTGCCTTGGGAAACCCGTATATGACTCCAGGGGAAGCACCTGAATTGAATAGTGAACAGTAAGTAGAATTAGTGCTAATACCCCTACCTAACATTTTTCCTTATCAAAAATCTATGAATTTTATGGAATTTAACTGTAAGCCTCAAGGGATCGGTATGTGAATCATAAATAGTGAACCTGGTTGTATATGTTTGTTGTTAAAATAGGATTCAGCAGATTCAGATTTAGAGAAACTTTCCTTGACAAACTATTCGATCGAGGCATTACTAAATCCTTTGTCCGTAAATTAGACTTTTTTCATTCGCTTCCGTATAGCAACAAGGACTCTGGCAACACGGTTAACTGTCTGAAAACTTTCTTCTCTGAAGCTTACCCGCATATTAACTCCAATTTTTTTACGAAAACTCCTTCACCATAGGGTATTACTTTTAACTCAGAGACAAGCCTTTTAGACCTCTCCTGTCTAGTGTTGTCTACAAATATCAATGCAGAAGCTGCAATGCCTCATATATAGGTAACACAGGGCAACATTTCAATGCCCGAATCGATCAACATTTAGGCGCATCCTGTAGATCCGGTCTACCACTCGCAAAACCTGATCATTCTGCTCCCCGTCCCCATTCGGAACAAAATAATCATCCCATCAGCAAGAAAGACTTCTCAGTCATAGATTTTTCCACCCCACTCGAACTCACAACACTGGAATCTCTCTACATTCATAGAGCAAAACCTAGCCTCAATATTATGACCTCGGCTGTACTTCTACACACGACTCACACCTGACGCATAGTTCTCTGACAGTACAGACTTTGACATCTGGCCGGACCCTCCAAGCTTGCTTCATTCAGTTGCGTTTTAGACCTCCTCATAACAACATCTCTGCTTCCTACAAGATTGAAAATAAAAAAGCATTTTGTTTTAGTTTGATAGATTATCCTAGATATTTTACATATCTGAAAATGGGAGGTACTCCCGAAACGTTATATTTTATAAGATTAGTCACTTGATATTTATCATTTGAATTTTTTTTTTCAGTTTAATCTTCCTTTCTGTTTATCTAGCTCTTTGACGCACATATACAGCACCAGATGTTCTAAAAATCTGGGGAAACTTTTAGTGTAATATTCCCATAAACAATTCTGCAAAAATTTGCTAAAACCTTAGGTAAGTGACAGTGCGCATTTGGTTTCGAGAACGATCAAGAGATTCTCCTCAGAGTGGCTTTTATCTAACCAAATCACTATAGCCCAAGCATCACCAGTCCAATGTTCATGTGATTTTGTAAACAATATCCTTTTCTTTCTGTTGACACACGATAGCAATGTATTTTTAAAGTCTTCGTCTCACCGTTGGCTACGCTGAGAGATTTCTTTGCCAGTCACTGCCTTCAACTCGACATGTACACTAGATGTTTTCCTCCTGTCAGTCAACGATGCTCTCTTCATCAGCCTGTCCTTTCTTGATGTCGTACACCTTTTTCGGCCTTGTCCTGAACGGTTTTTGAATGAACTGGTCTCCATACAACTTTTGATAGCGCTTTGGACACCATTGTTTGAACACTTCATACTTTTTAGCAATTTCATATTGAGAATGACCATTTGCGAATAATGCAACAATTAACTAGAGCTCATTTTTATAATAAATTTTATTTTTTGTGACATTTGCTTTTGACAAGGTGTGTTAAATAACAAATCAATTAAAAATTTAGGTTGAGGATTTTGAGGATTTACTCCGACAACTTACATGCGAATTACTGATACGACTGAATTTACTGGCTTAAACTATAATACAACACGGTTGAAACTTGTCTATCTTACTTATTCAGAATGTAATTCTGAAACGATACAATCATTGGACATCACATATACAGGTAAAAATCTATTCAGATATATCTAGAAACAAACTTTTCCTGGAGTACCTCATAATTTTGTCCGTGACTGTAACTTCATTAAGCTACATATAATATAATAACATAGAGTAGTCAGCAGAAATAGAGAACAAAGCCAAGAATTCGCAGTGTTTGGAATTCTACTTCACGAACTGACTTGAGATTGGAAATACAAGTAGTTATTACGATTGATTTTCGTCTTCTACAGAAAATTCCGATGAGCAATACGTACTGTATATGTATATGAAACAATTTAGGCTATAGCAAATGTGCTTTTCTATTTAGAGTGCCTAAAATTTTAGAACGCGTCAAAAAATAGCAAACACGTACAAAAATACATTCCGTAGTATAAAAATCTCAAAAAGGTTCTATGATACGAACTGTACTTCCCTTTACCTCTCCTGACTTCTTCACGCCGACGTCCACATGACGTATTTGAGTTGGTTTTTCTGTATTCTTCAGGAGCAAATTTGTTCCACTCTTCCTTGCGTTTTACCCATAATACAACAACGTTCGGCCACTGATACTTCCTAACTTCATCTGAAGTACTTTTCACGCATTATGTGATGTGATTTAGATCAGGGTTTCTGGCAGGCCAAAGCGTTCCACCATTTAATAAAATTAAACACTGTTGGTTATTGCTGCTTGTCTCTCCGTTTCGATGTATATGATAAGAAAATTTCCCTTACTGAAAGACAACAATGCGATTGCCTCATCAAATTTCCTATATTGAAGGACGGAAGACGATAAAAGTACCTCTACGCAGTGTCATATATCGTATTTCCACCGTGAATATTTTTTTGGAGCTCATGATGCGTAGATTATGGAATTAAAAGGGAACAATATTTCTCTGAGCTGGAACACACGGAAGAGGCAAGGAACGGAGCTTCGGTGATGTTCTGTAATTATATTCTGCCGTCATTTGATGACGGCGCACGCTGTTAGTTACATTAATATATTTTACTGTAAATGTACCTCCCCAGTTAGCTGTATCCACACAATCAGTTCTCACGTCATAACATACTAAAGACTGCATTTTTCACTATTAAGTATATACTTGCACAAATTTGAGATTTAAAACTTCTAGTGAAGAAAGAACCCAAGCAAACACGATAAAAAGTACGTACGTATCAAACATTTGTTTGCAATCTTTGAAGTAACAACGACTGCTACAAAATAGGGTCGCGAGAAGTCTTTGCAACACAAACGGCAAACATATCAATGCTGGGTCGCAGAGCCCTCGTTAGCTCCAACTTCCTCCAGGCGATGCTTACACCGGAGGAGGAGATGAGAGTCTTGCACCAGTCCAGAGAGATGTTATCCCCTGTACTTGCAGACAGACTTTCTCCCCTGCAGTCTGATTAGACTCGGTAGATCGTTGCGTAGGGTCATTATCAGAGCTGGGCATAGATACTGAAAATGTATTTAGATACTAGATGCACCCTTAAAATGTATCTATATACTGATACTAGATACAATGTATCTAGATACAGATATCAGATACTTGAATGTGTCTATAGATACAATACTAGATACTTTTTTATTTACAACCGCATTCATTAGTTTTGACACTCCATATGGTTTAGTATCATGTAATTTAGGTGGATATGATTTTGGTTCATCAAAATACCGTTTTATATTAGTGACCTTTACACATTTACCTCTGCCAAAAGAGGCTACGTACTGTAATTGTCTAACTGAACGCGTTGGTCTTGTCACGAGATATCTCACCAAGCAATGGGGGATATTAATAAAATTTTATAGTTTATAAATTTAAATCAAAAGTTTAAAAACACTTTAAATGTAAAAAATAGCAAGGGTTTAGTGATCAATATATTAACTCCTTCGAGTAGGGGTCAGCAATTCCTAAAGGTAAAAGAGGGAAAACGAAAAACACCTGCTGTAACAATTTATTAAGAAATGTACATTTTTGTCATATGGTGAGTTTTTCAGTTGATCAAAATTATAAAACCAGAGTAATAAATGTATAGTTCTAGGTTAATTTCCGGCATTTCGGATCAGTTACAGGCCTGCACTGATAGTGTGAAGGTGTCACTACGCCCAAAGCCAGCAAACTCTCAGAAATTAGAACGTGGCTTTATTGTTGAACTGCATAAGGAAGGTTAGTCATAGCGTGCAATCACAGCTGAGATTCACCGAAGTAAAACTGTGATTTGCAACGTCCTAAAGGACCTTGTGAGTTATGTAACTGCAAAATCTAGTGGTAGACCGACAAAAATTTCCCCTGCCTTGAGAAGGAGAATCAAACAGGTTGTTTCGTAAGACAACGGACGGTCTTCCAGGCAAATCAAGGCACTCACAGATGCTGATTGCAGTTCAAAAACGATCAGGCAACATTTATATACGCCAAAAGGGCATGAAGAACAAAAGACGTCTGGAATTAAGTCCTCTGTTGTTTCCGTCTACAGTTGGCTCGAGCGCACCAAACATGGGACATTGAAAGAAGTCTAAAGGTTTGTTTTCTAACGAAAATAAATTTAATTTGGATGGCCCTGATAGCTTTCAATCGTACTCGCCCGACAAAGAGATGTCTCCTGAGATGTTTTCCAAGCCTCACAGTGGTAGGGCTCCATTGTGGTTTAGGGTGCCTTTTGCATACAGGAGAGCCATTAAACGTCATAAGGTGCAGAGTTGCCAAACAGCCGCTGGCTATGTCGGCATGTTACAAAGATCATCTTTGTCGACGGAGGGCCCTCGTTTGTGTGGTGATTTTTTTTTTTTTTTCAGCAAGATAATGCAGCAGTCCACACTGTCCGCCATACTATGACCTTTTTTCAATAAAATGGGGTCCCTACTTTACATCATCCAGCATATTCGCCAGACTTAAACCCAATAGAAAATCTTTGGGGATAGATGGCGAGATATATTTACGTAAATGGTAAACAATGTGTGACAGTAAACGAACATCGCAATGCCATCTTTAGGAGCTGGGCCAATATTCCGCCAACCCCCATGAAAACCCTCATTTCTTGTATGCCATAAAGAATTTTTAAGGGTAACAACAAGAATGGAGACAGTACTCATTACTAAGTTCAAACTTTTCTCACCACAACGTCCTTGTCGAAAGGTTACCTATGATTTCTGCCTGTGGTCTCATAATTTTGATCAACTGAAAAATTCGTTATTTGACCATAATGTACGTTTCTTGATAAATTTTTATAGCAGGTATTTTTCGTCTTTCTCACCTTTTACCCTTAGGAATTGCTAATCCCTAGGTGAAAGAGTTTATTTATGTATTTATTTATTTATTTATCACTAAACCGTTATTATTACTTATTCTAGTGGTCTTAATTAAATAAACTTTTGATCGGGAGTTTATTTATTTATTTTTTTGCACTCACTCGACGGGGGATGACACTAAATTGAAATAGAAATATTAGAACAAAGACCACTGTTTTAAAAGCCATTTCAGAAGTGAATTCTTTGGGGTTTGGAGCCCAGTTCCGCAAAATCGGCTACAAATAGAGAAAAATTGATGCCACCATTGTGTAGAGAAACGTTTTGTTGCAACAATGCGTTAGTTTCAAACCTTCATTTGGTACAGTACTGCGAAGATTGCAACGAGATTAGTGCAAGAAAGAAAGGCGGTTCTACGACGGTTGGTGTTACCGAGAGGGTTATAACTCGAACTTTTGGCTTTTCGGCTGATAAACATGCAGGCCCCGGCAACTCTCCTTCACAACTACGCATTTTCAAGTCCTTTTACACATGCAAACTCAAACCTAACCTAAATGACATGCAGTTATTCCATCCCCTCCAAGTTGTAAGCTGCTAGGTTTGTCTTATTAGTTGACATTTTAACAGTTTTCTGCATGTTTTTCAGCTGCTGAAGATGACCGAAACGTTCGAATTTTAAGTAAAATGCCTTTTAAAACAGTGAACTTTGCCCTAATATTTGAACCTATTTAAATAGTGTTAAGTTGTGCAACCTAATCTAATTAATTATGAACTAAAGTAGTTTGTCAAGTGACAACACTGCACTCTGTTAGACAGCTATTGGCATGGTCAGACTTCAGGCAGCTGTACGAATTATAGGTCAACTGGTACATAACTCGAAACAATTCTCAGTTGACTGTGTTTGAGTGGTCGTCAATAGTTAATATATTCTAATTGGTACATTTTTATAAATCTATTTTCTATCATCTGTTTGGATACAGTTAACAACTTTCCAATTCTGAGAGACAATATTTATTATTTAAAAGTATCTAAAAATATATCTAGATACTTGTATCTAGATACAGGCAAAATGCATCTACCTATATACTGCATTTACATACCACATTTGAAAAGTATCTATATAATGTATTTGAATAAAATAAGTATCTCGGCAGCTGCCCAGCTCTGCTCATCTTCCTGCTAAAACCTTCAGTTAGTCCTTTGCAAATTGAGCTTTTGAACGAAAGGAGCTAGGACTTCGGACAAATCTTCACCTTAATTTGTCGAGTTCGTCGATCCTTTTGCAACATGAAGTTGCCCAACCTACAGATGATATACCCCCACCCCTGAACACCCTGCTTCACCACCGGGTGTCACAGTTTTCCGCAACCAATTATAATTGTTACAACAACCAATTATAATTGTGGCCAAACAGCTTGATTACATATTCACCATAGAATATTATTGAAAAATTTATCCCAACTGATGAGCGCATAACATGTTTTTTTTAACAGAATTGGGACTTTACGAACAGTGCACTTCTTTAGATCGCCGTTACACAAAACGTTGGCAATTGTTTGTTTAGTTACGTTCACACTTGCTAATGCAAGATCATCTGCTATTTCTCAATGGGATTGCATAAGATAAACCATGATTTTATTACTGATGTGCACTCAACACCAATTCGCGTCTTGTCATATCCAGCTTCTTCCTACTAGGCAGAACGTTTTCAGTTACGGTACGTATCAACGGCTTCACAGTAGGTCGACGTGCGCACACTCCGAACGCCAGTCAGCCGACGGGCAACAGTCGTCGGGGTTCTAGTCATGCAGAAAATCTTGTTAATCTCTCGTGCTATTTCAGCTGCTCTCTTGAAGCGATTGCTCATATTTATTTATTTATTTATTATGTTTTATTTTTGTAACCGGTCCTGCATAGAAGAAGTGTTACGTGGTCTACCAGGCTCTTTTCGAGATGCAAATGGAGACCATTCGCAAACTACTAAGAACTTTCGAAACTACGCTTTTTTACCTTTTCATGTTTTTGAAAATTCCAGCAAGGGGCAGGCATGCCTTCATCACGCATCTCAACAATTCTTTCTTTAAGAGATTCTGTGACAGCACGACGTTCTATACAAAATGAAGCGAGATTGGATCTAAAAGTAGTCATCTCAGAAAACTACGCAAAAACTCACATTCATCGAAGTAACTGAAAATGAACGTTCCGATTTCAACTGTCCATCACGAGAAATTTTGAAATGGAAAAAACACCATTTTTACTAGTTTTTCAACTGCAAAGGTACAAATATTATTCTGCATTATAAAAAGCAGAAACAGTGGCTAGGAAGGGGAAACGGTACTTTGCACATCGTAAGTACTGGTTCAATTTCGAGAATGTACACTAATTCTATGGTCCCCATATTCTGTGTTCGTCAAGTTGAAAAAATTATTTTGAAGTTATTGATAGAAACTGAGCTATAACACAGGAAAGCATCACCACTGATGGACGAGTGAGAACGGGTAAAGAAAGGCATGCCCGTCCTCAAACTATACTACCTCCATGAGGCAGCTTTGGTAAACGTTTACAATAAGATGAGAAGGTCGTATTAACAACGTTCTGCGTTAACTTAAGCAATCATACTTCAATTCCAGTGAAGTATATTATCAGATGTTCACGTCTGGTTCCGTTCAAGGTAAACAGAGCCAAAATGTATCAAGATCCATAAACGAGATATTTTAGCTAAATCTCTAATGCTCCCCGTATTGCTGCACACAATCTGCCCTAACAGTATTGGTAAATCTTTAGTTTTTATTCTACTACCACAAACTTTAAGTCATTATACCGTAGAAAATCGGATTACTGCTGCAATATTCTGTGAAGCAGACTGGCTGTGCTAATCAAGTAACCATATCCTCATTTGGTAAAGTTTATCCACTATATAAAAATACACAGTTGTTGGTCGCTTGCTCCGCGCCCACTTGCCGACTTGCTTGCTCCATTATTGGTTCTTCCCTCCGTCACTCTGTTAAAGCTTTAAATAGGAGGAAAATCTTCCACTAAAACACGAGATGAGATATCATAAAATTTCAGCCTCTCAAGTAACTGTGACAAATATAGCTTCTGAAATATATGGTTAAAAGTAAAAAAATACTGCATTTTATGAAATTCACTTCGCTTTGAAAACTAGCTCCGTACTTTTTGATATGACGATGATTCTTCTTCTGAGCGTGGTAGAATAAAGGAGGTACCACAGACTATGGAAGACACGGGCAGGCAGTTTTTCCATATTTTTGTCAGAAAATTCTGGATGAATGATGACGTCACTGTCCTCGCTTTGTTATTAAAATCATAAGTCGGTATACAAGATACGAGTTTTATCTGCATTGTTTCAGCCGCTCGAAATTTCATCGATGTTTCTTGTCTACAAAACTCTGAAGCCAGACTGCTTTTATATCCAATTAGCGACTTGTAGTTCATATTTTCTCGTTTTACTCAATTCAAATATTATTCTAGTTAAATGAAATTGTACCAGGCACAACGCTGATGGCTTAACTATGACGTAGCTGAAGCTCCAGGAAGAGCTGAACTGCGCTTAGAAACTGCCCGTCTGTGTTTGCATTGGTCTGTGGGCGGTACCTTCGACAGAGTTTTTGATCCAGCCGGGCATAAGCTATATTTACAATAAATAAGCACCGATGTCTATTTATCTGTTTGTTTATTGATATGTCCATTTTCTGTCACGCTTAAATAAAAGAGATAGGTAGGCGGAAATTAGCCCAGGTTACAGGCTGTCTATGGTTGTCCAGTCAAGCTGCATTGAAAAGCAATTGGTAGAAAATAGGCCATGTTACAGATGATGGCAAACGTTTGTTAATCAGCGACAGTTGAAATTAAAGTGATGAAGATATCTGAAGCATATCCTAGCGCTGCCATACCTAGAGCTGTCATGTAGACTTATTCGTACGAGTATTACCGCGTATTACCTTCTGAATACATCGAATCTATTGGCAAAACATAGAGCGACCTTTTCGTTGAATGCACTTCTCTTGCATTGCCGAAGTTGAATCAAAGCACCGAAGAGATCTGAAGCTTCCATTGGCACTCTCATGCATCTTGATTCATAGTTTGTTCCCACAGTTAACTGCGTTGCATAAGCTATTCTTCCAAATTTGATGCAATTGTCGACGAAACAGCTTTTAATAACCAAAACACTATCGGACAAATATGTACACTAGGGTATCTATGATACCAAATAAAATCAGTTATTTCAGTGTTGCTGAACTGCCTGCAAAAGCAATTAATTTTTTCCATGCCAAAGAAAACTAGAATACTCAGACAGCGCATACCTCCGCAAAGCGAGGCAACGGTAGCAAAAAATTCAAATTGGCTCTGAAACCACAATTTTCTTTGTATATTTCCCAAAATGTAATCATTTATGCCTTTTGATAGTAATAACAGCTTGTGCAATTTTCCTGAAGATCCGTTCATAACTTTTTGAGTTATACTGCTGTCAAACGTTATGACAAACATGAGTCAAACATACAAACGAACCAACCGATCTGCACCAAAATTTATTCATTTATGTTTTTCAACATTAATAACAACCCTTATAAATTTCATAAAGATCCATTCATTATTTTTTGAGTTATCATGCTAGCAGGGATAAAATTAAAAACAGTGACAAACGAACGATCGAACGAACAAACGGATCATTACCAAAATTTTGTCGTTTACTTTCGTTCTATACCTAATAACTCATGATAATTTCATCAAAATTCAACCATAACTTTTTGAGTTATGGCATTGAGAAAAATGAGGCAGACAAACAAACAAACGGATGGACATATCTTCACCAAAAGTTAATCAATTGTTCCTCCTGACATACCTAACAATCCCTGTAAATTTCATCCAAATCGGTTCATAATTTTTTGAGTTATCTTGGTGACAGACAGATAGATAAACAGACAGATAAACAGACAGACAAACACGACGAAAACATAACCTCCTTGGCGGGGGTAATAAGAGTGTCGATGCTCAATAATTATGAAGCTGTGAACCGTCATCTGCATGATCTTTAAAGTTGGTAATTGTGCAAAGGAAAGCTTGATCAATGAAGCAGGATCAACACAAATTCTTCGCTGTCATTTAAGACAGCGCGGGCCCTCTAGTATCGAATATTTTACAGCTGAATTTCTTCATAGCAGTTCGAGAGGCTCAGTATTAGTTGGAGTTTTCGTTCCTATCGTGTATAATCCATTTTGCTTATGATTTCTTTAACTGATTTTTTTTTTTCGTAGCAGTTGAAACTTTATGCTGAGCAGACGCCCTTTTATGCTGAATTTAAATGCAGCCAAGTTTCAACGCTTGAGGTTCAGCTATCCGTTAGCATCCAGGTTACGGTAAGTCCTGATCATTTCCGGTGAATTTTTTGACTGAACTATATTTTCTTGGTCCTGTTCAACGTTTGACCAATTCCAAGCTGATATTCGCGCCTTGTTTTGCAGGAGGGATGTTTTGCTCTCACAAAACTCATGGCTGTACAACTTGCGTGTTAAAAATGGAAGATCAGGCCTGCAGGATGAGACCTAATCTACAGCAAAATCTCTACTGGAAATCGGAACAAGAAAAAACTTTCTTACAAAGTTACTGCCATCATTTTTGACGGCTGGGCTCTCTAATCTAATCTAATACTATTAATGACCGTCGTGTGTTTATATATTTATTTATAGGTTTCGTGTCTCGCTCTTAACGAAATAGATAGGCCAAAATTAGCTCTGGGTTTCCTAGTTTCAACAGTGTATTTATCTACTTGAAGACTGTGGTCATCCTGCTGAGCTTCATAGAAAACTGATTGGTATAAAATATTCCATGTTGCAGATGATGGCACTCTAACAGAATATCTGAATTTAGGTCTTTCTTTGACAACGTTGAAGTCCACTCGATGTAGATGCATACGGCTTCTCTGAACAATATCTGCCTTCGTGATGTGTACTCTCTTCTGAGATTTACTTCATCCAAACTTCAGCTGATGCGCTTATTTTGTTAATTATCGAGGCAACTGGAAAGATATTCTTGAGCGGTCAGCAGGCGCGTAAAGACCACGATGATTTCTCAGCAACAAATTATTTTCTCCACTTATTTTGGGTTCTTCTTTCAACAGAACAAGTTTTCTTTTGAGGAAAAAATTTTCCGAGTCTGAATTATATGCCACCCTTTAGTATCTTGGATACAGAGCTCCTTATTTATTAGAAGCAATATCGACTGCGGGCAAAAAATGTCGCTTTTTTTGGGTGCTGTTCAGCCTTGCACGCTTATCTGTATGGTTCCCGAATTCAAGTTGGCAGTTGCGCAGCATCCTACACAAGGAAGTTAATAAGAGCCTTACATGCATAGAAGGGAGCTCAACCGTCCACCCTAAATAGGTAATAACCTGAGAAAGCCTAAAGTGCATGTCCCGTCAACACGCGGTACTACCCAGACAGGGAGCTCCTTTTTATAGATGTACGGCTCTGCCTTATTATATTAGCGATAATGCTACAGGCAACACAAGATGGGTCTTCACAAATTCTTCGCTGTCATTATGGACAGCGCGGGCACTCTAGTCCAGTACTATGAATGACCTTCGTGTGATTATAATATATTTATTTATAGGTTTCGTGTCACGCTCTTAATGACATAGATAGGCGAAAAATAAGCCAGGTTGAAGATTTTGTAATTACGTAGCTTTTTCACGGAAATCGATGACCAGGTTTCTACCTGGAGACATTTCTTGCTTGAAACAGCAGCGAAACTATGGAGATATTTTCAGCTGCTCTTAGCGCGGTTATGGCATCTGATGTTTGGCACTTTCTCCATACATCGAAACAGACTGTATGTTTGTTCTCAGTTCACGACGTAAAAATTCAATACCGTAGCTGATCCATAGAGCAGAGACGAAGCGATGATATTTCGCAGGGCAGCAGACACAGTTATTTCTGCTGTCTGTCATGTATTGACAAAGAATTTTCCCTTCAAGCCGAGTTTTAAGAGAAAAGCAGATGTACTGATTACTGAAGGCTCATTGGTCTGTATCATAGATACGCTTCGGGAAACTATGTATTTTAATTATTCAGTCAGGTTTTGTTGCTTGCCAACGTAAAAGTTTTTTTGCACCTCCTCTAAGGTTTGGAACGATTGTAGTACTAATTCAGGGTGACTAGCAGTTTTGGACGGATTTTGTTGAAAATTACAGGGATTGTTAGGTATGTTGGGAGAAACAGGTGATTAACTTTTGGTGAAGATCTGTCCATCCGTTTGTTTGTTTATTTGTTTGTCTGCCTCATTTTTTTTAGTGCCATAACTCAAAAAGTTACGGGCGGATTTTTATGAAATCCATAAGAGTTGTTAGGTATATTACAAAATAACCAAATGTTTGTGGTGATCCGATAGTTTGTTCGTTTGTTTGTCACTGTTTTTAATTTTATTCTTGTTAGCTCAATAACTCAAAAAATAATGAATAGATCTTTCTGAAATTTATAGGGATTGTTAGTAATGTTTACCGACATAAATGATTGAATTTTGGTGCAGATCGGTGGGTTCGTTTGTATGTTTTACTCATGTTTGTCATAACGTTTGTTAACAGCATAACTCAAAAAGTTATGAACGGATCTTCAAGAAAATTGCACAAGCTGCTATTACTATCAAAAAGCACAAATGATTAAATTTTGGAGTTGATACAAAGAAAATCATGGTTTCAGAACCAATTTGAATTTTTTGCTACCGTTACCTTGCTTGCCGGAGGTATGCGCTCGCAGAGTGCTCTAGTTTAGTTACTGTGACAGTAGATTAAAATACGCCAATGTTACGACCTTTTACACCATGCTTTGAAAGTTTATTTTACTCTTATTAGCCTTCATCTAAAATTCGAATTTATTAAGCAGTATTTCATGACCAATGGCTTCCAAGCTAATTTTATAGAGACAAAACTTAATTTATTTTGGATAGTATTTACTCGAATAGCAACGTTTAACAGGTTAATAGTAGTACATATTGTTTCTGCCTTTTTTCGTCTCTATGCACGCTTGCTACGCACGTTCTATGCGTGTCTGGTAGGCGTAACTTACGTGCAGTGTAGGTATACGAAGTAGCACAAACCAACACCTGTAGATGGTGTAATCAGAAGATTCGTTGACGAAGATTGCTGTTACTCTGTTCCCTCGACTACGGGTGTCTATCAGTTCGGTAGAGCTGTAATGTGATGGTAATTCAGTATACCATATAACGAGATATCTCAGTCAGTGTAGGTTCGTACGAGTTCTGGAGATACTGGTGTTGACTTGTTGCGGGTAATGAAAGGGTTGGTTAACACCTTTAGCAATATATTCCAAATGATGGTAAAATGGTACTTCGATAAAAGTCAAGATGTACAATACTGGCGAGCTCTAGAGTGTAGCTCTGAAGGCAACTATGCACTCAGAGATAAGCAAAAGACTTCTTTAACAGTGGAGGTTTGGAACTAAAGTGCTGCAAGACTCTAGGCGGTCCCGCTATTTATGTGTTCCCGTGAGCATCGGGAGGCACGATGTGCACATCCTTCCGCCTATGGGTCAATTTGACTATGTAGTCAAATTATCTTTCGCTAAAGTTAATTTTGAACATTTGATCGGATGACCTACAAGTTAGTACAAATTTATTACGATTTTTGTTATAGAGTCTACGTAGTTACACATTTATTGGGTTTGATAATTTACCTAAAATTGGTTACAACGCATCAATATTACAACTTTTCCTCGTTTGCATGCCATGTTATTGTGGGTTTTAATTTTCCTCTTTTATCTGGCACGACGTGCACATCTCTAAATCTTGTAAATTGCAATTAGAACTCCTCAAAATACTGTAGAAAGATTTTCCTAGGCTAAATTTTAATATTATAGCCAATGAAACAGAATCGGTTCCATGATTGCCGATCTCCTGCCTGACTTATCACGTTCGTCTCTGGCTTACATTTTACAGTAAGTCTTTACCAAGTGGGAACTGCGCTAAGATGGTCACACTGCCCTTAACCTTCTTGCAAGGGTTACTCTCCTCAGGGGCCATAAGGTAGGCTATGGGCAATAGGGTAGGCTATAGGCAATAGGGTTAGAATGGTTAAGTTCACCCAATCTATGTTATGGGGAGTAGCAACCCCAGGGGGTTTACTGTATGTAGGTTACCATGTGGCCGATCTACTCATTAGTCCTTCCAACGTGTTTACTCGTCCGAATCCGCCCCGACGTGTCCTGCCTCTGCGTGGTGGACGATCCCCATCTGGACTGCGCGGCCGCCCCCGGTGGACCAAGTGGTGTGCACTACTCGGCGTTGGATTGTGCCCAGATGGGCCAAACAGGGCACACACCCCTTCCATCGAGGAGTCCTCCGTTGTCTCCCTGTCCTCTCTCCCTTCTGCTCTGCTTTACTTGCTATCATTTTCTCTTCGGGGCTCTTCTCGCTGGCCTGGAACTGCCCATCTTAACTTGGCTAGCATCTCCTCTACTTTGCCTGTCTCTTTGCTTCTTCTTCGTGGTGACATGCTCCCCAATGTAGGTCCGTGGCCTTGTACCGTTTGCTCAACCGAGGTTCCCAGACGAGGGTGGGCATTTCCCTGTGCCAACTGTAAACGCTGGGTGCACAAGCGCTGCTCGGGGATGGCCAGGCCCTCTTCTGACTCCCCAGACTAGACATGTCCAGTTTGTACCTCAGGTCAGCCGACCACTTCGACGGACACCGAACCTGCCTCCTCCGCCGGCCCTAGCTTGGGAGCGGGCGGTCTGGTTCGCCTCTTACAGCTTAATTGTAATGGCCTACGCCACGTTAGAAAAGAACTCGACGATTTTCTTACCAAGGAGCAGATCCTGGTCGCGGCTATTCAAGAACCAAAGCTTACCAGCAAAGTTTCCTCGCTAATCTTCCAGAACTACAATCTAATTATGGCAGCTCACCCAAGAGGGGGGGGGATGTGGGGGTGGTTTGGCTCTGCTGATTCTGCATTATGTCTCAAATGAGAAGTTCCACACTTCTCGCCTGTTCCCCGGTGACATCACCGTGTAACATCAGGGTATTGGACTCCTCCTGGATAAACCTCTCGTTTTTATTAACATTTACATTCCCCCACCACATCGTGCCCTCCGAATTACAAGACCGACTTCTCATCTGTCTTTACCGTCGAATATGATGTCATCTTCTTTGCCGATATGAATGCTCATCACCCCGGCTGGTATTGCGCCACGGAGTGTGTTGGGGCCATGACCTGGGGAAAGGACCTCTTTGAAGCCCTCTGCGCCTCTCCCTTATGTTTGTTAAATGAAGACACTTATACACGGCTACCCTGGGCGGGACGCCCATCTTCTCCCGATTTGCTTTCTTTGCTTTCTTGATGCTTTCTTGAGGGTCTTCGGAAGACGTCCTGGTCCTGGTGACGTTCTTCACGTCACCTCACGTGTGTGAAGTCACTCTGCGGGGTGTCTTGTGTGGTGCCGCAATTAGCGACCAAAGAGAGAGCCAGCAGCGAATTATCTCCACAGTGCACGTAACCGCTGACCGCTGGTCTATCTAGTATTCTTCTTAAATTTGAATCCAGCAAATTTTAGAACTCTACAATTTTGATATCAGTGGCGTTTCGAATATGCCGAGGCATTTTGTTAAACAGTCTTGCTCCCCGTACAGTGAAGCTATTGGAATATTTTGTAGCCAAGGCTTTTCCACCATCTCTGCTTGGGATGCGAACATCACAAGTCCTTTCAGTTCTTTCCGAGTGTCCACAAAATATGTGGAGACGAAATTCTCCTTGAGCCTTACCTTGGTTGCTAAAGTCAAAACAAAATTGATGTGTGGACGTTGTACAAACTTATGGCAATGCTCATAAATATTGAGCTCATTTTGTATTGCATAGCACTGAATTGTTCATTAATAGTGTTGATTTTTCTTTTTGTCGATAGCTTATTTCCTCTACAATATTTCAAAGTTAGATAACTTAAATCTTACGGGAAATGCTAGTGCCTTTAAATTTATTATTATATCCATCTACAATAATATACATTTCATGAAAATTGGATCATCTCGAAGTAGTATTTAAAAAGGTATTCAGAAATATGTGTCGTAAAGTTATAGCCCCCACGTTATACTGCTATTCCTACGAATATGCTTACAGTTTATACCAAGCACACCAGAGCAGCGCGACCATCACTGATGTGATTTAAAGTTGACACACAACACAGAGTTTCGTCGAAGAAGAATACAAGAGAAGAAAAGTTAACGTTCACATGCAGTTTCGATGTTCCTTTCTCAATCTGGATACTTCTCGCCATGGTATAATAACGTGCAGGTAGCTCCATCGCTTGACCAGCTTGCGACTCATCTGCGCTGTTCTTGTGCGTAAGTTTATAAAAGTAATATAAGCAACAAGGCAATTATTGCGTAAAAGACACGGAAGAAGTGGCAATGGGCTCTTTTTAGATATCTTGAAGATGGAAATCTATGCGCAAACACATTAAATTGGCAATGTTTCGTAGTGAATTGGCTGTATCTGTAAACGAGATTTTCGCGTGCAGTATATGTAAAGATTGACTTCACTTATGGCAAGTTAGGCAACAGGCAGCAATAGAGTAATAATTTATCCTCTGGAGCTATATACGGGTATATTCAGACTAATGTCTTTGTGTTTTAACATCTACATAATAATATTGCACAGTGATGTAACGCGGGTGCAACGCGAGATACCTGCTTCTAAGCCTAAGGGCGCTGGCACACCTAGCGCGGTTCAGCGAGAAGCTGGCAGGCTTGCAGTATTTGAGAAGCACGGAATGCATTGGAGCTTTTACACCGAACTGCTGCAGTTTAGCAGGCGGCTGCCGTCTAGAGCAGCTAGCGCTGGCGGCAGGTGGTGCGATCGATTCCTGCTCTAACTGCTGCTGTGGGCCTTGCCAGACGTGCGATCCAGGGCTGCCAATCTCCGGGAATTTTCTCCAGATCTTAGGAATATGAGAGGGTTCCAGGAATTTTCAGACTAATTTGGGGAATTAATACTTAAGAATTACGTAAATAAGTAACTGTTACCTGTTACCTCATACATTGAGATATGCATGAAGTTTTTATTTGTATGCTTTGATAACTATGTGAGGAATTTTCTTAAGATTTGGGAAAATCTAGAATTCCCATTTGGGGAATTTGAAAAACTCTGAGTTTCATCGCTGGACAGGGATCAGAGTCCACCAGGACGTTGATCGCACAGGTTCTGCGTCAGCTGCGCACTGCTGCTCAGTGTTGCCAAATGAAATTCGGACTTTCCTGTAAAATCACTGCAAAAAAAAAAAAACAGTATCTAGTTACAAAGAAAGAGGGAAAATATTATGATCCACCGATTTCTTGCTGAATTACAGTTCCAATGCAATTTCGTCATAATTGACAGACAATCTGTGCATTCTGTACGGGGCTCTGATCGTCTTGTCATAGGAATCCATCAATCCAATTTTGTTGATGGCAAATTTTGGCAGTTTGAAGTGTTTGTAACAATTGCTGTGCCTCCTCAGGCCATATTTTACTGTAAGACTAGCTGATAGCCAGTGATGGGCAGTATTTAAATACAATTGTATTTAAATACGTATTTAAATACATTTTGTTATTTGAAAATGTATTTACAAGTACTTTCGAAAACATGTAATTAAATACTGTATTTAACTACATTTTCGAGTATTTAAATACAATGTTTTTAATATTTTTCAAATACATTTTGAAATACATTTCGTATTACTTTATCTGTTGTTGCTGTATGTTCTGCCTTGAATGCATTTCACCTTACTTCTAAATTTCTCGTATTTATACGTATACCTGCAGCTTATGTAATGTATTAATAACTTGAAGTTACAAAAGATAGGGTTCGTAATAACTAATTAGGCTTAAACAGTATTGCTTTCCTCAGTTCTTATAATACTTAACTGGTGAGCAAACAAATTGTGATATAACAAGTATGTAAAGGCACAGATTAATGGTACTGTTGAGCATAGCAATTGAATGCTCTATTGACTAGTTAAAACAAAAAAGCGCTCAGCTTAGAACAGCGCACATTATTCGTACTGAGCCTCAGGTTGCAAAATCCAACCTGGCGCTAGAGCGTAGAGTTAAACATCGCTCAACCGATCCACAATTGGGTCCTGAATTCCCTCCGATAATAACACAGCAGACGGTGCTATTACATTTATTTTGACTAGCGGGACCCGTGGAATTCCACGGTTGAATAAAGACTATACTCTCCAAAATGAACCAACCCACACTACACTATTGCAATTTACCTCAGTTTAACCTAATGCAGCTCTTGTAACGTAGCCCACCCCGGCTGAGTAAACGTCGGTCGCTCATTCCAACTCAACAATGTCTGTCTATCCAAGCCTAATTAA
>LQNS02278096.1:11477448-11488176 GCA_001587735.2 Parhyale hawaiensis | reverse complement strand
TGACTGGACCTGTTCTCCTCTGTTGGATTTCGCTTCCAGGCTTTGTAACGCACTTGTCGCCTAGCAATGCAGCGTTTGACTGTCCGATTCATCCAGAGGGGATCATTACTGATACGAACTAGTTTAGTTGGGATGTGTCTTTCAGCTGCTCTCAGTATGCTCGTCTTCAAAAAATATGAGCATTGTTCTACACTGGCGTCTCTCATCGGCGTTTCGAAGTCAGTTGTTTCTATTTCAGTAGCCATTTCTTGAAAACTAGTGGCCATGTAGTGAAATTCGAGCATGTGGGAGGCTAGATAGCGTAGTCTACTCATGAAACAATACAGCCACTAGAACGTGAATTTGAAAGTACAGTGCGACTCACGGTATTAGTCCAATTTGATTTTTCTGTACAACTATTACTTCCTGTTAATATAACTTGATATTTCTATTGTATGTCGCAGAGTAATCATGTACAATGTTCATAAACCTATTATTTGAGAAACTATTTACTTGATACCATTTAGAAACTTACTTTTATCTAATCCACTCTCTATTTCCTGAACCACCATATTTGTCTCAGGTATCAAAATTAGCTAAATATGATGAATAGAACACAAATTAACTATTAGTTTATTTATTAATTACTAAATAATACTTCAAAAATACTTGCAACATATTGCAACAGCAAACAAAGCAAAATAAACCAGAAACTGTAAGCTCATTTATTAATGTAACGTCCATTATATTGTATGACCTCAAAACGGTCATTAACGGAATGAGTCAATTTCTTAATAGTAGTACCATCGATGGATCTTGCAGCGACTTGTATGGCCTCCCACAATTCTGTTTTTGAAGAAAACTGCTTACCCTCTCTATAAATTTTGCGCTTGATGATAGACCACAGATTTTCAATTGGGTTCAAATCTGGAGAATTAGGAGACCATCAATTTTTGGTTTTTGACCCCCAAAGAAGCCAGGTCTTCTTTTGTAGCTCTGGCTGAATGCGAGGGTGCATTGTCTTGCATAGAAACCAGCTTTTGCGAAGATCCAAAGTTTGATCGTCAAGCCAAGGAACAAGACATTTATCGAGTAGGGAGCAATAATTAGTAGAATTGCTTTTAACTCCTTCACGGACCATTGTTGGACCTACAAGTTCATCATTCATAATCCCAGCCCACAGCATAATACCACCACCGCCTTGATGGCGGCGAAAACGATGGTGGAGCTTGCCCTCAAATCCAACCCATCCTTTAGACCATCCGTCTGGGCCATCGAGAGTCGCTCTGGTCTCATCTGTGAATAAAACNCATATCCTGTTTCATATAAGACCTAGCCCACTCAACTGTCAGAAGCATGTACCTTTGTGTCAATGGAGGCTTTATTTTTCGGGAGATTTCACATTTGCAATAATCCCCAAGATTCAGTTTCCCGTAGTTTTTGGTACTTCATTCAGACCAGAGCTTTCAAAAATTGTTTTACTTGTGCTTCAAGGCTTTTTGAAGACTTGAAGTTTAATTTTTCTAATATCCGGAGTGTTCAGAGATTTTATTTTACCCTTCTCAGACCGTGTCTCCCGCTTGGAAGAATCCCTCAAAAAACGTTCAACTGTTCTAACATGGCGGCCTAAAATCCTGGCAATAGACGCACGTGAGGTCTTTTTGGCCGTTTCTTTGATAACGATTTGCTTCTCTTCGTCTGTTAGATCCTTAGCACGTAACATTTTGAATACTATCTAAATGCACTAATAGCGTAGATCACAGTATATCTGTTAAAGAAAGGATTGTTCTGCAACCAACCTCTTCAGAATGTAAACAAACATTGCCAGATGAACTAAGCACACAGTGTTGCCATATGAAAACATAATTCTCGTCAGACAGAAGATTTTCAATGAATAATCAATAAAAAAAAATGTTGGACTAATACCGTGTATTAACGTGCTTTTTGTTGGCACGTTCGCTATTTATGCTGCTGCTGGTAGCTCTTCTTCTATACTCGATGCTCGTCGCTCGACTGGTTTTTGCCGAAGTAACTTGAGGTGGTCGTAGAAATAACACGTGGTTTAAGTCCAATGTAATAGATTCCGCTATTATACAAGCAGGCGAATAGAGGAGCTACCAAGGTATCAAACTCAGGGATCAGAGTTTAAGGAAAGGAGCTGGCTAGTGAGGAGGACGGCGGGTCTGCGGTACAGGGTCTGACCGCCTATTACCAAAGACCCGCCGTCCTCCTCACTAGCCAGCTCCTTTCCTTAAACTCTGTTCCCTGCGTTTGATACCTTGGTAGCTCCTCTATTCGCCTGCTTGTATAATTGCAGACTCTATTAAATTGGACTTAAAACACGTGTTATTTCTACGACCACCTCAAGTTACTTCGGCAGAAACCAGCCGAGCGACGAGCATCGAGTATAGAAGAAGAGCTACCAGCAGCAGCATAAATAGCGAACGTGCCAACAAAAAGCACGTTAATATTGGCGACGAGGATGAGATCGAATATGATTGAACTTCCTGGACAGTAAGTCCGTACGCATCGAAGTCAATGGTATACTTTTCTCCCTTGTCAGGCAACTGCCTGATCATTTCACGCAGACTAGCGTGAATTTTTCCTGTTTCATTCACATCAATAAGTAATAACTGGGTAGCACTTAAATCCAGTGTTCTGGTGTCATTGTTTAGCTCTAGTTCTACCGTGGTGGTCTGTTTCGCAGGCCAGTAAGTATCAGGAGTCTTGATATCGCAAAAGGAGGGTACTTGATGTAACCCGTGGAGAGTATCGCGCACGTTTTTTGTTGGACACCGTGGGTCGAAGTGTAGTCTAGTAGCCTACCGAATTTAGTCCTAAGGCACGGGACGTCTTTCCTTCATTGCGCGGACTTCCAGTCCTAGAAAAGTGGTCAAAATAGCGCTAAAAATCTAATCAAAATAGCACTTAAAAAGTCGGTATTGCAGGTATCATAGCGAAATAGTTTTTATTTCTAGCGAAATAGTTCTTATTAGTAGGAAATTAGCACGTAAAACTTTGCAAGTTTTGTCTAAAACTCAGCAGTTTTCTTTCATTTGTGCCTTTAAAGAAATTGAGAGGAAGTTAATATTTTAAACGGTAGCCATGTTTTTTTTCACACATACTGCATGAACAGGGAGTTATATAGCTGTCAGCTTTCTTTATAGTGTTCACTTTTGTAGTGTATATGATGTGCGCGTTTGGTGGATTTGCGCGATCGATCGATCGATCGCGCTGCGCGTTTGGTGGATGTTGGAGGTATTAGGCCGTAATTTCGGGTAAGTTGGACTATATTCGGGTTTAATGCCGGGTAGGTTAGGGGAGGCAAGGACTGTTTTTTTTTTTCATTTAAAAATTTGAACGATCCACCAAACGTGCAGCGCGATCGATCGATCGCGCAAATCCACCAAACGCGCACAACATATATAAGAATGAAAGAAAACCATTTTATTTACATTTAACCCGTACTCAGGGTCTGTCATCTAAGAAGGACACCCTATCTGCAGGTGTGGCAACGCAGCAATAAGCCTTCCAATAAGCCTTCAATGGTATCTCTACCTTTTCTAATGAATGTGCGGCGAGGTGTACATTGAACTCTACTTTTGCTGTAAAATCTCGAGAAGTACCGACCGTGGGCGGGTTAACATCTAACGTAACGCTAGGTTGCCGCACGTCAGGGTTACGTCAGGTTAGGTCAGGTTATTCACTTAAAGAACTCTCCTGCCCCTGCATAAGCTCGGTGGCGCTCATATCCTGAAACGACTCAAATATAAATAATGATAAGACTGAAGGCTTGATTCCTATAGGAGACTCCAGTATATAGAATGCTGTATTGTATCAGGAAGCTGACTCAATGCTCGGTTCCTAGATAACTCCAGCGTTGGACTGTTCTATAGGAGCTTACCAAATAATTTAGTGTTTTACATGAAATAAAAAATAATTCTTACTGTCATTGTGTCTCATATACATAGTGTTTCTACAACTAACATGAACTGATTGCATAATGCATATTAATGTTCTACCGTCACGACTGTAAAATGTCTAGCATAATGGGGTCATCCATGTACCCCATCTCGTTACAATAGGCTGTGGGAGAAAGGCCACATCAGGAGCCTTCTCTCTGGAGAGTTCGCATGTACTTGGGGCCTTCAGAAATATATATATATATAATATATATATTGCCGCTTGATATTATTTTACCAACGTCCTGAAAGTGCGTCCGTACCTCTTCTGCAACTCTGTAGAAGCCGTATGCGAGGCAAGTTAGGTGCAGCATATTGGGGTACAGAATTTGTAGAGAAGCAGCAGTTTTCTTCATTTGTGCTGCAGCGTGTGTCACCAGCAACAATATATGTTGTTATACTGAATGGATTCTGACCAAAGAAACGAGAAAGATTATGTATTCAATTACATTATTGTTATGCAATTAGTGCGTTCCAATTGAGTGGACTTTACCAGAAACATGTCAGTTAATTCAAGTGTGCCTATTATGTATTGCTGGCGTAATCTGCCCTCCCGTCGTATCATATCAGTACACTTGTCCACTGCCAGCACTTGTGTAACTGGTAATATCGGGACCAGAATGACTGTGACTAAGTTAGACTACCACAATTCTTAACGTTTTTTTCACAGAAAATTTAAATAAAGTTGAAATATGGCAAACTTATTTATATATTAATTATTTATTCAGCATTTCCTAATGATTTATTAATTATATGTTGTACGGTAGAATACGTACTACTTTGTGCAGGCTTCATAATTATATAATTGCATAATGACTATTTTTGGCTTTGTATCTGGTCAAAATACCGTTTATAGCAGAGTACCACATTCTGCAATAAATGCAAAGTTTTATTTGCATTTATAGCGTAATAGCAATAATCGAATAAATGCTAGAAATCCGGGCTCTACTAATGACAATTTTGCTGGTTTTCCTTTCATATTCCTTATTTGCTGGTGACTGGCTTCACGTCGAGAGAACAGAAGCCAGCATCATTCATTATTCTTAATGTTTGATTCGAGCTAAGTTTCAGAGCGAGGTAGGTACCGCAAGGCCCGCCCCAGTAGATACAAAATGCAATTCCATTAAGCGAAAAGCGCAAGTTTTGAACACCTTCGTAAAGCGGCCGATGCTGAGCTTTGCAGGAATGTTCTAAGCGTCAGGGGCTAGAACTTTCATCGCATAACTTTGCTGTCAGGAGAAAAAATTTGAAAGCGGCTTAGAATTTATACAAGAAATTCAACATTCTGAGCTCCCAGTGAAGAAATATGCACGAGGCAACTTTTTGTGTAGCAAACTGCTGCAGTACATCAGTTATCTCTCCAGCGGCCGGCCGATGAGCTTGATGGCTTCTGCTCTGCAGAGCCGCGGTTGTCGTTAGGGCGCTGCTAGAATAAAGTAATAATGCCTTAGCATGTTAGCGAAATATAAGACTTGTGGCCCGATCGAGCCGTCATTAATGACTCCAAAACATTAGTACTCCAGGAAATTCCCGTTGTCTTCAGTATTTTTTACTCCTCGGGGGCTTCTTAAAAAAAAACATTCTTTGAATGCCTGAAACTCAGATACGACGTCAAAATTGACGGCAATATTTTGCAATCAAGCTTTTTATTGTTCTTGGTGGCGGTACGAGTTTTGCAGCAAAAGATGCCATACCTGCAAGCTTGATTGTCTATTAAAGGATCGAAAGTTATGCTGTCATCTGTTTACGAAAACAAAATTTCCCTCCTACAAGTAAAACCGCAACTATCAGTTTTGTAATGCTCTAAGGTTGAGCTGCACCATGAAAATATACTTCAATGAAATTCCCCGAAAATGCTCAATGCATACTGAATCTTAGGTACCAGCAGTTAACTGAACCATCAGGATCAAATTCTAGCTGCAATATAAACTGAAAATATTTTAGCCTCTGTCACGAAGAAATTCAGCGATGGAAAACATCAAATGGATTATGCACGCAAGGATCGAAAACTCCAGCCAAGATTAGGCCTCCAGTATACCACGCCATAAAGAAATCAAATAGTACCTAACTACTTTTCTAAGCGATGTGGACTTCAGAAAATGCAGTAGCCCGAGCATATTCCTAGAAGAATATTAGCCATAGTAACTTAGGGCTAAAATTTACTACCACCTCATCTTGTTAGTGGGTACATAAATTTGCTCGTACGTGTATCTATTGCAAATTCTTAACTTCGTGACAGAGAGACGGGCCAACCAACCAACGTACCAACCAACCCAAGCGAGGGAGCTTAAGCAACCAACAAACTGCGTTTTATTATATTGTGGATATACTAATGACGCAGTCAAGTGGCATTGCCGGCATCACTTTTGACCCTCGTGCAGGCGAGCTTCTCCCATAATAACTGTAACCGTCCCCTGGTTTGCTCGAATGTTACCCCTTATCATAGACACCGTGCGTTGCATTATCTTCAAGAAGGCTCGAATTTTTTCCTATCTTATTGCCATACAACCTGACAGGAAATATATAAATATATTTATTGAGTAAATAAAGTGACGTCATGAATTATAATATAGTACTAGAGTACCCAAGCTGTCATAAATGACAGCGAGGATTTTTTGAATGCCCGTCTTCATTTAACATACCTTCGTAACCAATATCTTTCTGGAGAATAGGCTACAAAGGCCAACTAAAATTGTCATCAGAGATGAGTGCTCCCTCTATCAATTCTTCCAAATCAGTACGGTCGTCCCCTACCTTAGAAGAGGTGCAGAAAAACTTTTACATTAGCGAGCAGCAAAGCATTACTGAATTAAATTAATTCCCAACAGCGTATCTTAGATACCGACCGATACGCCATCAGTACTTCTAAGCTTTTCTCTTGAAGCAAAAATTCTCCTTAAAAGGAAGACCGCAAGCTGAAAGAATTGCGTCTATACTCTTGTGTCTAGTGAAAAATCATCGCTTCGTTTGTGCTTTGTGGATCAGTAAGAAATGCATTCACATAAAGGGATAAGGAATTCACTTTTGCCATCTTCTGCAACCTGGTCACCGATTTCCATGAAACTTAATTTAATTACCAAATTTGCAAGCTGGCCTAATTTTTGCTTATTTATTTCATTAGGAACGTGACACGAAACATACAAATATATAAAATATAAACTAATAAATGTATGAATACATAAACTAATAAACACATGACGGTGTTTATTATATTGTTTAATTAATGTAACATAGTCTAACCTATACTAGAGGGCTCAGCCTTAAAAAATAACGGCGGTAATTTTGTGATTAGGCTTTTTATTTTTCCGGTTCACACTATAGGTTTTGCTGTCCCTGCCGGCCTGATCTTCCATTAATGAAACGCTAGTTGTACAGCCATGAGTTTTGCCTGAGCAAAATATCCCCCTTGCAAGATAAAGCCCAAATATCAGCTTAGAATTGGCCAAACATTGAGCAGCACTAAGAAAATATAGTTCAGTCAAAAGCATGCACCGAAAATGCTCAGGGCTTACCGTAACCTGGATACCTACCAAGCGATATTTGAGCCTCAAGCGTCAAAATTTGGCTGCAATGCAAGTTAATTCAATATAAAAAGGCGTCTGCTCAGCTTGAAGTTTCAACTGCATCGAAGAGATTCAGCTAAAGAAAGCATAAGTGAAAGTGATTATAAACAAAAGAAATGAAAACACCTACCAAGACTGAGCTTCTCGAACTGCTGAGACGAAATTCAGTTTAAAAATATACGACATAGCTTACGCCCGACAGGATCAAAAACTCTATCAAAGATACCGCTTTTCATCTACTACGCTCAGCAGAAGAATCATCATCGTCATATCAAAAAGTACCGAGTTAGTTTCGAAAGTAAAATTCAGAAAATACAGTATTTCTACTTTTGACCATATATTTCAGGAGCTGTAGGTATTGGGCACCGTTACTCCAAGGGCTGAATTTTTATGGTATTTCAACTTGGTTTCAATAGATGAATTTTCTCCTATCTAAATCCCTAACAGCGTGGCAAGGACCAACATTGGAGCCAGCAAGTGGGCGTGGAGCAAGCGACCAACCGTGTATTATTACATGGTGGACAGACATTCCATTTGTGTTATATATTCTCATTTAAATTCAGTATGTTATGCATATAAGATTGCTTCACCTGATGTTTCTTTTCTTTCATGGCTCTTAGAATTTTTGTATGCTGCACTACATAAACCTGCTCATTGCTTTGTGCTGCTATTCCGTGGCCTTATATACCAAACAGCTCAGTAGTGAAAGAAACTATTCTTTTGAGTATTGGGAGCTGTTAAGGACTGAATTGATTCTTTGCCTGTTTCAAGACATATATACGCTAATATCTAGCTATGCTAGGCCTTCATGACATCTTTCTTGCCTTGCCTATGTTCTTGTTTCTATTTTTGAAGGCAATCTTTATTGTGTATATTAGGTTCCCTCATGGAGGGTTTTTCCAAGTTTTTGGTTCCCCTAAGTGTTCACATATGTACTATCCTTTCCTTTTCCTCTCATATTATAAAACATCGTGTTGTTGAAGAACCACATCGTACAACTTTTTATGTTTCTTTTCTCGGTCAAAAATAACCCAGAAACTTTAGTCCAAGCCTGCCACTTCCTCTAGCTGTAGCGATTCATTCCCCGCCCCAGGTGACGTACTCACCTGTTTGCAGCCACCAGATGTGAGCGGAAGCGGCGCACCGCGATAATGCGCAGTGTGTCCGTCGCTGGTCCTCACTAGCGTGTCATGCGATCGAACGTTTATGGCTACATAAGGGCAGGCTATCAGCTGAAGCCCTCATCAGTAAGCGATTACCTGTTGACCTGATCGCGTTCTCTTGCTTTTGGTGGTTTGCGTGTCAGGCTATGGCACGAGCTTTGCTTAGGACGGAAGTGGAGAGCCTGTGTTTGGCTACCTTGGCGTCATAGGGTGCAACTTGTGTTCTATTTGAACGTAGGCTATAGAGCTATGGCACGCCAGAAATATGAACCTGTGTTTGGCTACATCTGCCGTAGAGAGTGAAACTTATGCTTGCGTGTCAGTTCAAGGCCTGCTCGCTGGCCCATATTTACATCGATCGCTTGCATTGTGAAACAAACGAGTAGGTGATGATGACAACCATTTCGAAAATGACAGAGCTACGAGTCGTGAAATTTGCTAAGCAACTTACGGTGTAGCCCCGTTGTGCTGTTGTTGAATAGGGTTGAAACGCAAACTCTATTCTCTAATAAATGCGAGTAGTTGCGTAGTGTGCTGCAACTTTGGTTACAAAGAATATCTGAAGCGAAATTGCTTCGTTAATCTCGTGTCACTTCATTATGTTGCATCGTAGGCCATCGAAACTCCACGTCAAAAACATCTTTACTACGGACTGTTGTTAAATCTCCTTCGTGCTTCTTTTCTCCAGAAAATATCGAGTTTGTTCGTGAAATTGTCAGTCGTGAATTTTCAGGTGAAGTAGAGTTTAATTAATATCATGATGGATCACGTAATTAGATCAAGAGATGTGATTTTTTTAGTTGAATGGTAACTACTGAATTGCTAACACCGTTTTGCGCAAGACCATGTTGTACCAGTAAGATGTTCAAACTTGTTATTTGATTTTCAACCACTGAGGATTAAATTGTTGCTACAATCCATCGCCAATACTGGCGTTAGTAGCCTACAGTAGAGTGGAAAATCTAGCTACAGCTTAATTAATTGGTGATATGCTAATAAATTACGTCATATGGCACAGAAAACGTTCGCATAACTTGATTTTCGGTTATATATAGATATAGATATACCTATATATAAGTACTTTCTATAAATTATATAAAAGGGCTTACCAGACGCCTAGCTCTTGCGTTGTTAGAGGAGACTATACATGTAGCGTTGCATGACGACAGAAATGATAAATTTATCAAATGCATTTGACTTGCAGTTGACAATGTTGTCCATTTAACTTTCGTGCCTTAGGTTAAAATCTTTTAGATGACCGGGCACAAATGTTTCCTTTGGTCCCAGCGCTGTCTGCTAATTAAGCAAGGCGGTGTGGAATGAAGCGCACGAATCTAAATCCGTCATTAGTGTAATTTTTCAGCTTGCTAACCGGTTGAGCCAGTTTTATCAATCACCTCTTGCCATTTAGTAAGTGGCTTCTAGATTCGTCTACAATAAAATTTGGCTGGTTTTGTGTTCTAGAATTTGACCACCGGCGTTAATACTTAACTTCAACAGAATATTGGCTTAAATGTGATTCATATGATGATTGTCTGTCTGTCTCTATGTTTTTTATGTTTGTCATCAGCACACAGCACAAAAAGTTATGAACCGAACTTCACAAAATTCGCGGGAATTGCTCGCAATGTGAAAAGACACAAATGACCAACTTTGGGTGATGATTGGTCTGTCAGTTTGCATTTGACAGTTTGCCGTAGTGTTTGCCAGGATATAACTCAGAAAGTTATTTAGGGACTTCGGTAAAATTACAGGAGCTCTAAGGAATAGTAAGAAGCACAAACGACTAAATTTTGATGATGATGATAAAGAGGAAATCCTGGTTTCAGGACAAATTTGTTTTTTCGTTAACATGGCGTTGCTTAGCGGATGTATTCGCTTCCAGAGGGCCTTTATATAGAGTTCTGTCTGTTTCCTAATTATTTTAGCGACCTGCATTCTTCTATTGTGTTTGGGAAGATACCTACTTACTGCTTGAAACTTCAAACAGAGTTACGTAACCAAAGTTTCTGATGAAGAAAAATTACGTCGCTGCACTAAAAATCCCAACTGCGTGGCCCA
>LQNS02278096.1:11410720-11421231 GCA_001587735.2 Parhyale hawaiensis | reverse complement strand
ACGCCCTTTTGTTCATCTTTAATATCTGTTACTCTTGAGAAAAAGTCCAGTAGGTTTGTTAAGCAGCTTCTTCCATTTCGGAAGCCATGCTGAGTGTCGGCTATGAGATGCTGCATCCTCAGGTAATTAGGTAAAGAAAGGGATAAATTTTGATATGTAAAGAGTAAGTTGGCCAATGCGTGAAATTTTATGGTTGCCCATTAAATTCTTAGCGTTCTTACCTAGAAAATATTCGACCGAAAACTTTATTTCAATTTATTGAGTTTTATCACCACTCGCTTACAATGTGAAATATTCCACGTCAGACAGCACATCTAAGGACCCGTTAGTAGTAGCCGCTATAGAAAGGTGGTATCATAGTAAATATTTGTTTTTGCATTTGAAAGATTGTAGCTTCTATATACCGTTCATCATTATTACTTCATTTAATTCTTAATTTAGCCAAACACGGCTATTAATAAATCTTGAAAATTCTCTGCTTTAACCATCTGACTGGCAAGTCAATATAACGTCATGTGTTCGTCATTGTTCACGTCAGGAACTGACAACATCGTAGTAATTGCATTGCAGTAGATGGATCACGGCTACTAAATTTCTTGAGCATTGGTTACCATCGAGAACGTTCCTGGTTAGTAGCGTTGTGTGTGCGTTTCACAAGTGCACTTTTGGTCCCCCATTTGACACGTGAACAGTCGGACGTGAGCTTAAAGTTGTAGTAGAAAGACCAATGTATTCCCCCTTGCTCACGAGCTTGCAATCTCCTTTGGGACACGAGAAGCTGTAGACAACATTGGCCTTTTATAGATCGTCAGTTTTAGCGAGGATTATTCTTCATGATGAAGTATTTTACTTTCTTATTCTTGTTTTTTATACACAGAGTTTTTGTTTGTCAATATCGCTAATGCACTGATTCGGTGTAAAGCTCGTTCTTAAGTTTTATAGGCCGCACTCATTTGGTTTTCGTAGAATATTTTATTGGTTTGTCTCGGTCAGTGTTGTCTCGTTTGGTTACTATTGGTCTCAGTCGGCCTTACTTCACCGTCCACAGATCTGTTGGAGTACCCAATATGTACAAGTACATATTTGTTTAATACTCTCATCATAGCTCAGCGTAGAACTTTCTCGAGATTAGTAGGTTGTCAGAGCTCGATGGATGTATGGTGTTTATGCATCTAACTCGCTGCATTTATGTATTTATCCAAGTTCGTAGATTCCCTGCGGACCGTAGTTTGATAGATGTGAAATGCGGTAATGTCAACATCCAAGATAGCAAATGAATGTTGTTGCTGTGTTCGCACATCATCAAAATACCGGCAATTGCGACTGAGTTTCATGTCAGTTTCATCAAGATTAAAGTTTCCAGATTACACTTGTAGACTTCCAAATGTGGGACAGTGGCTTCTACTGGGTACCTGTACTCGCTACCAGCGAGGCTCCCTTCCAATAAATCGGAAGATGAGGGTCATATTCAACCTGTCCCAAAAAATTCAAAACTCGTTTCTGTTGTGTATAGTCTATATAATCCTACGGAAGGTTTTTCGGAACGATTTTTACGTAGACTTGTTGCAACCCCAATTTGATGATCAAAATATGACAAACGGTTGTGTGCGTGTTAAAGTTCTATTCTTCCCTGACTAGTCTGATTGTAGCCGCCAATCAGAACGCTCAAGGACCAGATTTTTTTTACATTTTCGTCAGTTCGTGTAGCTGAAGTCGTCCGCTGCTAGGCTGATCTTCCATCGAGTCCGCGCATTCTGAATAGTGCATGATGGGGCGGATGTCATTTCTTGGAAATCGGCGGATGCGGATCTTTTAGCGAGTTTTACAATTCTGACATCCGCGGATGCAATTGCGGATGTTGCCATTTCGATAGCCGCAGATGCGGATGTTAAAAAGAGATGCGGATGTTTGCGGGTATTTGCGGGTAATATGGTAATTCGCCCAACCACAAACACACCCAACGGCACTATGTACAACACTTGGGAAGAAAACTTAGATGGTGCTTTGTTGACAGGGACAGCGCTTGCACACATTTCAATCCAAATGAGAATCTGCAGTTTTCAGCTCTGTGATGAGTTTAGTGTACAGTGATAAACCTGCACGTCCGTGCCTCCTTTGCTGCAAATGCGGATTTTTGGTGGATTTTACAGTTCCGACTTCCGCGGTTGCGGATGCGATTTCGGATATTACCATCTCAGCATCCGCTGATGCAAATGCATTAGCGGATGTCAAGAAAGGGGTGCGGATGCTCCGCGGATGCGGATGTTCGCCCCATCACTAATTCTGAGGACTTCAAACCACCTGAAAAATTTGACCCTCATAAAATACTGACTCCATAGGCATGGTCAAGTTTGCGCAAGCACCAGTCACATTGTACTTGGCTGCGATAAATAACTGGATATTGTACCTTTGCTCTAAACTGTTGCCACCCCATATATGTCTAACACTCAAAAGAAAGACTCGGTTAACGAAACCAGTTACACTGCGGACCACCTGTTGACTCCACCTGCTTAGAACAACCCTGACCGCCCATCCGATGTTAGCCTGGATCCCGTTATGGTGGCAAGCCGCTAGTGTCCCAGACCTAACGCATCGCTGCTAGCCTTAATGCTTTACTAGCACACCTTGTATTGCCGTATCAACTTTAGAATTCAGTTTTCATAAACTCAAACTGAATCCTCGGCGTTGGTTGTTGTGATACCACTGGTCCCTTGGCTAGGGATATTTTTCGTCCCAAGCTTGAAAATATGTTCTTTGATAGACCCAAATTAAGAGCAGGATTTCAGTTATTTTAGCCAGAGCAACTAGAAGACATTGCGGCTCCGGAGCCCGTAGCATAAGTAGGCTTGACAGCTGCCGCTGCGGCACCAATCAATAGATAACACCAACACTGAGCGCCTTATTGCACCGCACTCACCTGAGCAGAGAGCATCGGTCTTCATTAGCGCCCTGCAGGTGCGTCACGCGCGCTGCTTTCAATGCAAGAGATTTTATCTGATAATAACCTACGCTGGCCGGAGTGGTTCTTTGCTTATGAGCCTCTTAAGTACGTCATTGTGTCTCTATAGCACCAGACCTGGTCAATATACATGCAGCTGGTGAAACAAATGATTTATAGTTTGCCAGATATCGATTCAACGCACTGATGTGAATTTGTACGCATACTGTAAAGCATCGGATCTCGCTACAGCTGCAATGGCATTATACCTAGCTTAATGAACTGAAAAATTTTGACATTTTATAAAAATAACTTCACCTATACAGCATGGTGGTGCGGGTAAAGTCAGCGTGCTCGTTCACACCCCTACTAGCAAACCCACAAGCACTGGTTTATGCTGCAGATATTTCCCAACTAGGGCCTAGAGGAGTTTACGGCTGTGATCGACCACAAGTTGTCAGAGATGCGACTCTCCTTCCCTGACGAAAAGGTCATATGACAACTGCGCCCCCTTACCCGACAGCTATGGCCAGTACCGTCTGTAGATTATGAGTGACAGAAATGCTGACGACGCATTTCCTGAGCAACGAGACTGTCCACCCAGGCTTGGGCTAGAACGTCCAGTTCGGTGACAGGGAGAAAGACAAATCTCTAACCCCTGAGCCACTGGGGGTAGGGTAAACAAATATATAAAAACAATTGTTTCTCCCCGTTGGGAGCTTTTCATGAAATGATGCTATTACGGAACCAATTCAGTACAGTGGTTCGCTACAGGATAAGAACGAACCTTGGAGACTAAGTTGCAGATTCATAGCACTATCATACTCCCCAAAAACAAAAAGAAGTAACATTAGGAAAAACCAGAAAAACTATAATAGAAACTACTCACGTCAGTAGGCAGCTACGTACTTACAATCGTTTACATAGCTGCCTTAGTTAGCGCACCATATTAATTTCAGTGTCAAGAAAGTATCATAAAAAGTTTACAGAAGAAAAAGACATAAACAGAAACAGCCAAGACGCGCAGGTAGCTACGAAAAGCGTCCACATAGCAGAAGGCAAGAACCACAGGAGCATGAGGCTGCTCCGATCGTGTAGATCGCCGCCCTGAGACAGAGTGAGAACTCAATACAGCTTGAGCGTCGAACTCTGAACACATTGGTTAAAGCAAACCCCCTGAGGCAACAAGGTAAACCTTTCTAACAGACTGTACCTAATCTATGCACAACATTGCACATAGCAGCGCTGCTGCGACGAGAGAGGGACTTAAATTCACGAAAGAAAGGGTTAACGGAAGTTTTTCATTCTCACCTGCAGACTATAGGCAAATTTACCGGTATTCGATTAGGTTGGAAACCAAGTTCTTACCGATTTTAGCATTCCAAGAACCTACCTTTCAACCTAATACATCATACGAAGCAAATCTATCACTAGCTCCTGTGTATCTGGGAAGGCCACCAGCCGTCGAATAATTTTAAGCAACACAACATGCTTGTGGCCAGTTTTCGACATCTAAACCAATGAGAGTTTCGTCTAGTGGACAGCAACAGGGAAGGAAGAATTAAATCTTGACGTTCAGCGAGCAGCTACGAAACTGCCTTAACCCTATCCTGGCGGCCATGCTGGGCATTAGTCACGTACCCTTATTTGGTTTGGAGCGTTGAGCGCCACACACATTGCCAGTGCCTTTACATTTGTGGTAACTGCTACTTCGGAACTGTGATATAAAACACAGATTCTGATTGTTCTATAGATAGTCAGATGAAGTGCTTAAAATACCCTATGGAGGGCACAGTACAGCAACATAGAGTGTGTGTAGGTTGGTACCTCAACTACTACCCGTGACATCTGATATGTACCCGTTTTTCCTTATGTGTCTTAAATCAATGTAATACACACCGTCGTATGATTTTACTCCTTATACATACATTTGTATGCTTCGTGTCATGCTCTTTACGAAAGAGATAGACGAAAAATAGGCCGGTTAGCAAATTGCTTAATTACAGTTATGTTGCGGTTTCATGGAGATCGACAAGCTAAAATTAGACCAGGTTGCAGAAGATGACTATAGTCAAACCCCTTCACCTTTTAACTAAATGCACTTCTTGCTCAGCTGATGCTGAAATCGACATGATGAAGATATGTACAACTTTCGACGTACTTATCGAGTAGATATATAATCAGTGAAGCACAGGAGAAGTTATTTTTCGCTGTGCAATAACAGAGTAGCTATTTTTATCAGCTTGCTTTCCATCTTTGAAGAAGCAGTATTCTCATAAGCGCGAAGCTTTCGATATACTGAATTTCAGTCATGCTGTACATGGAATGCGCGGCGAGAAATTTCATTAAATTCACTAATCCTTTTATGCTTGCTAATATTAACGGCGTTTTGCATGTTATCTGAGGGAAAGAAGGACTGTGCTGCTCAGATAGATTCAAAGGGAGAACAGCCTTCTCTTATCACAATTTGAGAAGGCCGTTGTAGCGTATCCTTCAACAGTATATCAGTAATGAAAGTATGATCAACTAGGAACGGTCATCACAATTTCCTCGTTTCTCATTTTTGACAGCGCAGATACTCTAGTAATATAGAGGATGCATTTATTGGTATATTTGTAAATTATCATGTTCTTTCTATATACCGATGCCAGTAACCATCTTTAGACGAAACCATCTGTCAATTAGTTGCTCAAGCTTCAATTCTACAATGAGAATATATACTCCACTGGAATTGGTGCATCCAATTGTTGCATATTCTATAGCTGCTAAAATATTAATAAAATTATGAACAACTTGCCTTACGAACGAAAATTGCACTTACATCCTTGAGCGTTTCACGCTCCGGATGCCACCGCAACATGGTGCCGTGGCTGGCTCTATTTTACGAGGTCGGTTGCGTGTTCCATTGCAGAGTAGGTTCGTTGTTTTTATTGTAAATAACGCTGCCTTTGGTTAATAGAGCCGCAGAAAAGTAGCCAAAATGTATCACAATCATAAGCAGCATGGACAGCTGTCGGCAGCAAATATCACCGTTAATGAAACTAGCCCAAGGACTTACATGACACTGCAGAGGCGCCCAATCTCATCGTAATGACTCCATGTAGAGGAATAACTGCCTCGTTGACCCGATATAAGTCCGTGTGTCAAACAGTTTCTGCGCCGAAATATAGGAATTACTGTCTAACGCCGCGCCTGGTTCCTAATCTCCATCCTAGATTAGTCACCCTTAAACGCGCCCCTCAGTACCACCCACTATGTGTACTGACTCTCACGTCGTCGCGCCGCGAGGCCTTGTCATTTACTTGAGTCACCGCTTGAATTCATATTTCACGCTTATGTTTATTCTTTAATGCTACCCACTGTATACGAAGGAGATAATTGTTCTTATGTGTAGCTTTAACTAGTATTGTATTGTACGAATTAAGTATTGTTTATAGAATCAAGTTATATCTTGTATTTGATCATCTATTGTATAATCTCAGATACGGCGTAACACCCGATTTTGCAAATATATCCCGAAATAAACTAGCTAAAGACTTGGCTTTACTTAATCTTTCTAGCTATGTTTCTCTCAAAGGACTGGTTACGCCTGAGTGAGTAACCTGTCAGAAGACCGATGTCGCAGTCTGGCACATGACCATGATCACGAACTGGTTGGCCTTAGCGGCCTCAAACGTCGTAGACAGCACTCCCAGGTCTTCCCAGGATCCCTCCGCTAAAGCCTTAGCGGAACCACACGGCATCGGCTGCACCCTCGGTATTTCCAGGGACTGCCATAGTCTGGCGCGTAAGGAGGGATCCCCAAGCTAGTCAAAGCAGCTAGCCGCGACGGCTAACAGCTACAGGCCGCTTAGCATGTCGGACGGCCCGCGTGAGATACCGGGACCGTCCACAGGGGCATCGTATTGTCCCGGCCCATCAAAAGAGGCCGATTCACGCAAAACGGACGGCCTGCGAGAATTATACGGGTCCGTGAGCACGGAGGCCTGACATACTGCTACAACACAATCTATGTAACACAAAAGGGAAGATTACGCGAATAATGCCTGGGGCAGTCTCTCAAAGCCTTGGGCAACAATACACCAGCTGAAAGCGTTGTAGGCCAACGAAAACTGTGAAAAAAGAAGAAAAATGAGAATGAAATTAGTGGAGGAATTTAAATGATGCTTTTTCATAACTCAAATTGATGAATAAAAAATTTTGAAATATCACCTGCATTTTTTACTAGTTCGCGGAAGTGTTAGCTTCTCTATGGTCGTTTCATGATGCTATTTCGCAGACCTAGAATCTCTCCTACCATTCATTTATCTTATCAAACACCAACAACATCCCTGCTGTGCCCATTCCTTCAGCCCTTCCATTGCTTATGTTCTGAACTCAAAACTCGAGCCAGTGTCAGGCCTTCCGGAATAAAATTTAGACTTTTCTTGCGGCAGGAGGAAGCGTGAGGAGGTGCGAGTGCTGGAAGACACCATCCGCCTGCGGTCGGAGTCACAGCGGAGACGAGGGGTGGAGCTGGACGCCACCTGCCAGATTTGCGTCAAGACGAAATTCGCTGACGGTGTGGGGCATCTCTGCCACTACTGCAACGTCCGCTGCTGTGCTCGCTGCGGCGGGAAAGTCACTCTTCGCTCCAACAAGGTACGGCTACAGTTCGTTCTTATATTTGTATTGCACTTCAGTAAAATTGATGGGTTTGTTATGCTACGCAATGCAATGCTCACCCAGAGAATGTTCTTGTTACTGGAAGCAAAAACGCTGTGATGTGGCTGCATTATTTACTATATTGTAACTGACATTTACATTATATATAGGTACTATCCACATAAAAAAGAACCTAGTTGCTTCAACATAAAAGCTGCAACTGTAAAATTCAAATGAAACGTTTCTCCTTACTGAGCCCAGTATACTCAAAAATGACATTTCTTGGCTGCTAAAATCGTGTTTTTTTTCTCTCTGAAGCATTCTCTATTTCCCTTAATAACTCATGAACATCAACATATTATAAAGGAGCACCACCGGCTATTGAGTGAATGGAATAGATTTTTCTTATTAAATCATTTTCGCTTGAGGAATGGAAAGAACAAGCTTTACTTCCTTCCTTATTACCAAACCTCATCCAAGAGGATTACGTTATGCTTTTGTCAGCCTTTGTCTGCCTGTTTGTGCGTTTGTCTATCTGTCACCAAAATAACTCAAAAAGTTATAGAAGGATCTTCATGAAATTTAGAGCGATTGTTAGGTATGTTAGTAGGAAAAGATGATTAACTGTTGGTTAAGATCTGTTCAACCGTTTTTTTTTCTGTCTGTCGGGCGTTGCCGTTTATGATGGAAATGTTACGAGGAGCATATGACCAAATTTTATGACAATCTGTTCTTCCATTTTATGATATCGTCGCAATGATGTGATGACTGGAATCATTTCTTCTAAAACACAAAGCTCAGGAGTATCTTGGCAAGTGGACATTACATGTACATTCAGGTGGATCATATCCTAAAGAACTTTGTGCTCCGTAAAACACACGTGTCTAAGGAAGCTACTACCATCGGTGCTGGTTCCGGAATATTCGTAGCAGTTTGAACTGTAAATGTCGAAGTGAAATATTCGTTCAGGATAGTAGGTTCGACTCTTAGAACTTGGGTGATTTCACCGTCGGATATTGTGAGTAGACCTATGGTTTCTTTACTGCGTCGTCTTTCATTTACATACATATAGAATGCTTTCGGGTTGCGTTTAATCATAGCGGCTACGAAGAACTTCTTTTTCCCGTTTACTAGTCCTGACTTTTCTCTTCACTTCCCGACATGCCATTATGTGGTTGTACCGGTTCTTCTCCGTTGAGTAGCGCTTCCAGACTTCGTAACACATTTGTCGCCTGGCAATGCAGTGTTTTACGGTCCGATTCATCCAGAGCGGATCTTTGCTGATAAGAACTCATTTATTTGGGATGTGTCTTTCGACAGCACTCAGCATACTCGTTTTCAAGATACTAGATCATTGTGCTACACTACAGTCTCTCATAAGAGTTTCGAAGTCAGTTGTTTCTATTTGAGCTGCCATCCAAGGATATTCGCTCGCCATTAGTGAGTGAATTCAATCGTGTTGTGATGTCCAAGCTGGTCAGAGATGGCTAGGTCGACAATTTCACAATCTGGTGTGGAGATTACCAGATTTAGAATGTTATTGTATCTGGTGGGTTCCTTTTAACATGACGAGTACGGTGGTTGCGGCTCTGAAATTCTAGCAGTTTACTGCTTGGGCTGCACTGCACAGTGTGCTCCCACCACTTTGGGGGAGGTTGCCGTTTCTCATTAGAATTATCACATTCTGAGTACTCAGTGCGTTCTCGATTTTGTTGTAAAATACTGTGTTAGTTACGGCATTACTCTGAGGGGTTCTATATCAGAGCATAATATCCAACGGCTGTCAAATTCCGAGTTGAGCTGGACTGTGATAAATTCATATTCCGTAGCTGCTGGGAAACCTTTAGATAAGGGATTGAGGCGGTCTTTTATATTTGTAGATAATTGAATCACCTCCTTTACCACTATCTGTTAGACTGTGGGTCAATTTTTATTGAACCACTTGTAGGCTTTCAATTCAACTACACTTTCTAGATTCTTGTTTAGGAGTTGACCCATGTTTCATTGAGAGCAATAACGTCATATGCAAACGTAGCTGCTAGAGCATGCAGTTCTTTCCTCCTATATGTCATGCTCTGAAGGCTGCTAAATAAAAATTTCGAGCTAAAATTTGCATTGTTCCTTCAAGTGAGTGGTAGGTACGTTTGGAGCGTCCGAATGCAGAGGTACGTGAAGGGGGAAAGATCAGTAGTATTGTCATGAGCGGTGAGAGCGCCTGTCTGAAGTTGCGTAAGAGAAGATCGAGTTGTGTATTTTGACCGAGCAGTTATCAGAATGATGTTTTACTTCCGCAGCTCTCTGGTGGACACTGGGACGTTTACCACCGATTTAGCGTTGCTTGTTGTTATTCTGGTTTGTGGCGGAAGGCAAACGTTGGCCGTAGGAGGAATGTTACCTACACCTGACTATCAGATTATTGAGATAGCTAACCACAAGTGGCATAGGTAAGTCTTGCCAGTTTCAGGGTGTGATCGGTGTTTCCACCGTTCTATAATTTGTATTGATTCATCTGAAAGACCCGGTATAGTAGTGGCACGCACCGTCGGTAATGACCACTGAAAACAATTACATCGTTGGAACGGATGTTTGTTGCCGTCACTTACTCGCACTTCTATGCTCAGTAACGTATTTCTAGTTTCTATCGCTAAGCTTCCATTCAAATTGCGTACCATGACCCCAGAGAAAGGTAATATATATATATATATATATTCTGCAGGTATTCAACGCGATCTTAGATGTCAGAAGATAGCGACCTCCAAACTCTCATCAATCGATTATCGTCCAAAATTGCCTTACACTATTTGCAATTATATTTAAGTGCTTATTAGATATTTTTTATCGTGGTACGTTAGGTTAGTCGAGGTATATATATGCGGACAACCTCTGATGTAGAAGTTATGAAATTCGAAAATCTTCTTGACTCTAATTT
>LQNS02278096.1:11393611-11410610 GCA_001587735.2 Parhyale hawaiensis | reverse complement strand
TACACTATTTGCAATTATATTTAAGTGCTTATTAGATATTTTTTATCGTGGTACGTTAGGTTAGTCGAGGTATATATATGCGGACAACCTCTGATGTAGAAGTTATGAAATTCGAAAATCTTCTTGACTCTAATTTGATAGGAAATGCGATATTAACAGCTGCCAGATGTTACGTCCCGTGACAGTGGAGATTGCTCGCTGTTGGTTCTCCCGATGGTAAACGTCAACGACCCAACAAAATGCAACCATTATAGAGATCGTTCTGCAGAGTTCGGGTGGCGACTATAACATGACCAAGACTTCATCCAAATACTTGCAAGTTATCCACTATCCACGGTATTCACAGGAAATTTAGTGTTATCTCGCTTGGATAGAAACGTGGTGTAACCAACTGTATATCCAAAGCAAATTGTACAGTTGTTTCATCTGTGTTACAATATTGGTACTTCAGTAACATAATAATCACAGTACTAGAGAAAATATTCTGTTTTTGTTTACTTTTGTTGGGGGGGAGGGCATCAAGTCAAGGAATCTGACACATGCATCCCGTACCTCCGCACGCCTTTGGTTGTTCTGGAATATTTTTCGCTGTTTAGTGTAGGAGAGTACTTGCAAACTATGGTGAAGAATAAAAGGTAAAGTCAACTCTGACCGCACCTTCAACTGGGAAACCCACACACACTGGTTTGTACTGCAGAAAAAGGCCCACTGGCACCAGAGGAGTAGGTGTGTGTGCAGTCGACCCCGGGCCATCAAGAACTATGGCGTCAATTTGACGGGAGGTTCGAATGGCCCCTCTTCATATCTGAGGAAGGCAAGTTCCACCACGGCGCTCTCCACGCACAACTGCCGAGTCATCACACCTAAATCAGCAAAGAGCTCGTGTGCCTGGGTTGGCCTCGAACCAGCGATACAAGGAGTTAGAGCTGTGAACGTAAGCATGCTGCTACCGTGGCGGCTCTTATATATAACATAATAAGACTATGAACTGTTGGTGCCAACATCAATAGTGAGAATTATACGGTCATTTCTATGCAATTTCTTGTCGCTATACGTATTTACCTGTATGGTGAAGAAATATGAAATGTTTTATGCTTCAGAAAAAGTTACGGACGGATCTACCTAAATACTTGCAAGAACTGTTAGAAATGTCATGAAAACAGATAATTCAATTTTTGTGAGGATTCGTTAGTCCGTTTGTCTGTCTGTTTTTCAACTTTTCAGCAACACGGTTCGAAAGTTAATGAACGGATATTCCGAAAATTTACAGAAACTGTAAAGAACGTCATAAGGAGCGGGTGATTTCGTCTTGGTGAAGAACTCGAATAAATCTTTGATTCCAAACTATTCAAAAATTTTAAAAATTTTTATTAGCAGTTTATTGTCTGCCGGGGGTCTGCTTTATTGGAGTGGTTCTCTAGTTACTTTTTAAGTAATAGAATGCCTGTTAGGGTAACCTATGTGTAGCATCCTATGTAAAAGTAAGGTCAACTGAGACCACACCCTCACCTGGGAAATCCACATGCACTGGTTTCTGCTGCGGTTGTAGGCCCTCTGGCGCCAGTTGCGTAAGTGTAGTTGCAGTCGTGCTAAGAGTTTATACATTGAATCTGCTCGCAGTTATGTGTTACTAAGCAGATTATAGTGCACTAGCGCACTCAACCGTCGGTATTGAAGGCAAAGAATTTGTGATGAACTTCTTGATTGTTCTTGTTGGTAATAAGGACGGATATTACTGCAAAAGTTGACTTATACCTGTAAGCTTCATCTATATATATGTGCAAACTGTATATTAATACACTAATACCTACCTACCTTTTGTGTCACGCTCTTCATCAATAACATATAGAAGAAAGTTAGAGATATGATTCGGTTGTACCCGTGATACGGAAGGTAAATCTGAACTCGGCTGCATGAACGTGCACGTTAACTTCAAAGGTGATACTGGAAATAAAATTGGACTTCGTCACATACATATTTACCTTGCGCATAGGCAGAGTGTTGAATATGCCTTCCAAAGCAAAGAAGCTGGTGATGGTGACCCATACTGGCAGGAGAGAACGGAAACAAATAGTGCGTGGTCTGTGACTAGCTAAATAACACCTGACTTTTGAGAAAAGAAAGAAGATTGTGGTGATGATGATCCAAGGGGTAACGGGCACTTTAGTATAACATAAAACGTGAATATATTATTTTCTTACCGTGGAATTTCCAGGGGTTTAACCTGAAAGGCGCCAGACCATGAAAGTTTCACGGGTCTATATAATAATAGGCTTGTACGTACCTACCTACCTTTTGTTTCACGCTCTTCAATAATGGATAGAAGGAAATTGGAGACTTGACTTCAAATCAAAATGTGAATCATTTCACCCGTATCATATCTATAGCTTTTTATTTTCTTTTTCACTACAATAAAGTCGCTTTGCTTGGTAGCGGATGACATTGCTAATAGGGCCAGATAAGTAGCCCTGATACGCTTTGGAAAAACAGAACGGATAGTGCTTGCCATCTCTAAAGTACTTTTCGAACCGAATGGGCTACTGGGAGAGCGATGTCTGAGGAAATACAGTGACATCTTCAGAATAAAAGAATACTCTCCAGCGAATGAAACAATTGACCCAATCTATTTTCGTTTATTGTATACTGCTTTGTATTGCATTAAACAAAGCAGGAGAATGATGGGTTGTTGATCAGCAGTATTCACGGGTTCCGAAATAGTGAGAAAAAATCCGATACGCCGACAAAAAATTAGAAAGTGTAACCTTATGGCGGGCTAAATTATCTGTTAACTGTGGGAAACGGAGCTTTAAAAAAATGTGAAAATAAAAGGAGAACATTGCAAGAAGAAAGGTCGTGTTTCTATGTTTTTATCAAGACACAAGTGCGAATTCTCTGCTGAGAGAACAAATGAGTGATACATTTTATAAAGTGAGAGCATTAACAAATCGTCGAAATCTCAAGGGTCACACACGCTTCACGTTAGAGACGGAATGCGTAACGATAGACAGGGTTAAGCGGCGGATGTTAGTTCAGACGGTGTGGATTAAGTTAGAAGCGCTACCTCAAATTAAATAAGGTGAGTGAAAACATTCCCTAACCGTGTGTGTCACGAGGTGTCCCGAGGTGTCCCGAGGTACTCTTGGATACGACCCCGGAAGGGATCAAAGGAAGAAATAGTCAAGTTTATATTTCAGCTTCCATGCGGCTCGCAGGTCTAGGGTAGACGCTTCAAGGCCAGACTTGGGACATTTTCAACCTTGGCGTGCGTGATATTGGTACGAGGGATTCATAATTAAAGAACAATTCATTTATTTGTAGAATATTTAAAGCTTCATTCAGTATTAGACAGGGGAAAATTCGGATGATACGGGACTGAAATATCACTGAAGAACGTTGCTTCTGTTCTGTGGAATTTCTAAGGGGTTCCAGCTGCACCTACAGCAGCGTAATCAGAAGGGTAGGAAGTAACGTTTCCGTTTTTCGTTAGACTGAATTCGTCAGGATTAAGTGACTGGCGTTAATTATGTGGTAGGTTAGGTTAGAGGAGTTGTGTTAGGTTACGTGCGTTATAGTAGCGTATTGCTTAGATTGCTACATCTTATAAAGTGGGAGCATTAACTAATCGGCGAATTCCCACCGGTCATGTTAGCTTATACGACTTAATTAGGCTTAGATAGACAGACAATGTTGAGTTACAATGAGCGACAGACGTTTACTCAGACGGGGTGGGTTACGTTATAAGAGCTGCATTTGGTTAAACTGAGGTAAATTGCAATAGTGTAGTGTGGGTTGGTTTATTTTGGAAAGTATAGTCTTTATTCCACCGTGGAATTCCACGGGTCCCGCTAGTCTATCTATCTATATATTAATACGCTTGTTCCTACCTACCTACCTACCTACCTACGGTGTGTGTCACGCTCTTCCATCACTAATAGAAGGGAGGAAATTAGAGATTCGATGGCTTCGGGAAGCTGGGTATCTATGATACGGCTGGGGTCTGCAGTACGGCGCAGCTGGTCAAGGTTTTTTTAATGATTTTTTTTTCTTCGACTGAGCTCTCCTGTATAAACGTGTATCGTTTGCTGCTATAGCTTGGGAATTCAACGGTTTTGGTTAGGCGGGGAAGCTTCTGGGATCAGTAACGTAACCAGGAAAATTTCCGTGAGGGGTAGGGGTGAGGAACTGTTCGACAAAACAAGCTAGGCCCTAACCAATTCAACCTTTTTAGAGCCTCATTTTCAGTAGGTGGCGGAGGGGGGGGGGTGAGACTGTTTTGTGAGGGAGTGCGTCCTCCCACGCTCTCCGGCCCCATGGCTACGCCACAGCCAAAATAACAGGATGGTCTTAATATATCGAGTCCCAGGATTGTAAAGTAAGTGCGGCATTACCATGCTAAAGTATGCGAGTTTCACGGGTCCGTCTGAATGGCCATGCAAAGCCGTGAAAGTTTCACGGATACAGCTAGTATATTAAAATGCTTGTATCTACGTGTGTGTGTGTGTCTGTGTGTCTCGCTCTTCATAAATAGATAGGCGTAAATTAGAGACTTGACTTCATTTCACTCGTATCATATCTACGCTTTCGTTTTTCTTTACAAAAATTTTACTTGCTTTGCTCGTAGCGGATGGCATTCCTCATAGGGTCTGAGGCGTAGCCAAGATACGCCCTGGATAAAGAAAACGGGTAGAGTGGGGCATCTCTGCTCTAAATTCATTTTTCGAAGAGAATATGTTGCTGGGAGAGTATCGGCGATGTCTGAGGAAATGCAGTGACATCTTCAGAACAAAAGAATACTCTCCAGCGAATGAAACAATCGACCTAATCTATTTTCGTTTATTGTATACTGCTTTGTATTGCATTAAACAAAGCAGGAAAATGATGGGTTGTTGATCAGCAATATTCACGGGTTCCAAAATAATCAGAAAAAATCGGATACGCCGACAAAAAATTAGAAAGTGTAACCGTATGCCGTGCTAAATTATCTGCAAACTGTGGGAAATGGGGCTTTAAAAAAATTTGAGCAAATGAACGGAGAACATTGCAAGAAGTAACGTCGTGTTTCTATGTTTTTATCAGGACACAATTGTGAATTCTCTGCTGAGAGAACAAATGAGTGGTACATTTTATAAAGTGAGAGCATTAACAAATCGTCGAATTCTCATGGGTCACCCACGCTTCACGTTAGAGACGGAATGCCTAACGATAGACAGGGTTAAGAGGCGGATGTTAGTTCGGACGGTGTGGATTAAGTTAGAAGCGCTACCTCAAATTAAATAAGGTGAATGAAAACATTCTCTTACCGTGTGTATCACGCTCTTCACTAACAGATAGAAGGAAATTAGAGTGTCCCGATGTAATCTTGGATACGACCCGGGAAGGGAGCAAAGGAAGAAATAGTCAAGTTCATATTTCAGCTTCTATGCGGCTCGCAGGTCTAGGGTAGACACTTCACGGCCAGACTTTGGACATTTTCAACCTTGGTATGCGTGATACTGGTCCGAGGGTATCGTAATTAAAGAACAATTCTTTTGTTTCTAAAATTTTCACTGGTTCATTCAGTATTAGATAGGGGAAAATTCGGATGATACGGGACTGAGATATCACTGTTCTGTGGAATTTCTAAGGGGTTCCAGCTGCACCTACAGCAGCGTAATCAGAAGGGTAGGAAGTAACGTTCCCATTTTTCGTTAGACTGAATTCGTCAGGATTAAGTGACCGGCGTTATTTATGTGGTAGGTTAGGTTAGAGGAGCTGTGTTAGGTTGGTGCGTTATAGTAGCGTATTGCTTAGATTGCTACATCTTATAAAGTGGGAGCATTAACTAATCGGTGAATTCCCACCGGTCATGTTAGCTTATAAGACTTAATTAGGCTTGGATAGACAGACATTACTGAGGTTGGGATGAGCGACGGACGTTTACTCAGGCGGGGTGGGTTACGTTATAAGAGCTACATTAGGTTAAATTGAGGTAAATTGCAAAAGTGTAGCGTGGGTTGGTTCATTTTGGAGAGTATAGTCTTTATTCAACCGTGGAATTCCACGAGTCCCGCTAGTCTTCTATGAATGCAACAAAAGTTGTGCCATCATGAGCCTGGGGCGTAAAGTTTCCTGCCTTGAAAGTGAAGAAGTACGAAGAAAATATTTATCTATTCAAAGAATTTTTACGGAAATGACCAGTGGCGTATCTTAGATACCTGCAGTGATCCTATTAGGAGGAAATTTAGGCAGTAGTAAGAATTGAAATTATTTTGGTCTCTACGCAGCGTGAATTTAAACTGTTAGAAATAAATTTAGCTGAAGAAAAAAATGATCGGAATGGATTATACACGACTCAAAATGAAAATTCCATAAAAGATCGAGCCTCTTATCCCTCACGCTGAAAAGAAGTAGCAACATCAAGCGTGATCTAGCTACTTTTTTAAGCGATGAGGGCTTAGAAAATGCGGCATCTCCAGCATGTTCCAAATTCATACGCGATAAATTATTTGAGACTGATATTTCATGTTGCTTTCTTGCCTTGTCACAGACTAAGGTAGACACAGACAGGCAGTTCTACAGTTTTTTGCAAGATTATCTTGGCTGACTGATAACGTCACAGTCGTCAGTTTGTTGTCTTTATCATAAGCAAGAAGGTTTGATAAAAAAAAAGGAGTGAGCCGGAAACTTCGCCCACGAAGCTCAATTTTCCGGTGTGGCTGCTCTCACCGTATGCACCAATCGCATATAAGTACATAAGTTTGTTTCTCCTGCGTCACTTCCACCAATGAGATTAATGTCTGTTCGTTCGTTACAGTCACCGGGTGCCAGAGGCACTCGCTTTCAAGACTGATCTGATTTCTCCCCGTAGGAAGGTATTCATACAATAATACTACTACTATTGCAATACATCGCGGCACAGCCACACCGGAAAGGTTGTAACGCTAGAGGGTCTAACAAAAGCGGCAGGGCTCCCTTCTCTCTATTAAACTTCTTGATCATACGTCGGTTCCAGGATACGAGTTTCATCCATGTACATACATAGCTCCAGCGGCTTCAAAGTTCGTCGATACTTAATGGTTACAATGCTCTGAATCCAGAAAGCTTTTTGAAATGAAATCAGCTTGAGAGTCATTCTATTTTCCTAAGACAGTAAGAATATGCAGTACATTTCCTCGATTAAATTTACGACTTTTTAGTTAATATTCTCCATTTCTGCCTAGTCCAAGCATTTTTCTCGGTGTATGAAATGGTTTGCATCACTACGCCGATGGCTGAACGATGACGTCACAGGAATCTCGAGGTAGCGCTGAGCTGCGCTGAGAAGCTGTCCGCCTGTGTTGCCATTAGCCTGTACTCCTTGTCTTGCAGTAGATGAATTTCCTCCTATATAAATACTTCAGATGAAGACGGAGACACCAATCAAGCAACCAAAAGACTTTGTTCTACTGCATAGTGGTTATTTCAGGAGAGGAACTACATGACGACAATGTGCCCCCCCCCCACAACCCCGGGGTACGCCTTGAGAACTTTACTACACAAAGGGTCCGCAGTTGTGTCGGGAAGCAGCTCTGTACAGACACAAGGCTCTGCCTGTGGACCCTGTCACGCTCAGAGCCATAAGTCCCTCTGCAGAGAATCATTTCATTACGCAATTAAAGAATTGGCGAGGTAAACAAAGGAAATAACCTCCGCCAGTCTCTGCAGCGCAAGCTGAATTGCTTACAGCACGAACACTGCAAGGTGTGCACCTTCGTTCTGCTTTTATCCAGCTTCCTGAAGCTTGTCAAGTAACCACTTGTGAAATTCTTGACAGTCTATTGAAGACATTGACAGTCACATGAATCATTGTTCATTATATTTTCTTCACAAACTATAGAGTTTATTCATCGGAAAGAAATTAATTCCGTAAATTACACAAATACACAGTTACGCTCGAAATTATCAATGCTTCTCTACGTATTTAAAGATACTAGCTGCACCCGTGAAACTTTCACGGTCTGCCGTGGCCTTTCAGGTTGGACGCTTGAAAATTCCGCGGTAATAAAAAATATCAAGTTTTATGTTATACCAAACTGGCCGTGACCAGTTCAGGGACGTACCTAGGGTGTCCAGCGCCCTGGGACAAACCCTCTTTTGGCGCCCCCCTCCCCCCCATTTCTTGATTTCTTGTAATGAAACCAAGGCGTGAGTTGCATTTGACAGTACTGAGGGTCATGCCACATGGTGCCTGAGGCATGCCTCCTCTGAATTAAAGTTTCAAATTTAGAGTAATGGAAACTGCGCACCTAGTTATATCTCCAGGGTTTTTACAAAAATGAACAGGGAATAAGTTTGGGCAATGATCCTACATCATTGAGAGTTTTTTTATTTATAGTTTAGTTGTAACACATATATCTTACACAACGTTCCACTGTATAATGGCTGGTTCACACATGGACTAGTCAAAAGAATGAGTTTCGTCACCTCCGCGACCGAATACATTTTTGTCTTCATTTTAAAAAGCAGAAACTTGCTAAGAATTTTGAGTTGTAATTCAATCCAAGTTTGAAAAAATTGGAAACTTAGCTACTGGCACTTGCTGAGCAAACTGAACTAACAGCAAGTGGCCAAAGCAAGCAAGAGTTTCCTCAGTTAGTCGTCCGCATGATTTGTTGGCCCTTAGCCAAATTCATAGGCCACTCATATCAGTGTGTTCGATCTGGTGAACGAACACGATCTGTTCTTCACATATTTTTGTCGCGGTCCAAACGTCTCTTATTCAAACGAACGACGACACACGCTCAGTTGTGACATAGTTACGTAATATTTTTGTTTATAATATTCATCGTAAGGAAATCACATTCCTATCCCATAGTCTCATATCATGATTTCAAGTGGAACAGCCTCTTTCTACAATATTATAGCCTGATGAACCGATGGAACAGAAACCATCGCATGGAAATCAATTATTCTTCCAAACACGTACCGGCAAGCAGTGCACGTACCGGCAAGCAGTTCATAAATATGCCTGTCTTGAGTTCATCGTTGTGAGGGTGTGTGGCCGTCTGAATAATTTTTATTTGTTTTCCTTATATCGGAGCCTCACAACTGATGATTCTCTGTATGACTGTTTGCTGACGGGGATGGCTTCGATCCAGAGTCGATCATTCGCGATTTTGTTTCTGAGCGAACGTAGAGCGTGTGTGTGTGTGTTGACGGCGTTTTGAGTGCCTCAGTCGTGGTGGTGTCTGGCGTACCTCAGGGCAGTGTGCTTGACCCGCTGTTGTTCGTTCTCTATACTAGTGACATGTTCTTTGCGCTTGAAAACGAGATGGTCAACTATGCTGACGATTTCACTTTGATAGCAGGGATACCTGCTCCTCGCCTGCGTGATGCTGTCGCTCAGTCTCCGAATAGGGATTTGTCACGCATTAGTGCATGGTGCTCGGCCTGGAGTATGAAGCTGAATACCAGTAAGACCAAGTCGATGATTATCAGTCGGTCTCGGACACTTGTACCGCAGCATCCCCAACTGGAGATTGATGACACTTTGATTCAGGAGTCTAGCGCCTTGGAGATTTTTGGTGTTGTCTTTAATGAGAAGCTTACTTTTGAGCCGCATATTAGGAGGTTGGTGTCACGTGCTTCCACTGAGATTGGGCTCCTGCGTAAGGTGAATGCTGTGTTTGGTGAAAGTAAGGTTGTCCGCCGATGGTTTTATGCTTTTATGCTGCTGTGTTAAAGTATTGTTCACCGGTCTGGGCTCCAGCTGCTGACACTCACTTGCGTCTGTTGGACCGACTTGTTAGTTCAGCCAGCAGGCTGTGCGCTGATGATATGGTGAACATGTCCCACAGGAGAAGAGCAACCGAGCTATGTATGTTTTATAAGGTATGCAATAATGAGAGGCATTGGTTGTATTCTTCTCTCCTTGCCCTCAAGGTATTTGGGAGAGACTCGTGCTGCATGCGGAGCGCACTCTTTCACTTTGTAGGCTGTCGTATGTCGAACTAAAAAGCTAGGTCGGTGCTACGTGCCCTGATCGGCTAGGGTTTGGAATTTGTTGCCAGCATCGTCATTTGACCTTATTGGCCTGCAGGCGTCTAAGTCAGCTGTTAATGGTTTTTTGCTGGATTTCCTTTAGCAGCGTTTTGGGCTTCCCGGTTTTACAAGATGCTTCATTTGAGTTGTATTACCTGTCCATGGGAGCTCAAGCATGAAGTTTTAATAATAATACGGATCCTAAATTAGCGTCTGTTTTTTGTGGGAGATGTCAATGCACACCTGAGGCACTGGTTGGGATCTCTGTCACCGACTGATGGTCATGGTGTGGCTGCGTCGAACTTTTGCACCTTATCTAGTTGTGTGCAGCTAGTTCGTGGGTCCACGCATGACGCTGGTAACTGTCTCGACCTTGTTATGACTCATGTCCCGGACTTGATGACTGTTTCAGTTGGCCCCCCTTATTAGTAGTACTATTGACTACTCGCACCTTGTTATGCCCCTAGGCCTGAATCAAGTAGTTCCTGCGGTAAACACCAGTAGAGTGGTGTTTGTTAAGAGCAAGGGTAACTGGGAGGCTATTACTGGAGCAGTAAGGGCGTTACGTGAGTGCCAGATTATCTGCAGTGATGATCCTATATCTATGCTTAATGAGTTGACTGTGTTTGTTTTGGAATGGTTTGTCTCGAAGAGGACTATTCTTGTGAGGTCTCGGGACAAACCATGATTTGACGACCAGTGTGGGTTAGCTTTCGAAGCAAAACAAGCGGCTTATCGGGCATGGCGGCGTTCGCGTGACCGCACGTTGTGGCTGACCAATGTTGATTGCAGGGCCGAGGCTAAGCGTGTTTATGAGAGGGCGCAGCATCGTCAGAGGCAGCATTCCAGGGGGTAGCGGTTGAGCATTTACCATCCACATCATTCGTGGAGTGAACTAAAGGGTTCAGTTTTGGGGCTGAACATTTGTGGCCGCCCCTTGTTGGTCCCGGTGGGGGTATCATTGCTGATCCCTTGGCTAGGGTGGAGCTACTGTCGGCTCACTTTGACGGAAAGCAGAGCAGAGACGTGTTGCCATTGCCCCATGGATGTCACCCTGAACCTTGTTTAACTGCTTTGACACTCAGATCTGCTACAATCAAGCTGCTCCTTGAGGACCTTGATCATTATGGAGGTGTGGACCCGGTGAGCATGTTTCCTCTGTTTTATAAGCAGCTTGCTGGCGTTCTTGCCCCTAAGCTGGCAGTGATCTTCCGGCGCCTGATACGGCTAGGAAACTTTCCCCCTTGTTGGTGTGTTGGGAATATTACTCCTATTCCCATAGGTCCAGTGAAGCCCCATGTAGCCAACTACCGACCCATTACGCTGTCGTTCATTTTGTCGAAGGTGTTCGAGATATTGGTAGCTCATAAGCTTGGCCGTTTTGCTGAGGTTACGGGTTTGCTGCCTGCCGGTCAGTTTGCGTACAGAACTGGTTTAGGTTGTGACCCATTGTTGTCAGTGTCACACCATTTACGGTCTACGCTGGATTATGGGTCTGAGGCACGCCTTGTACTATTGAAATTTAGCGCGGCGTTTGACAGGGTCAACCACAAGGGTTTACTGTACAAGCTTGAGCTCTATGGTGTGGGTGGAAGGGTTCTGTCAGTCATTCGCGATTTTGTTTCTGAGTGAACGCAGAGTGTGTCTGTTGACGGCGTTTAACGCGCCCCAGTCGCGGTGGAATCTGGGGTCCCTAAGGATAGCGTATGTGCTCCGCTGTTGTTCGTTTTGTATTATTGTGATATGTTCTCTTCGCTGAAAAACACAATGATCAACTATGCAGCTGACTTCATTTTGATAGCAGCGATACCTAAACCACGCATGCGTAATGCTGTCGCCCAGTCTCTTTCCCAGTCTTGGATCGGTGCTGAATACAGGAAGAGATATAGCAGATGATGTGCGGAGACGGATTGGCCTCGCCTCTGCAGCATTTGGAAGACTGGCTGGTACAGTATTTCTAAGTAAAAATTTGCGTATCTGCACCAAGGTGGCGGTATATAGAGCCATGTGCCTCTCGATACTGCTGTATCGAGCTCTTAGAAGGCCGGGGCGCAAGTTTCGGTGTCTCTTTGAGAATGGGCCTGTTGGTTCGTCTACTGCCGCCTATCTAGTCCAATCTACTCTGCTGAGTGTTGGGTCCTTAACAGGAAACACCTGAAGAACCTTGACAGGTTCCATGTGCAGTGTTTGCAGCGAATTTGGGGCTCAAATGGTGGCACAGAGTGCCACACATAGCGATCCGAAGACAAGCAGGGATCGAACCGCAAGAAACCATTCTAGTTGGCAGGCAGTTGCGCTGGGCTGGCCATGTAACAAGAATGCCTGAGAATAGACTTTCTCGGTGCATATACTATGGAGACCTTGCAGAGGGTGGAAGGTCCGTCGGAGGACACAGGAAACGCCACAAGGATGTGCTGGCCTCGCACATGAGAAAGTGCAATATAACTGCTCGAGATATTGAGCGGATGACAGAGATGAGTGGAGGACTACATGTGCTGCTGGCGTGGCTACGCATCTTCGGAGGTACAACGAGGAGGCGGAGGAGCGACGAGCTCGTCGCCACAGACCGCGTGCTCCGGCGGAGCAGCATGTGTGTGAGACCTGCGGTCGAATTTCTGCCTCCCGCACTGGGTTTGTCAGTCATCTGCGTACTCATCGACTTCTGCGCAGGGATTGACGTCATCGTCAATACCGACGGACAGCCATAAGCAAGTAAGCGAATAGGGATTTGTTTCGCATTAGTACCTGGTGTTCGGCCTAGAGTATGAAGCTGAAAAATGCCAGTAAGACCAAGTCGATGATTATCAGTCGATCTCGGACTCTTGTACCGCAGCATCCACATCTGGAGATAGCGGACACCTTGCTTCAGGAGTCTGGCTCCTTGGAGATTCTTGGTGTTGTTTTTACTGAAAGCTTACCATTGAGCCGCAGATTAGGCGACTGGTGTCACGTTCTTCTAGTAAGATTGGGCTTTTGCGTAAGGTGAATTCTGTGTTTGGTGACAGTGAGGTTGTCCGCCGATGCTTTTCTGTTTTTTTGCTAGCTAGCTATCTGTGTTGGAGTATTGCTCACCGGTCTGGGCTTCAGCTGCTGACAGTCACTTGCGTCTGTGGGACCGACTTAGTTCAGCCAGTAGGTTGAGCGCGGCTAATGATTTGGTGAACCTGTCCCACAGGAGAAGGGTTGCCGAACTCTGTATGTTTTATAAGGTGTACAACAATGAGAGGCATTGGTTGTATTTGTCTGTCCCTGCACTTAAGGTGTTTAGGAGAGAAACACGTGCTGCGGTCGGTGCGCACGCTTTCACGTTGGAGAATGTTAGATGTCGAACTAATCACTTCGGTCGGTGCTTCGTGCCCTGGTCTGTTGGGGTTAGGAATTCTTTGCTGGCATCGTCTTTCGGTCGTGTTGGCCTGCAGGCTTTTGCGGCAGCTCTGTTAATGGCTTTTTGTCGGGTTTCCTTTAGCAGCGTTTCGGGCTTTCCGGTGTTGCAATGTGCTTCATTTGGGTTGTGCTACCTGTTCGTGGTGGACCGTGCCTGAAGTTTTCATAATAATAATAATATTATTTAGGCCAGGATGGGGAGTGTGGTCATTCTCTCAACCTCGGGTATACTCTAAAGCGCAAAACATAGTCCACGTTGCAGATGATGGCAAAGATGCTGTTGCCTCATATATGAATGTATTTCTTGCTTTACCAATTTTGAAACTGAACATTGAAGATATCTAATGGTTCTCTTAGCACTCTCATGCATCCTGATTCTTGGTTTCTTTCCACATATATTTTCGTAGCGTTACTTATTCCTCTAACTTAATTTCATTCGTCAGCGAAACAGCTTTTGATTGAGCAAAAAAAAATTTATCCTATAAGATTTCCCGACTAGTCCATGATAAAGAGTGTAAGTAAGTTAATATTCTGAGCGATTACTGCCTGCCTCCGAAAGGAAATTAATTTTTTCGATGTTTGAAAAGAAGTGTTAGGTTTCGCTGCTCATCAGGTGTGAGGCTGAGACTGCTCCCCTTCTACGTTTCTTTCAATTGACAGTTGCAGTAACGAAAGTGTGGCAATGGAGAAAATTTTACGTATTAGTCACTGTCATTTTTGACGGCAGGGTACGCTAGTGTTTATATATATATATTTAGATGTCTGTATTTATATATTTGTATTTTTCGTGTCACGCACTCAACGAAATATGCCAAAAATAATGTTGTGTTTTAATGGAGAGTAATACGGGAAAATTAAGACAAGTTTTAGAAGGTAGGCGGATTGGGAATCCCTATTTTTATGATTGAATGCAATTTTTTGCTCAGCCAGCGTTGGAATCCAAACAATGAAGATATTTACAGCTCCTCCTAGCGCCGCCGTAAAGTCTGATTTTTATTAATTTCTCAATACATCGAAGCTGTACTTACTCTCAGTTCTTGATGTAAAGTTTCAGGTGTGATCAACGAAGCGCAGGAGAAGTAGCTAACATCTCGAAATGTAGTGTATGCAGCAATGATTAGTATTATTTTCCCAACTTGCTTTCTTCCTGTAACGAAGCAGTTTTCACTTGAGAGCAAAAATTTCTGTGGACTTAAGATGCAAATAATGTAAAAAGGAAACGTGGCGGGGATTCAATTAAACTCAGTGATGCTGCACTACTTAAACTCATTGTGGTCATACGTCATCTAAGAGAAGGAAGGAGTGAGCTGCTTAAATGAATTGCTCCAGAGAAGAGCCATCACTTTAAACTATTTGAGTTGGCCCTTTTAGCGTCTCCTTCAGAAGCATATTAGAGGCAGCAGTACGATCAATGAGGAAAGGTTATCACTGATTCTTTTCCGTCATTTTTGACGTTACAAGCACCCTTGTTTATAAGGAAAACATTTTCTAAATAAATGCGCACAACGACTTAACTTGGCACCACTGTATTCTTTACTTCTCACGCTGTTGCCGAGCCGGGTAGTCATCTCTTACGGAAGCCTTTTGAGCATCGGGGTATAGTTCTTGGGGAGTATTTGGGACAAGAGCCTATCCTGTGTTACAGTGGTGCTCGATAAATGGTGACCTGTGGTGCAGACCAGCTCGCTGGAACCATGTGATGCTTGTGTTGCAGGCCAGCTGCCTGACAAAATGTGTTGCCTGAGTTGCAGCCCCGCTGCTTGACAAAATGTGATGCCTGAGTTGCAGGCCAGCTGCCTGACAAAATGTGATGCCTGAGTTGCAGGCAAGCTGCCTGACAAAATGTGATGCCTGAGTTGCAGGCCAGCTGCCTGACAAAATGTGATGCCTGAGTTGCAGGCCAGCTGCCTGACAAAATGTGATGCCTGAGTTGCAGGCCAGCTGCCTGACAAAATGTGATGCCTGAGTTGCAGACCAGCTGCCTGACAAAATGTGATGCCTAAGCTGCAGACCAGCTGCCTGACAAAATGTGATGCCTGGGTTGCAGGCCAGCTGCTTGACAAAATGTGATGCCTGAGTTGCAGGCCAGCTGCCTGACAAAATGTGATGCATGAGTTGCAGGCCAGCTGCCTGACAAAATGTGATGCCTGAGTTGCAGGCCAGCTGCCTGACAAAATGTGATGCCTGTGATGCAGCCCCGCTGTCTGACAAAATGTGATACCTGTGATGCAGGCCAGCTGCCTGACAAAATGTGATGCCTGTGATGCAGGCCAGCTGCCTGGCAAAATGTGATGCCTGTGATGCAGCCCCGCTGCCTGACAAAATGTGATGCCTGTGATGCAGGCCAGCTGCCTGGCAAAAATGTGATGCCTGTGATGCAGCCCCGCTGCCTGACAAAATGTGATGCCTGTGATGCAGGCCAGCTATGAGTCGTTGGTTGTACAGTGCCTCGTTTGTAGCTAAGCTTTGTTAATCTCTTCACCGTTTTAATGCATAAGGTGGATGAGAACGCCAACTGTACGATAGTACACTACATCAATAGTTTTGGCGTCCACTTTTTTCAAGTTCAAATTTGTTCCGTATTAATCAAAAACTTCTTTTTGTGCCGTCGGGGAGCAACAGCGGTCTCCGTAGCACCAGCGCCCTCTGGTTACGTTTGGTAGGCCGATCCATCCTAGTGAATACTTGCGCTGCTGTGCACATACCGATAATCCACTGTCTTTTTTCCAGCTGGTTTCATACGACGGAGTTTCCTGTTGTGAGGTTGATTTGGAGGGTTAGGTAGCTCTTTCTTGCTTTCTTTCTTGCTCTGTGCAGTGGGTGCTGTTGGTGATAATTGGCCTATCTTTCGGGAATATTACCTTCGTCCGTGTGGAAAATCGAGGAAAGACCCTCCGCACGGATGTTTCGCCCTCCTGTCTCTCTTTTTTTTTCTTTTTATTGAAATGCTGTACACCTAGTTTTAGTGCGCCTAATAGGGCGCTAACTAAATATTAAGACAAATAGAACTTAGAAATGTCAAGTTGCTGCGCCCTCAATTATGCAGAAATATACTGTAGCTCGGGGCGCGATGCGGCCTCGCTGACAATCATCTTCACGACTTTCTCCATCCTTGTAGGAAGTCGTGGTCCCAGTTTCACCAGAGGGCATATCCCATTAATGACACCGGCAAGTAAATGTGGTGTGCATAGAGGCTGCTATGCCACAGTATCTTCTTCGGGGCGTCATTCCTTGCCTGCCCAATTCTCTTATTAGTCTTGTACGGCCCTTTGTTGCCCTTTGTTTTACAAAATTACCTTGTTGCCGCTCCAACGGGCGTAACTTAAGCTTTGTTTGATGTACCACACGTAACATCCAGGACCCTAGCAACATTCTACTCTCTAGTAGCACAAGCTTACTCACTGAGTTCGGTATTTAATGCTCTGTGTGTGCGCCCAACGTACAGGAGTGAGTATGATCGTCGTACTGGGACGTCCTATCACGTCCTGTCAAAAGCCTCAACTACGGCACCACGCACCCAAGAAGAACATTCAGGTTGCGGTGTTCGCTGTGAACATTGCGGGAGTCATTCAGAGATATCTTAGGCATCCATCACTCTGCTGCCGCCGTGCGCTAA
>LQNS02278096.1:11383079-11393599 GCA_001587735.2 Parhyale hawaiensis | reverse complement strand
CACCCAAGAAGAACATTCAGGTTGCGGTGTTCGCTGTGAACATTGCGGGAGTCATTCAGAGATATCTTAGGCATCCATCACTCTGCTGCCGCCGTGCGCTAAATGAAGCGGTCGCCTTGCCCTAATTGAAAAATCGTTCTCTGCCGTTCCTAGTTTAACGTCACGGGCTTTTTCGTCTGGCTAAATATAAACTTGCTGAAATACATACTAGAGCAAAGCATTTTATAGTATCGTATGCCACATTTTTTTAATACTAATGATACTGAAATGCTTTGATGTGAGGAGCTTATTCAACGGTAAAAGTACCTAGTGGCACTAAAGGTACGGGATATTTCATATGGTTTCGGGGGAATTTTTTATTACGCTTTGCACTACAGATTTTCACTAAAGCACTTCGGCATGGAGAGATCAGGAGAAGTACGACCCGAGACTTCTAAACTGACTCGCAGGGCTGATTACTTCACCTGTTTTTTGCCCTACAAGAGTTCGAATCTTTTCGAACTGAGGCGAAAAAAGCCTAATTAGTGTGCGGCATTACTGTACATGAGACAATAAAGTATTACTATTATTATTTGTGCTATTACTATATTCGAATCCAATATGGAGGAATAAATTTTAATGTGTCTCGCCAATGTCCAGAGTTTAGTACCTGCAGCTGCTCTATGATTGGCGATTTCTTTAAAACTGTTTGGTACACCGCAGTATGGCTGTGAACCAGTGGTTGTCTCACACCTGATTCAATGTTCGTTATCACTAAATGCGGAAGCTTGCTTGTTTGCTGTTGATAATCTTTACGTTGCACGCATTTTATAAACTTTATCATAGTGACATTTTGCTATCTTTGCATCTCGCGTTTGCATATCGCTCATTATTTAAGCAGAGCCGGCAAGAGTTATTGGGATCTTTAAAAATTTCCTACTCTCTCCCCCCCACTCCCAAAAAAAAACTTCATTGTTGGTCCGATTCGAATGAAAATTGGTAAAACTTGGTAAAAATGTAAAATCGAAAATAAATGCGTGTTAGACTCATGTACTTTTTCTTATTTTTGCCATAGAAAATGCGTTATTCAAAGAAAACGATGAAAATGGGGGCAGGGAAAACCCTACTCCTACTATAGTTTTTGAGCTAGAGAGATGAATTTCGTATCAAACGAAGCAGAATTTGATCCTCTACAGAAATCTTAATGGGTTTTGGGAATTTGATTTAGTTTTTGAGAAAATGAAAGAATGTAAAATGTTCAAAATGTTAGCCGACACTCGTCTCCTAATTTGAAATTCACAAAACCCAATCAGATTTTAGTAGATTATCAAATTCCGCTTCGTTTGATACCAAAATCATCTCTGTAGAAGAAAATCTGTGCGAGTAGGGTTTAGAAGTTGAAAAAATGAGCTTTTCAGTAGAGTCCACACTTCCGTTTTCTTTGAATAACTCATTTTCTGTGGCGAAAATAGGAAAAACCATATGAGTCTCAGCCACATTCGTTTCCGATTTTACATATCTGTACCAAGTTTTATTCAAATCGGTACATAAGTGAAAAATCAAATGTGAACCCTATTGCGGGAAATTTTTTTATATAAAATTCGAGAATACGAATGAAAAGAAAACTCTTTATTTATGTACTGATTTGAAAGAAACTTGGTACAGATATGTAAAATTGAAAAAGAATGTTGAGTTAGACTCCTGTACTTTTTCCCATTTTCGCCATTGAAAAGGTACAGGAGTCAAAAGATAATCTTTATTTTATTTTATACATCTGTGCCAAGTTTCACTGAAATCAGAACAAAATGAAATATTGAATTTAAGCCCTCTGGCAGGAAATTTTTTATAAGAAATTCGAGAATATGACTGAGATAAAATTTTTATTTACGTACCGATTCGAATAAAACTTGGCACAGATATGTAAATCGGAAAAGAATGTAGGTTAGACTCCTGCACGTTTTCCCATTTTTGCCATAGACAGCGAGTTTTTCAAAGAAAACGGGTTTCCCGTTTGATGTATAGCTTCCATTTAATGCAAAACCTCTATAATTTAAGGGTTTTTTGGGGTATACTCTGCCCTTAAGACTAATAAGTAAATTATTACAGCATAAGCTCCCTCATAATATGAGCATACTTCACAGCGAAATTCCTGTATTGATATCTGACAGCAGTGATTTGTAAAAGGTTTCAAATTAAAAATTATTTCAAGAGCACAACATTCACAGCGCATAGAAAACGTTTTCAAAGCAATTTTTCACCAACCGTGTGAAACACTATATGATTACAAAACCCATCATTATGGTAAGAAAACTTGTATCTTAAGACCTAAATTTCATTCAGAATTATCGAGAATACATAACGCAAACTTCCTGCAATTGGAAAAATATTAGCTCGGTGTTCATACTTATGACAGAACTGAAACTTCTGTGAGATGCAGATAATCGTCACTACTGCAAGTCTTTGACTCACCTTGGGAGAGTCTCAAAAAGGTCACTGAGGACAAAAGTAAAATGAGCAAATGATGCGTTCCATGGAGAAGAGCCGAAAATATCAGACACCCTTAAAGTTAGTTTTCCTTCGTAGTGTGTGCATTATGCATGGCAATTCATACATATGAGCAAATAATTAAATCATAATTAAATTCACAGCATTTCAGACTGAAATTCACATTTATGTTTCGCGAGGATGCCCTTATATGCCGTGTGCGCTATATTATTGTCTTGTTATGAAAACAAACGCAGCGCAAACCCACTGGTGACACACGTGATCGTACTTGTGCTCACATCACATATACCACAGGAACAGCTGCAACGTTGTACAAAAAACAACGCTCTCGCAATGCCCTGCACTGCTGACACAGACGGTGCCACACTCATCAGCAATTTTACTCACCTCCTGCGGTTTTTGTTTACCGCTCCGCGCCCTCCGCAACTCCCCTACAGGCGCCCTGACCTCACTACCGCGTCCTCGTTCACATCGTGTCTAGACAGACACTGCTGTGCAGTTCGTTAAACTCTTCCAAGCGCGTCACCGCAAAGAGATCACTAGGTCGCAACGACACTCCGATCACCGCCACTCCGTGACACAAAAACTGGTTCAACAAGCGATGACGAGCACCAGCTGGCCCCCCGAGTTACTCTAAAACTCATCGAAATAGCCTAGATTTCAGGTAGACAGGACACATCTCCCTGGCTTCTTATGAAACTAAGTTTCATATTCATCCTGATACGCTGGACGCCGTCGCTCTCTCTGCGAACGTATCAATGGCACTGGCTCATCGAGGGTATCACCAGCGACCTCTTCGTTACCACCATCATCAGGGCGATGCTAATTAGCCAACGCATGATCACCGAGGGGCACAGCTGGTACCCTAATCGTGGTTCCCGTTGCAGCTTCCTCCGGCCAAGGGAAAGGATCCTCAAAATAATTGCCTCCGTCACCTCCCAAGACCTCAGTCCCAGGCATGGTGGCCTCGGCAGCGCGGGTATCACTCACGAGAACCCTGACCCGATCGCCACCACACCGTCGTTTCCAAACGTTACTCACGTGACTAGGCACGCCGTCACTGCACACCATGTGCTTTGACACGGCGCTGGTCATCTCGCCAGAAACCCATTGCTTAGTCCACGATGTTGGGGTTGACTTTACCCACAGCTCAGTCATCTGTATGCTACTGACATAATTGCAATAGCTCATAGAGGGCCGGGCGTAAGTTCGGAACGGCTCTCTGGGAATGGGCCTGTTGGTCCGTCTGCTGCCGCCTATCTGTTCTAATCTAAACCTCTTCGCCAATAGTAAACTGCGAGCGACACACTCGTCAACTTTCCGGAGGTTGACATCAAACGGTACTCGCCAACGGTATCTAAAGATACCATTCGGACGGACCAAGCACTCCTCAGTCTCTTCCGAAGCGTCACGTTGTACCAAAGCGTGGCCTTCCTGGGGAGTTCCCTCCATTAGCGACAACTCTTCTAATCGTCCGGTGATTCCTCTCAACGACCCCGTTATCCCTCGGGACGTAACCGCTCGGAATTTCAGGGAAATCAATCATTCGCCAGCGAGTTAACAGTTGCTGACCGGAACATCTTCGATTTGTCCTACAACAATTCGTCACACGGCCTTTGCTCAATCACAACCTGCCGCAGCTGAGCAACAAAACTGCCTTTCGATTCATCAGGCAACTTCCGTCAAATGGCAAAACGCAAAGGTCTATAGTCCACTATGTACATAGAGGGCACAGCTTCATAATGGGTTGCACCAGCAGCAACCCGGTGCTAACTCATATCAACAGCAAGACCCCCTCGCTCCACGAGCTGTCCCTCCCGCACAGCACGATCGATCCTCTGACAAGTCTCACATCCTGCAAATTTTCGTTTTACCTGCTCAGCGACTGATCACTACGAATCTGTCCAGCAAGATAAAACGTGCGGTCGATGTCCAAATGTCAAATGAGCCGCTCAAACGGCATCTTCCAAACTCTTTCCAATGGCAAGTGCTACAGACACGTAAGCAGCGCTCTCACCAGCAGGCATCACGGTAACTAAACCATCGCTTAAGAATTCTGGTCAACTGGTCAGTCTTGTTTTCGATCGTCGAAACGAACCAAACCACAATTACCAGATCATGCTCTGGGATCGTCTCACGGATCTCTCCTAGGCAACGATTCACAAGTCTCTGCGTCGCGCCTTTCGCGCGAACACGATTGCGCGCGTCGTTGTTGTTATGAATTTAGTTGATAATTGTATGAAAATCACTGGAGAGCGTGAAGGCTTTGAACCCCTCTCCAGGTTTAATTTCCCGCCCAACAGTCTCCAACAGCCACATTAATGTGAAGGTGGTACGACTCCTTCCAGAGCCACGATACGTCCTCAACAATACGACCATCGACCTCCAAGGCCACACCAATCCCCAGAGAGCTGGCATCAGTCCGCACGACCACCACAACCAACCCTGCGAGATTCAACTCTGGATCTCCGCGTCATAACATTCACGCACACCAGGAGCTTGAGTCGACTGGCACTCCGCGATCCGAGTTAACTGTCCTAAAGGTGGCTCCTCGGACCACCGCCACCTATCGGTTCAACGACCAATAGCAAAAGTGGCAACGAAATCAGGGTCATTAATTTCAACAGGTGCAGAAGCACCAACCAACCCGGGCTTCTTCACCAAGCTGGCTCCCAGCTCTGTGCAAACGTTCGTACTTTCGGGCACTCAAAAAACAGCATCCGAGTGGCCAGTGTTTCCCCCTGCCCTCGAGTTATAGTCCTTCTTGACGGTCACGCCCTTCTTCTGGTCAATAACGTCGCCTCCCAGGAAACCATCAACGCCAAGGTTCCCGAACTCCACGTCACGAGAGCAGTGACACGAAAATAGTGCCCCTGCAACCCAACGACAACACGACAGTGTTTCATGGGAAGTTCTGTCATCCGCTGTTAATACCGGCGCCCCGGCATGAGGCGTTGTCACACTACAACCTGCGAACTCACTCCCGGAGTCGTCTAGGCACCAAAACCAATGCTGTTAAATAGAGCACAAACAACAGACTACCGATGACTTGTCTTGCCAGCTGCTCGAGCGATCTCAGACCCCTCCGCGAGACACTCGCGCCGCTCAGGGTCTCCCTCTCTGAAGTGTTACCATCATGCCCCCCCCCCCCTCAGAGAGAAAAGACTCCCAGTAAGCCCGGCTTACTCAGTTTCCATCTCAGACGACGCGTCGCCCCGACTGACGCCCTCCGCAAGGAAACCCAACCCACTAGCAGCGGGTATAGCAGACGTCGTAGACGTAGCTGCTTCGAGAGAGTCCCGAGCAAAGTGCCCGGGCTTCCCTCACACATAGCAGGCCACCTTCCCACCAGAGGGCTCTTTCTCGGACACCCTCTCGCGGGCACCCAAACTCTACACGTACGTAGGCACACCCTCACGCGTTGCGAAACAACGTAACGGTAGGGCGCCACCATCCTGTTTCCCGAAAGCAGCTAGGTCTGCTGCGTGCCTCACTTTTCGGCTCCGCACGTCACAAGCCATCTGTGCTGACATACGGTCACGTATATTGGGTACAATCGCGTCGAACGCGGTAGGGAGCTCTCGTAGAGGCTATATTCCCCGACTTCATTTCCAACCTCATACCCAGACGCCCCCAAAAAGTCCGGGTACACGTTCACTGACCCGTCAGCCTACCGCATCCAGGCCTGCTGCCGAGGTGCGTTGAGGTAGACGGACTGCTTGACGGCAGACGGTTTTCGCTAGGGCATTGGTGTAGACGGGGTACGTTAAGTTATGATCGCAGCCTTAGGTCAAACTAAAGTAAGTGAAAACCTTATTTAACCGTGGAATTGCCACTGGTCCCGCTGGTCTATAATTTTATTCTGCTAATGGCTTCGTACGTACGTCCATTCTTCTGCCCGTTACGCTTTCAGTATTAGGGCACTGGCACACCAAAAGCAGTTCAACAAAAAGCTGGCAGGCAGGCGGGCAGTATTTGAGAAGCACGGAATGCATTGGAGCGTGTACACCGAACAGCGGCAGTTTAGCAGGCCGCTGGCGTCCAGAGCAACCAGCGCTGGCGATTGGCGGTAGGACCGATTCCTGCTCAAACTGCTGCTGTGTGCCTAGCCAGACGTGCAATCCAGGGCTGCCACTCTTTGGGAATTTTCCACAGATCTTGGGAATTTGAGTGGGTCCCAGGAATTGTCAGACCAATTTGGGGAATATTTCCAAGCCTAATACTTAAGAATTACGTAATTAATTAACTGTTACCAGTTATTGCATACATTGAGATAAGCGTGAAATTTTTATTTATATTTTTTTATAATTATCTGGGGAATTTTATTAAGATCGGGGAAAATTAGAACTCCCATCTGGGGAATTTGAAAAATTCTGAGTGGCAGCGCTAGACTGCGATCAGAGTGTACCTAGACGTTGATTGGAGAGGTTCTGGGTCAGGTGCGCACTGCTGCACAGTGTTACCAAATGAAATTCGGACTTTCCAGCAAACTCGCTGCAGAAAAAATGTCATCAGTATCTAGTTAACAAAGAAAAAGGAAAAGGATTGTGACCCACCGATATTTTGCTGAATTACAGTTCCAATGAATTTTATTATATTTGATAGATCAAGCTGTGCATTCTCTTCTGAGACTATCGTCGTGTCATAGAAATCTATCAATCCAGTTTTGTTGATGGCAGCTCTTGGCAGTTTGAACTTTTGATATGGCCTCTACTTCAGGCCATATTTTGCAGTAAGAATAGCTGATAGCATACATTTAACCTTATTTTTCGCGGCGTTTGTGCTCCTGAATAACGTTCGACTTCGGTATTAGAATGGGGCAAAATTATTTTTAAAGCAATTGCTGACACATCCTTAAATTGGCTTTCTCCCGAACTACAAAAAAAATAGTAATTTGCAAGTAGTGATATCATTAGATTCATCCAGTAACAAGCTAAATTCTTTATCGCCTAGGTCAGTAGTTAAATTTTCATTGAAATAAGGAACTATAACATTCTCCACTACGTTTACACACATAGTGCCATGCATCACTCCTTTACAAACGGATTTGGTATTTTTTCACAAGTCGTCCAGATGATCACAGGAATTGAATGTTACATGGCAGCAAATATACATGGCTGACTTGACTCCCACCGTAGATGTCTCATCTTTTTTAACAGCGTATATAACTCGTAAACGAAGTACTAAGACATGGACTGAAGGGTATGTGCTTTTTGTTAAGCTGTTGAGCGTACTTCGCTTTATCTCTACTCATTGCGAGGCGAAGGATATTCCTGAATTACTTTGTAAGTTTGACTGGCATTAAGAATAAGGATCATAATATAATAGATAGGGCATGGTACTGAATAGCTCCGGCATAGATAAATGCACAGACTCACTCAACTCGATCTGTCTCACAATGAACGAATTTAATACACGTTTGGTACGGTCGGCAGAGCTACAAAATCCCTTCAATGCTGCAATGATCAACGATGGATAATTTTATCGCAATTGTGCCTTACGTTGTATCAATAGCATTAAATTCGGCATATTGTGTTGGATAAGTCAGAAAAATGTCACAAATGCTAAAAATTCAAATATCTTGCTTTTTTCCTGCTAAATGCTAAAACAAATTTCTGGATACTAAACCTCCTAAAATGCTAAATCTAGCATAAAACGTTAAATTGGAAACACTGCACCACTGCTATACCACTCGTGGTGTGTAGGGCATACAGCCTGCCTGCCCGCCCGCTCAACTGCTTCCGGTGTGCCAGCGGCCTTATGAAGGGGAAAATTCAACATGCCAAACGAACTGTAACCATACCTATGCCTTTAGCGCTGCATGAGTAAAGTTCAAATGGTGTTTAAATGAAGACCTTAAGTTCAGTTTATAAGTATCATACTTACCTATTCTCATTGATTTTTTTTTCAGTCGTATAATGTTCACTTTGCTGGTGTCTCATGACATTTCAATATCACAAAATAAGTAGTCAGAATACGGTATTGGAGCACAAAGTGAGCAGTTTTGAAAAGCTCCAACAAAGCATTGTTGGAATGAAAGTGCGGTGTCTAAGGAAATGAGAAGGAAATGAGTTACAGTGAAAAGAATCGCTTATTGAAGAAATCAGCCTAGTCTGCAGTATCCAAACACTGATGAAAGCGTTACGGTCGTACTAAGTAACTAAATAACGGAGAAACAATCAAAATTGTAATATAGACATTTTCTAAAATGTAGGAGAACTATACTGCGCCTTATAACTTAAACTATTTTGACTAAACGCAACTCTTTTAACCTAACCCACCCTTTGTAAACAGGTGCCCGTCACTTAAACCTAACGAACTCCATCATATACTGTATGTACAGTATAACGCTGTCCTTGTGTGAAACACGAGTCGTCTAACCTACCGCACATGGTCAATCTCAATACATAATGTTTATCCTATGTCACATCGTTCAACATTACGCACCTGATCTAACGGGACCTACCGCTAAAAATTGCTATGGAAATTCCGACAGGCGAAAACAGAGGAGCATTGGTTCAACGTTATGAAGCAGTCAACACTTTCCAAAATAATAATTAATAATGTCTGTTTTATCATCTTTAATTCAACGTGCAACACAAAACAGATTAACAAGTTTTAATCAATTGTATATTCAGTATTATTTTCACTGACCTTTTCCCATATGGCAGTTAATTTTCTAATACCATCCGAATAAAATGAAGACTGTTTTGATTAAAAAAAACTTTGAATGTACGACTTCACTTGTCTTCAGTAAATTTTCTGCCTTGAAGAGCATTCTGTAAAGACCTAAAAAGACGAAAATCAAGCGGCGCAACATCTATGGAATATGGTGGACGGGGCGGTACAAACCAGAGAGTTTCAAAATTTTTCTTTTGCAGCATGTTGTCGTGCGCTGTCAAGAAGGATGATGGCCGTTTTTTTTTTTTTTTGTTGACAAGTGCTGGAGGTTTATTTCTCAGTTCTTCATCCGCACGCTACATTGCTCAACATACAAGTCAAGTTCACTTAGGGTTTGGCTTGGGCGCAAAGACTCATGATGGATCGAAAATTAACGTAAGAAATTCGAAAATTATTTATGAATTAACCTAATAGTTGCATTCCCTTGTGTATCAAAGAAAATGTGCTGCAAATGCAGCAGTTTTATTAACATAACTAGTGGCCCATGCCGTCATTATAAATAACGGCAAAAAATTAACACTTCACCAAAACCCCCGCCGTCTTTTGGGCTTCCTCATTTTTCCCCTATCTAATACTGAAGAAAAATATTCCATGGTATCCAACTTTTTTTTTCGCCTTTTGAAATCTGAATTTTCTCCTATCTTATTAGTTCTAATTTTCCCCTATCAAATACTGAAGAAAAAGATTCCAAGGTACCCCACTTTTTTTTTACATTTTGAAATCTGAATTTTCTCCTATGTTATTCCCATAGAGCGTGACAGAAAAGATATAAATAAATAAATAAAAACACGACGTGAATTATTACATAGTAGATCTTTTCAACCTGATTGAGTTCAAGTTGAACAGCAACATTATCAGCAACAGAAGTGCCAGGACTAACTTTCGCGGCATGTTTGAAAAATTAAAATTCCAGGAATTCCCACGAATCATGTTAAATTCCCGGGATTTAAAATTGGCTCAAAATCGACCAAGATCCCAGGACTTACAATGTTACTAATACGACAAATAGTTGCCGAAGAAACGTTTTATACGCAAAACAATGACGGAGGTTCAGTCGTGATGCGGGGTGCCTTTTCTTCCAGAGGCGCTGTGAAACTTCAGGCTGTACAGCGATGTCAAACATAAGCTCATTACAGAAACATGTTGCAGAGAACATTCATTTCGACAGGGAGCCCTCGTGTGTATGGTGATCAATTGTTCGTATAATAGAATAATGTCGGAATCCCAATGCTCGCCTGGCGAATGGAGCACTTTTCTGTCATCCAGTCTGTTCTCTAGAATTGAATCCGATAGAGAGATAGAGAACGTATGGGAAGGATGGTAGGGAATATGTACAGAAATGGACAATAATTTGC
>LQNS02278096.1:11338260-11348444 GCA_001587735.2 Parhyale hawaiensis | reverse complement strand
CAAAGCATTTCGAATCTGACATGCTAAAATTGACGTACCAAGATTAGAATTAGAATGCGCCCTTCCAAAAGTACTGCTTGCCCATGGTACGCCTAGCGGAACAGATGTCAATAGATAAAACTGATATAAGGCACTCTAACATGTCAAACTAAATAAAATTTCAACTCTTGTAGGCCAATAACAATACGTCACAAGTAAAACAATACAAAAGAATATGCACAACACATTAGTCTATAACACCGGATATAAGGCTGCAGATAACAAGTATTGTAGAGTTATTGTTAGCACAATAACTCAAAAAATAATTAATGGATCTTTATGAAATTTATAGGGGTTGTTAGTTATGCTAAAAAAACATAAATGATCAAACTTTGGTGCAGGTCGGTTTGTTCGTTTATATTTTTGACTCATGTTTGTCACAACGTTTGTTAGCAGTATAACTCAAAAAGTTATGAACGGATTTTCAAGAAAATTGCACAAGCTGTTATTACTATCAAAAGGCACAAATGATTAAGTTTTGGAGTTTATACAAAGAAAATTATGGTTTCAGAGCCCATTTGAATTTTTTGTTTCCGTTGCCTCGCTTGGCGGATGTATGCGCTCTCAGAGTTCTCTAGTTTTAATTGCCATCATTTCCTAACTTCATAAATGTATAGCACTTTAGTTTGTGTTGAGTCCTGGCTGAGAGCAGACGATATCTCTCGTATTGGAGAGTTATCGTAGTAGCAGGATACGAGAGTGTTGTTCTTAGACGCTGAAGGCACGAGTTCGAGTCTGTTTGTCAGGCAGACAAGCTCCTGTGCTTTTTATCTTCTGAGGCAGTTTTTGGCAGTAAAGCGCCTTACGGGGGTATTGACCTTTAACAAAAATGGCAATGGTCGGAGGACGCAAGTTGTAGCTCTTTTTTGATAATGTGTAGTCGACTGCAGCCATGCGCTCCTCTAGGGCCACTTCCCAGTGCTTGTGGGTTCACAGCTGGGATGTCCGGTCAGGTTCACATTACTGTTACACCAACATAGCATAGATTCCATCACTAAGTCCGTTTCATGGTGAAATCTCTCTGTAGACCAATAGCGTTACGCTAAGAACTTAGCTCCCTTTTCTTTTTTTTTTTTTTTTTCACTGTTCAAACTGCGCTGCACTGATTATTCTCACCTTCACGCCATATTAGAACTGGGGTATTCAACTCTTGTCTCTTATGTTAGACATTTATTTTTATATTAGTTCTGTTTTCTTCCAATCCTCTTTTTCGCTTAGTGTTTATCTTCGAAGAAAAAGTTACGTAAAAAACTCACTTCAAGGAAAAATTTGAGATATGAAACGCGTTGCATAGCACTGACAACTGCATCGAATAGTAGTATTGATCTGTTGTCGAGTGAGTGATAATTCTAATAATATACCATAATACATTATAAAGGGAATATCAATAGCGAGTTATTAAAAATTTTTGGGCTTGGGGTTCCTTGATATTTGGACTAATGAAAAAAGTAAAGCTTGAAAGTGATTCCAAAAATTATTTATCCAAACAAAACAAAAAATAAGGAAGTTTACATCAAAGAAAACGAAAACAATATAAGGGAGAGAAGGTAATCAAAAAAATTTTCAAAAGTTAATGGTGTAATGAACTAGATAATTCTCGTTCAAGCGTGGGTTCTCTGAGTAAAATTCGGTCTTAAATTTTTTATTTATTCATCATCAAATACAACTGAGAGAACGAACAGAATGTAATAAGTTAACAGTATAACTTCAAAAGGTTTTTACTTCCTTTCATAAGGAAGCAGACATTATTTAAGAAAAAAAATTAAACTGAACATTACTTTGACTTAACCATAATAGCTTCCAAACACGAAAGGGAATCTATTGAGACTACTGATTTATTATTTAGCACAGTTCTACGGATTAAGGTTGGAGGGACGGCAGCTATGAGAGATGGTAAAACGTCCTACAAAGAAAAAAGAACAAAATTCACAATGACATTCTCGCCATATGAAATCGGTACCTTACCATCTAAATTAAATCTAGACTATAATTTCAATATATCACATTTCAATGTAAATAATAGATGCACTAGATATAATGTCAGATGCTTACCCGTGAATCTACGGAAACTGAACACTGCGCTATTGGGACAACAGGAGTGTCAAATTGCATCGGTTCCTCGGAGTAACCTTCTAATAACCAGTGTTGCCATCGTAACATTTTGACATACCCCAAAAGTATATTTTTTCCGCTTAAATTACTTTCAATCTATTTCAAATGGGTCAGCACCAACAAAACACAAGAAACAAAAACAGCCCAAAAAATTAGTGTGCCAACAGGAAGAGTGTCCCAGAACCATTTCAAACGTGTGTGCCCACCTTGGGTGGCGATGCCAGCTGTGCAGCGTGGGCGGGCGCATGCTCGGGACCAGCCGTGACATGGTTTGTTTTGAGAGGTAATTCTACTCCTTCTGGAGGCTCTGATCAGCATCTGGCGGTGCACAGGTACCTGTGTTCTGACAGAGTCTCTTCGCTGAAGTTTGTCGTATAGGGGTTCGATCGGGTTATGGTCTGGTGAATATGCAGGCCAGGCCATGACCTCAATCGGGCCGTCCGGTAACCAGGAAGTTCTGGGTCAGTCTCGCAGCATGGTGGCGAGCATTATCCTGCTGGAACACTGTTATCCCTGAAATGAGCTTACAGAAAGGGCAGAGTGTGGAGTCTACGGACCCCATTGATGCTACGTGCTGCCATCAGATTGTCGACGATAACAACGGCACGCCACCTGTTGGCAGTTTTTGTTGCTAGTGTTTTGTTGGTACTGACCCTTACACCTTCGTGAACTTTGTTTGATGACCTTCTTTTCTTTTTATTGTTCTCATTTTATTTGGTTTAAGATTACTCATTTTTTCTTCTTTTTCTGTTTAGATAAGACAATTTTTTAAATTATTTTTTATGTTTTATTTTTAGTACCTGAATGTTAAGGAACCCCAAGCCTCAAAAGTTTAGATAACTCTCTTTTGCATTCATTTTACTAAGGTTGAACTTCTAACTCAGCTGTGTCAATTTGACGGCACACGCAGGCTGGAAAACCCATATGCACTGGTTCGTACTGCAGATATATATATATATATATATATATATATATATATATATATATATATATATATATATATATATATATAATATATATATATATATATATATATTGCATCTAATTCGCCTGATAGAGGTACACCCCCTCCGAGAGCCTTGTAGGTTAGGGGGCAAGGACTGGTTCTGCTGATATCCTATGTATATATAGGTATATATATGGGTTTACTGGCGAGGTAAGAGCTCATTGGAAGTGGTGCTGTACTAGGGTGGATGGTAGAGGTGGCTGGTGGCAGCACAAAAACATTTTATACGCTTATCTGTGGAGAAGTGGGCGTGCGTTACAACGTAGACTTATTTCCTTTCAAAATGAGACCAAATTTGTGAAAATCTATGGTCTTTTTAATGTTTTTTCCGTCATTTGAAGCTAACAGGCCGTAAGATGGCCTGGATTTTTTGGTACCTTTATCGATTTGTGGCCATTTAATAGGCCGTGTCGAAATATATGTGAATATTAGGTCAACTAATCTTATAAAATTTAACGTTTCGGAAATGCCTCCCATCTTCAGAAGTCTAAAATATTTCAGGTAATCTAGCAAACTAAAACAATTCTTTTTATTATCAATATATTTACGGAGCTGAAATGTTGCTCTTGGTAGGTCTAAAATGCAACTGAATGGAGCGAGCTTGGAGGGTCCAGTGGTCAACGTCTGTACAGTCAGTGGACAATGTGTCAGGCATGAACCGTGTGTAGAGGTACAGCCGAGGTCATAAAAAGTTTGCTAGGTTACCTGAAATATTTTCAAGTCCTGAAGATGGGAGACATTCCCGAAACGTTAAGTGATATATATATGTGCATTCACAATGCCCCCAGAGGAGTGTGCGGCTGTAGTCGACCTCAGGTTGTCAGAGCTATGGCGTTAGAAACGAGCTCATGCGACAACTGCGTCCCCCGACCATCCCTATTTCTAATTAGGGTCAGTACCTCCGCAACAGCGTTTGAATGTCAGACTGCTGACTCAGCAATCCGAGCGCAGCAAGAACTTACCTATCTTGCGTGCAGGCATTCTAGTATGAAAATGCTAAGATGTTATCATGTAAATTGAAGTTAAAAAATAATTTGAGACAGCAATTCTTGGGATGTCGACCCTCTGTAGCTAATGTAAATGCCGATGTCTGGCAACAAAGTCGCATGGTACGACGCGATGGCCAAGTTGCAGTTTCAAAAACAAGATTGCAACAATGCACTATAGTCAAGAAGCAATACGAAGTACAGGAGTTATCACGGTGCTGTGTTAGATTCGAAAAGCATTCAGTCCAGGTTTGAATACCTTAAGGCTTGATATGGCTAACAGTAGCAGCAGTGAAGTACAGTTCAGTGTAATAATCCTTGTCCTTCTTAACAAACACAAGCACAGTCTCCTTGTATTAATTCCATGATGAAGCTTAACTTATTAAAAACGGCATGAATTCTTGGTGAAAACAAAAACCGAAGCCGTTCCTTGCTGATCTTATCCCTCTATTTGAAGCTTTGTCGAGCGTTCATTCGGAAGTCTATCAAAGTAGGAGCTGAACATCATCGCTCCATGAGGGTAATGGGCAAGTACAATAGACATCAGATCCATGAGCGCTTCAGACCGTCCGCGTGATTGTTTTTTTTTTTTGCAAACTAGAGCAAAAACTGGAAAGCTTTACATTGTATTATTGTTTGGGATCCTTGCTGATTTCAAATGAAGTGTAATGAATATTTGATCAAGTTTTTCGGGTCTGATATTTCGTTTTGACATTCAGCATGTATAAGAAGTGGTAAGCTACCGGTATAGTTTCCAAGAGTTGATAGTTCTCTAAGATTAAAATGCTTGTGTAGTTGAAGCTGTTTTGTCGTATCACTACAAGCAGGGAGAGATGATAGAATGGCAGACGAAGTATTCGACACACATTTCCACGGCACCAAGAGTTGATTACACTGATGCCCAATGCCCACTCTTTATAGCTTCATATTGTGATAGTGTAAGTGCATCTTCTTTAAGACAGGCCAGGGTAAAAAAAAAAAATTGCCACAAACTGCCACAACCAAACTCAGCCAAGACACACTGGGGGAAAAATTACTAGCATCTTCACTAGAAAAAATAATTTTGTATGATGCGGAGTTTTTGATGCGGAGTTTTTTTATCGTTAAAGCTTCATCTCCCGCTTCATTGTATGGGAGGGATTGTATCTCTTCACTTAAGCGCAGAAGGACCATATTTGGCTGTTTTTTTTTTAGATATTCCTGTTATAATGACAGGTTAATATCCTATGCGGCATTGGGGCTGTAACGGGTCATCCCAAGAGTCCGCCTCTCAGAGTACATAGGACTGGCTATAGGGTCAGGTTAGTTATCTATGTCTAACCTATGTTATGAGGAGTCGCACCTCTAGGAGGACCAATTAGTAAGGCAGTCGGGCTCGCCTTCTGTTGTGCCCTCTGTGTTGTCTTCAATTTTTATGCTCCTAATGATATAACGTTCTGGTCTTCCTCTTCTTTGTCGACCTGTTGACAACGTGGGCGTTAAGCCGCTGTCGGAATTTCACCTTTTGCTCATCATGTATACGTTCCTTCTCCATTGCCAGTAACACAGTGTTACAGTTGCTGACTTCGACGGTTATCGAGACGTCGGGAGTGCGACCCCACAGCAGGGAAGGCAGTCCTATCGCATGGGAATGTATCGCATCAGCATTTCTTTCACTCGTAGACACTGGAAGAGCACTGGCCTTACGATTGGAGGGGCGCAGTTGCCTATCGAGTAATCCGTCAATATGACGCTCTTGCCCGGACAATCTGTAGCCGAATGCAGCCTATGCTCCACTGCGCCCAAATGGGCACTTACCTGCACTAACCAGTGCATTTGGGTTTCCTACTAGAGATGCGCGGCCAAGCAGCTCTATCTTACCTTCTTCTCTCGGAACACCTTCGGAGACTGAAACTTATCTATAATATAGAAATGGTGCAGGCACAGCGTGCGTGTGTGTATGTGTGTGTGGTCTAGCTGACATTCAGGGATGTGTGCCTATATATTAGCTTGGGTACCTATTTCACCTAAAACAAACGTGCCTAACCTATTCTTAAATAACCTACCAGTGTCATCCTTACCTAAGGCAACACATACTCTGCGTCTGCGATAAGCCGTGTGCTATATTGAGACCATAAACACAAGAATCACTACTAGGGAAGCGCTCCGAGAGCCCAGTTCTCCAAGCAACGCAATGCTAACAAATATTTCAAAACGGTCCAGAATTTCTTTTTTTGGATCTTTTCTTAAATATAACTACCTATCTGCTCCTAGTGATATTCTGGACAGTTCCTGTATATTTTGTGAGGATCCGTCTATAATTTTTTTAATTATGTTACTAATAGACAAACACGCACAGCAAACTCAAGCTCCGTGGCGGTGGAAAAACGCTGCTCCCAATACCGTCAACGTCACGTGACCGATTGTATACAATCCGTGCAACGGAACTGTGCGTATCTCTCGAGCCCTAGCGGCGCAAAGCAATAATATTGTCGACGTTAAGACATCAACCACCTGTGTGGTTAGAAGGCTTCAGCAGTCACTGCTGTTAGCTGCCCCAACTAACGGTCCGGGAATACAAGGGTGGATAACTATACTTCTAATAGCTAGTCTGACTCATAGACTAATTCTAAGTTAACAATGTGTTCGATGAAAATAAACTTTATTTTGATGCATATAATGTATTCCCTTCTCGCATTCTATCCCTACGAAAAGCTCATAGCTGGTCTATGCATGTGATGTCGTGCTTGCTAATAGTTGCTTCACTTGCATTGTTCATTGTTTGCCATGGTTGCAGTGTGTCAAACCTTGCCAGAGCGTTGAGGATCAGAGGCGTGCAAAATTTATGTCAATATTTGGCCTTTTCTTTTCAAAGTTTAATTTTGGATGAGCAGCAGCGTATTTTTCTGAAATATTTTATCACTTTCCTATAGCTATTACTCAGTCACTATGATATGTATTTTATGGGGGCACCTGTATGGCGTCTCGCATACGAGTAGAAGTTATCTGCTAATTGGCTTACCTGGGCACCTCACACCTGTCTCTGATGCAATCCCTTCCGGTCTCGGGTCAGAAAATGGCGAGAGAGAGGGGGAAGGAATCACGTCCGGCTAGGTAGTGTCTGCTCTTCTCTAAGTTAATCAATGTCTCGATAGGACAAAAGCAGACAGCTCTGCGATTCTAACAGACTCAAAATGAATTAGTTGCAACAGAGCAGCAGCTGGTCCAATCTGTCGTAAGTGCTCGCTTATACTGCAGTGTGAGCTCTAGCGCTCAGTGCTGCAATTCGATGCAACGTTATGAAAGAATAGCAATGTTAGTTGTGGCTAATTCTGTTGCATACCCTGAGTTTCATGTGGTCATTGCTGAGGGAATATGAATGTCTTGGTTACGCGCACGGAGCGCACGAAACCCTCAAATTTACGTGACATTAAACTTCGTTCAACAAAGGTGTTTGAATGGTAGAGAAGCAATAATGAATTAATTATAATAAAATTGGCTAACAAAATAAACTCTTTATGTATCGTTGAGTATTTCATAAAACAATATTCCTTTGCATTGTGAGGGAAAATGACAAAGTTACTTTAGATATAAAGCCTAAATATATACTTTGACAAAGTCCCTATTCAAGTCCTTCCTTGGTAACCGCTGAGCCATGTTAGTACAAACATGCAAGGGAGGCGCAGGAACGGATGGACGCTCATACGATTATGCAGTGCTGGCCAAAAGTCACTTTACACGTTTCTACATTTATTATAAACTGAAGAGATACAAAGTTCTGGTAAAGTGCCAATGGAAGAGGCCATATGGGAATTTTTCTTATAAAAAATAGCTAATTTTCTTCATATATCTTCAATTATTAACCAGGCACAAGTGAATTGCTTACTGCATTCGTATTTGGCATCGCACTTCTCACAATATCAGATGAATTAATTGTTGGGAATTTCTACGATTATATTCTGTTTTAGTTCTGTGTGAGAGTTTGAAATATTAATAAGAGCTGATAGTTTAACTATTTTAAAGAAACTATAGGGGCATGTCTGACAGCGCATACTTCCGCCCAGCGAAAAAAATTAAATGAGCAAAAGTTATAACTAAGAATACTTAAAAATACTGAGCGAAAATTAGTTCGAATGCTGAAAATGGAACCACTACAATAACACATACACTGGTTTTATACTGCGTATTTTATGCGTCAGACTTGAGGTCTTCAGTACTCACGAATTCACTTTGTTCCTCATCTCTTAGCTACAAGACAAGGGTTGACTAATGAATGATATGGCAGGAGAGGTGTGAGGTGCCGTATAGGTGACGATATAGGGCCTACACATGCGTAATTCTGTTGACGTGATTATTATGCCTACGTGCAGCATCCTGTGAGCTGGCAGCCGAGCCAGGACGGTGCAAAGATGATCGGCCACATGATTTTGAACAAAGCCATGAAGCCCGACCACGGAGGACCGTCTTCCAGCGCTGCTATTTTAGGGCTCAAAGTTGGTGGCGGGAAAATTCTGGACAGTGGCAAAATTGGAGCCCTCATTGAGAAAGTGAAGAAAGGCAGCATCGCAGACACCGTTGGACAGCTCAGACCAGGTGAGTCTTGGGACGCACACAGCGACCGAATGTTGGTGCTTTGAGTTTCTTTGTCGTCGCTGTAATGTAAGCATTGGTCACGTATATTACTAATACATGTTTCGTATTAAGAGTTGATATTTATACCTAACTTAGGCCAGAAGAAAATAGAGTAGTTCACAAGAAGGGATCACCTCCCGGTACGTAACTGTTCCTCCATTTTTTAATAAATTTCATGACAAAAATTGATATCTCTACACTGTATAGCTACGACTACGTGTTGTGCTCAGTGATCTGTTGCGAAACTGCGCGCTTCTTAACGCTGACACGGCCACCACTCACTGCTCCACTACCTCCACTCACTGCTCCACTACTACCACCACTCACCGTCCCACTACTACCACCACTCACCGTCTCATACTACCACCACTCACCGTCCCACTACAACCACCACTCACCGTCCCACACTACCACCACTCACCGTCCCATACTACCACCACTCACCGTCCCACTACAACCAATACTCACCGTCCCACTACTACCACCACTCACTGCTCCACTACTACCACCACTCACTGCCCCACTACTACCACCACTCACTGCCCCACTACAACCACCACTCACTGCTCCACTACTACCACCACTCACCGTCCCACTACTACCACCACTCACTGCCCCACTCCCACCACTCACTGCCCCACTACCATCACCACTCACTGCCCTACTACCACCACCACTCACCGCATCACTACTACCGCCACTCACTGCCCTACTACCACTACCACCACTCACTGCCCCACTACTACCACCACTCACTGCCTCACTACCACCACCACTCACTGCTCCACTACTACCACCACTCACTGCTCCACTACCACCACCACCACTCACTGCCCCACTCCCACCACTCACTGCCCCACTACCATCACCATTCACTGCCCTACTACCACCACCACTCACTGCATCACTACCACCACCACTCACTGCCCCACTACCACCACCACTCACTGCCTCACTACCACCACTCACTGCATCACTACTACCACCACTCACTGCATCACTACCACCACCACTCACTGCCCCACTACCACCACCACTCACTGCCTCACTACCACCACTCACTGCATCACTACTACCACCACTCACTGCCCCACTACCATCACCATTCACTGCCCCACTACTACCACCACTCACTGCCCCACTCCCACCACTCACTGCCCCACTACCATCACCATTCACCGCCCTACTACCATCACCACACACTGCATCACTACTACCACCACTCACTGCCCTACTACTACTACTACTACCACCACTCACTGCCCCACTACTACCACCACTCACTGCCCCACTACCACCACCACTCACTGCTCTACTACTACCACCACTCACTGCCCCACTACTACCACCACTCACTGCCCCACTCCCACCACTCACTGCCCCACTACCACCACCACTCACTGCCTCACTACCACCACTCACTGCCCCAC
>LQNS02278096.1:11327299-11337415 GCA_001587735.2 Parhyale hawaiensis | reverse complement strand
GCCCCACTACTACCACCACTCACTGCTCCACTACTACCACCACTCACTGCCCCACTACTACCACCACTCACTGCCCCACTACTACCACCACTCACTGCCCCACTACTACCACCACTCACTGCTCCACTACCACCACCACTCACTGTCCCACTACCACCACTCACTACCTCCGTCCTCTATCTACCAGGAGACGAAGTACTCGAGTGGAACGGTCGGTCGTTGGCTCAGAAGACGTTCGAGGACGTGTACGACATCATCAGCGAGAGCCGCCACGAGGCGCAAGTCGAACTCATCGTCTCCCGCCACCTGACGGACTCAGGCCGCCACCCGCCCCGCCGCCACACGCACGCTGGCTTGGCTTCGCGTGGTAAGTGCTCCATAGTTGTGTTTCCTATCAGATTTGTTGCTTCGGCAGTAACCTGATCTGTAGCCGTGGCTGTCACGTGGCAGCGAAGCATGATGACAGTGAGGCACCGAAGCATTTGCAATGTGGCCAAATAGTGCATGCCGTAGGTCTTGTTTGCTATTATGAGCTAGATTAAGCTAACTGGAGCTGCACTCCGAGAGCATTGACCTCCACCAAGCAACGCATAGCTAAAAGACAGAAGAAGAAACAAACAGACACACGCGCTGATAGATCATCGCCAAAATTCCATCATCTGTTCTTCCCGACATTCCTAACAGTTCCTGACAATTTCATAAATATCTCTCCGTGACTTCTTGCATTATGTCCTTAAAGGACAGCAGACAGACGCGCAGACAAAAGGTAGGCGGATCATCATCAAAACGTAACCATCGGTTCCTTGTGACCGTCCTAACAGTTCGTCTAAATTTAAAGAAGATCCGTCTATAACTTTTTGACTTACAGACAGATAGAGTTACAAACGAACAAACCACTTTAAAAACATAACTTCCTGGGTGGAGGTAACTGCACATACACTCGCAACATAGGAGTGGCCCACTACGGCAGACACCAGTATGCTGATAGTAATGGTATTAACTTATAGATACCATAAGAATATTCACTTAAGTGAAAGCAGAAACTGAAGCTAGAGGTGGCATTATTTGCTGTAGAGGCGACTTTTGCTGATGTGCAAGTGAGTTCCTCAGTCATTAGGCGCCGACTAGGGTAAGGTTCCGTCAGCCCCAAGTATAATAACGTCGACATCATATACCTACTGCTGTATGGCTTTCCCTCACTTAACTGCTGCGAAAGTTTTCTTTTTCTCAGACATTCTAGGCGTAAGCGCACTGCAACGCGCCACACGTCATCTGTCGCCCAAAACTAGCCCCCACTGCAACGCGCCACACGTCATCCGTCGCCCAAAACTAGCCTCCACTGCAACGCGCCACACGTCATCCGTCGCCCAAAACTAGCCCCCACTGCAACGCGCCACACGTCATCCGTCGCCCAAAACTAGCCCCCACTGCAACGCGCCACACGTCATCCGTCGCCCAAAACTAGCCCCCACTGCAACGCGCCACACGTCATCCGTCGCCTAAAACTGTCCCGCACGGTGCAACTTGGCTGCGCTGCACTGGCAGCCCATCCTTGAGATCTTCACCATGATCTCAAGATCTCCCTTCCACCTGACGATCATGTAGCCTTACTGGCGGTTTTCACTCATAGTTTTACAGTCTGCTATATGCGCTCTACCTTTATTTTTGACTTGAGCGTTGGATAGTCAGAAATATTCTGAGACTAGCTAGTGGGAGGTAGCAAAGTGGAGAAAACGGAGAAGAGGAGGCGAAGGAAAAGAGGATATCGGGCAACAAAGATGCACCGCGTACAGCGGCCTTCACGCAGGCGTCGGCACAGGTTCTGCTGGTATTCAGCGCCTGGAGAGCTCAGTAACAAGGAGAATCAGGAGCAGAGTGCCATTTTTCTGTCGATGCCGATATCCTCGAGGGGCCCGACTGCTTCATTAGCGCATTATTGGGCGAGAAGGATTCAAAGGGCCCAGCTAATATGGTTTGTCGCTGGTGGTAATGTAACTAATTAACGACTTCCTTAACTTAGACATATCATAATGTCAGGTCTGCACTCGTAATATAATCATTAAAGGAAATGATTTAGGAAAAAAAGATAAGAAGGTGGCAAGTGGGCATGCATGGAACTAGAAGAATATTTTCTTGTGTCGCCGCGTGAAGTTTCATTTGCTGATAGTCCGGTACCACTCAACACACGCACATCGATCTACCGGCTGTGCACCTTTTTAGCAATATAGCCTCGCGGTGTTTTGAAATTGGTAAAACAGCAAGCTAAATGTACACAGCACTCCGTACATGTGGTGCATTCCAACCTTACAGAACACGACGAGTCATAAAAGTTGTCCGTAAGAGATAGTGCCGGCTGGTCGGGAGGTCATATCGAACCCTTTCAGAAGCATCCCAAAATTCGAGTCAGCAACATCAGGGGGAAATCTTTTAGCTTCAACCGAGAGGAGAGGTGCCGTGTTCTCGCTCTGGTGGCCGCACTCTCTGTACTCTCAGGTCTCTTCTTGACACTTTGAATATGTAAGCCCACACTGAGGCGCAAGCTTAGCTCACTTAAAGATTTGTTCGTGCACGTTAATTATCGTGACCTGAGTTAGGCCGTCGGGACGCACGTGTTCCTTTTGCTACTCCTGAAAGTCTTTACTTTAGTTTACCTTTTTTCGTTATTAATTGTTTCCTCTATTTGTCATCGTTTGGCAATCGTCCGTCCATGAATTCTCCGTAAACGTCCGTCGTCACATACATATGCTACTTCGTTCTCCTAGCTTGTTAGGTTAGTTTGTTAGGTCTCTTAATCAACACTATATACAATTTGTATTGTGTATGACTAAATATATACTGTACATACAGCTATTTCAGAAGTATTTGGACATGACAAATCTATTTCGCTGCATTTCGATAAAACACACTGCAATTAAACTTATTGCAAGATAGTTTTAGCACATACTAGCACAGTCAGTGAAGGGAAACTCAGAATTCTTCCTGTATTTATACAGCACTAGAATGTCTGCACTATCAAAATGGCAGCGAAATTTTTTAGACGACCCGTCTTCATTTAATATCCCTTTGTTACTAATATGCTTCTGAAACACATGCTACAACAGCAGACTCAAATAGCAGTAAGGGATAAGTGCTCTCTCTTTTAATTCATGTAAAAAGCCCAATCGTCTCCCACCAAAAGTCACATGAAGAAAAAATCTTATGTAAACAAGCAGCAAGGCTCAGTGAATTAAAATAAATTACCCGCCGCATATCCATGATACCGAACAAGCCTTCAGTACATCAAAGATATTGTGATGAAGTGAAATCCGCTGCGTCAAAAGGAAGAAAGTAAGCTGAAGGAAATAATGTCTGCTTCCCGTGAAAAAAAAAAAAAACATCGCTTCGTCCGCCCTTCGTTGATAAGCTTGTGAATTTGTACATGGTAAACTGGGAACAAAGATATGGTTTGATATAAGGAGAAAGTTATAAAAATAGGACTACATGGCCGCGCTAAGAGAATCTGTAATATCTCTATTTATTCGATTCCAGGAAGTGTTTCAGGCAAGAAGTGCATTAGGATAAAAGAATAAAGATCCTACTTTCGCCATCTTCTGCAACCTGGTCATCGATCTCCATGAAAACGCAACTTCATGAGAAAATCTGCAACCTGGACTATTTTTCGCCTATCTATTTCTTTAAGAGCGTGACCCGAAACATAGAAATAAATAAACATTTAAACAAATAAGCACATGACGGTGTTTATTATATTGTGTTGGTTTCATAAAATAGTGAAAAAAATATTTGAACATTTTCCTTCTGAAGTGCCTTGTATTTCTGCCGTAGAACAATCATTGTCTAAAGAACATTCCGGAAAAAATAGACGACATCCGGAGAAGCCAAGATTATTTCGTCTGTGAAGTAGGTTCCTTTCATTCATCCATGTGATGCAACGCTGAAAACATTGCATCTCGCCTAAGCAGAAGGAGTGATCAAACTGTATGGAAGAGCCCATAATTTGTGGATTTAAGGCTCTTAAAAACGATCGCTGCACATTAAGTACCCTGCATGAATGTTCCTGTTTACACTGTAGAATTCACTGTGAAGGCTGGGTCTTCACAGTATGACCTCGCCTGTAGCGCTTCACACAGTCCACAATTAGTCCCGCATCAGCTGACTGTACTGAAGCTGACATCCGGCCACTCCACGTAGCTTTGTTCACTCGCTTTTTAGACTTCCCTCGACAACATCTATGCTCCCCTCACTGCATTAGAAATAAACAAAACTTTTATCTACAGGTCTAGATTTCAATTTGATTTTCTGATGATGGGAGGTTTTTCCCTGAAATGGAAAATTTTATATGTTAGTCTACATTATATGTTTATTTTTAATAATTGTCTCGGTTTGAATTGATATATTTATTTTCTATGTTGGAATTTCGATTTTGCGAGTCGGATCCGTGAAAATTCCCCAGGTAATCAACGTTTTTGCTCTCTAACATGTGGAAATCGTAACGACGATAGTGCAACTTATTTTAGCTTGCCTTAACGCAGTTACCATAACCCAACAAACCCTTTCTAAACCAACACCCGTAACTTAACCCTGACGAACTCTGTCTAAACGAACGCAATGGGTTTGCCTTAACACACCTAGTCTAACTTATCTTTGTATGTTGATGTCAGCCGTCGATCTCGGAAATGATTCGTCATGGCGTCATATGAAAACTATGCAAATAAAGTTGTTTTCATTCACATTTATATGCTTTCGTCAGCTCTATTTCTTCAAGTTTGCAGCTAATTTAGTCTTTCATAATTTTGGGTATTTTCATTTTTCATCGGTGTAACTGATATATCTCTGGAACACTACTGCGTGACCCGTGGATCATATTATAACTCTGCTGGTTCCTCCTTACGTTTCTGCTAGTCAAAAGAACGAGTATTTATTGTCATCTTTTCGTCCGAACGTAATGTTGAACTCTTGTAAACACAGCTTTGAGATTGCCAAGAAATGGTGTAAGCATGTTTATCATCAGTTCAGTTTGCTTCGCAAGTGCCTTTAGGTAACTTCTGGGCTTATCATTATATTTGGCTGCATTAATTACTCAAAATTTTTCGTGTGTGTTATTTAAATAGGCTTATCAACGCATTCGAACGAAAAGACGACGATACTCGTTCTTCTGACTAGCGTGTGGCAAAGGTTTTAGTTCGTTTCTTCGTTCGTTCCTGCGTTAATACGACCATTACGCTTTCACTATTAGATAGAAGAAAATTGGGGATTTCTTGATGCCATCTCAGTAGGAAAGAGCGGAAGCTAAGTGTTTATTTTTTACGCTGCTATTGCTCGCAGGTTATAGTTAGAAAATTTACTGTCAGATGTTGAATTTGTGTCACACTTCGTATCACAGCGCTTCGTATGCATGATACGGCTGGCCAGGTATCACTGAAGAGCAATATTGTTATTTTGACGATTTACCACACGTTCCTGCGACTTTTAGCTATTTTCCTGCTCTTCAAACGTCATCGAGCAAAAAATCATCATAGCTTTGCACAGCTGGAGCTATGTTTAACAGCCTGTAACCTGTCTGCGAACGTATAATTAAACCAAAACCGTGTACCATCTAATTCGCAGATTTTCCTGCGAAAATACTATGGAATACCTGGGTATGTTCAGTTGTTAGTTATTAGCTACAAACTAACAAAGTAATTCAGATTTGAGGGAGCAATGTTAAAAAAGTAGTCGGAAGATGCTAATCAAGTCGGAACAATAAGCAGCAAACAGCAAATTTTGCAACAAGCAAACTTTGCTGGAGTATACAGTTACTCCGATGCTGACCTTGCAATGAGTGTACTGCATGATCTCATTTGCTCGATTTATTTTGACTGTTTTCCATTAATAAAGTCTAAACATAAAGTGAAAAATAGCAAGCCGAAATGGTTTTCTATGGATATAAAATTTGTTATAAAGAAGAAGTATCGATTGTATAATTTATTCAAACGAGATATAATTACAAAAAAGTCATATACAGTATATAGAAATGTGCTGAATCGACTCATACGTAAATCAAAGGAATATTATTACAAACAGAGGATTCATGAATCCAGTAATTCGTCTCGGAAATTGTGGAAAGTCCTAAATGAGATTCTAGGTAGAAAGACAACCACGAACATATAATCAAATGTCGATACGAACAAGCTGATTTTCAACAAAATGTGGTCATTTTACCTTACAACAGTTCTAATAAATACTGATATCCTGCAGGTTTCATGAAAATCCATTCATAACTTTTTAAGTTCTGTTTTGATTGACATAAAAACCAACATAGAGACAAATAGAGAAACGGAGTGACAGATCATCGCGAAAATTCGGTCAGTTGCTCTACGTAACCTTACCAACAATTCCTGCAAATGTCATGAAGAGTTTTTTCAAGAATGTTGGTGTCCTGTCACCAAAAATAAATGTGCAGACAAACAAACGGTTGGACGTTTTCACTAAAAGTGAATTATCTGACCCTCTTGACATACCAAACAATCCTTGTAAAATTCATAAGAATTGTCTATACCTTTCTTAGTTAAGTTATAACGCAAAACTACTACATAACAGTGAGACTAGTATAATTGTATTTTTTACTGTATTTGCATAGTTATCATATGACGCCATACGTATCCTTCGCTGACGAATCATTTCCGAGATCGACGACTGACATCAACATACAAATATAAGTTAGACTAGGTGTGTTAAGGCAAACCCATTGCGTTCGTTTAGACAAAATTCGTCAGGGTTAAGTTACGGGCGTTGGTTTAGCAAGGGTTTGTTGAGTTACAGTAACTGCGTTGAAGCAAGCTAAAATAAGTTGCACTATTGTCGTTAAGATTTCTACATGTTAGAAAGTAAAAACGTTAATTAACTGTGCAATGTTCACGGATTCGACAAGCAAAATTAAATTCCAATATAGAGAACGAATAGTATGTGCCATTAGAGTGTCCGTGATGCCGCACAACGAATCCCACTCGCAAAACAGAGCTGGCAGAGACACTGAACTGGGCAGTCAAGGTATTCTGTTGTCTATGCACCACCAAGTGCGTGATGACTGTGCTGTCGCACCCACCGTTTACGGATGAAACCAAATACAACTGGGGAGGCACTTCCAGACTGCAAACCTCCTTCAAGAAAGGCAGTTACAGCGAAATATTCAAATTCGTCTTGAATCCAGGATTTCTTTTTGAACCTAACCAAAACATAATCATATATTCCTTGTGCCATTCTTAGCAGTTCCTATAAATTTTATGCTAATTCGTTAATAAGTTTTTGAGTTATGTCCTGACAAACAGAAAATTAAACACAGACACAAACGGATAGACAGATCATCAACAAAATGAGGTCATTTGTTCCTTGTAACATTTCTAACAGTTCTTGCAACATTCATTAAGATCATCAGAAACTTTTTGAGTCCTATTACTAGCAAGCAAAAAAGACAAACAGTCACGTAGATCATAATCAAAATTTGGTCATTTATTCTTCGAAAGATTATTAACAGGCCTCTAAATTTCATAAAAATTCGGTTCATAACTAGATTAGTTATGTTTCTGACAGTCAGACAGACAAAAAAAAACAGACAAGTAGTTAAATAAAGAGACAAACAAACGCCGTTAAAAAATAGCCTCCTTCTTGAAGTAATAACAAAAATAACTGCACACATAACATGTCGTCTGGCATCAGTCATCTGTATTATTATAAAGAAAACTTCACTCTCGGGCCACCACGGACAGGTAGTAGCTACAACCCAAATGAAGCATTATGAAACATCGAAAAGTTCGAAACGCTGCTAAAGAATACCCAAAAGGAAGCCATTAACAGCTTACTTAAATGCTTGCTGGCCGACACGACCGAAAGCCGATGCCGGCATGAATTCCAAGCCGAGACGGATCAGGGCAAGAAGCCCCGACTGAACTGATGAATTCGGCAGCCAACATTCTCCAAAGTGAAAGAGTGCACATCAATCGCAGCACATGTAATCAGAAGATACAACCAATGGCTTTCATTGTTGTACATCTTATAAAACATACAGAGTCCGGCCACTCCTCTCTCCCATGAGATAAATTCACCAGAACACCTTCAGCACACAGCCTGCTGGCTGAACTAACAAGTCGGTCCAGCAGCCACAAGTAACTATCAGCTGCTGAAGCCCAGACCGGTGAGCAATACTCCAATACAGGCAGCAACAAAGCTTAAAACCATCTGCGGACTACCTCTTAGTCACCAAACACAGAATTTACTTTACGCAGAAGCCCAATCTTACTGAAGCACGAGACACTAGTCACCTAATATGCGGCTCAAAGTAAGCTCATCAAAGACAGCACCAAGAATCTCAGAGGAGCTAGACCTCTGGAGCGAGTGTCATCTATCCCCAGAGGTGGATGCTGCAGTAAAAGTGTCCGAAACGGACTGACAATCATTGATTTGGTCTTACCAGTATTCAGCTTCAGGCTGAGTGAGCATCATGCACGTTTTCCAAGTGCTGTAGCTAGGCAAGACCAACGCTATTAATTTGCTGTTTTTGTTAACATTATCTTCTCAATAGCGGTGCGGATAGCCATACTAATATGGTACATTGATTCTATTCTTCCCTTGCATTCTCAGCCATCATGTAATTAAGTTGGATTCGTGTAGCAGAAACTCTTCTACTGAATCCTCACCCAAAAGCCAGGGGTACAATGCATCCTTTTCTTCGGACTAGTAAATGCCTAGGCGAAAAATACAAGCATTCTACAGAAGACTTTGATGTTGTTTTAAGCTCGTGTGTGAGAGTGACTCTTGTGATTATTCATTTTTACTGTTGGGCGACTTTCATTTACGTATTTCGAGTGTGTAGACTTGAGATTGACGTCGTTACATTAACTCCGTTTATTTAGTTTTGTTAGCACAGTCTGGTGTCCTTGTTACTTATATTCTCGCTTGTAAAATTATTAAAATAGACTAATCTACCTTTGCTCAAAGACGCATCGTGAAATTATGCCACCCTATATTTCTAAATTGTTGGTTGAAATATACGCGTTGGTGAGAGCAAAATGAGTTCACGGTTTGTTAGGTCTGCTCCTCGCCAGTTTAATGCTAGCGAAGTGTGTGACTTGTGCTTGCTGCTGACCCTGCCATATCTCCCCTGACTTGTGCTTGCTGCTGACCCTGCCATATCTCCCCTGACTTGTGCTTGCTGCTGACCCTGCCATATCTCCCCTGACTTGTGCTTGCTGCTAACCCTGCCATATCTCCCCTGACTTGTGCTTGCTGCTAACCCTGCCATATCTCCCCTGACTTGTGCTTGCTGCTAAGCCTGCCATATCTCCCCTGACTTGTGCTTGCTGCTAACCCTGCCATATCTCCCCTGACTTGTGCTTGCTGCTAACCCTGCCATATCTACCCTGACTTGTGCTTGCTGCTAACCCTGCCATATCTTCCCTGACTTGTGCTTGCTGCTAAGCCTGCCATATCTCCCCTGACTTGTGCTTGCTGCTAACCCTGCCATATCTCCCCTGACTTGTGCTTGCTGCTAACCCTGCCACATCTCCCCTGACTGCTCAGGGTCCCATGACGTGGCGGCCTACGACCCTCGCAAGCTGTCGGAACCTGCTCGAGACAGACGACCGAGCGTTACAATCACTTCGCCTGGCTCGCCTGAGAACTACAGGACTCGTCTGCACTCACCTGCCATCGGTGGCAAGCTTCAGGTACGGTGGCACGTTACAGGTACGGTGGCACGTTATAGGTACGGTGGCACGTTACAGGTACGGTGGCACCGCTACAGGTACGGTGGCACGTTACAGGTACGGTGGCACGTTACAGGTACGGTGGCACGTTATAGGTACGGTGGCACGTTACAGGTACGGTGGCACCGCTACAGGTACGGTGGCACGTTACAGGTACGGTGGCACCGCTACAGGTACGGTGGCACGTTACAGGTACGGTGGCACGTTACAGGTACGGTGGCACGTTATAGGTACGGTGGCACGCTACAGGTACGGTGGCACCGCTACAGGTACGGTGGCACCGCTACAGGTACGGTGGCACCGCTACAGGTACGGTGGCACGTTACAGGTACGGTGGCACCGCTACAGGTACGGTGGCACCGCTACAGGTACGGTGGCA
>LQNS02278096.1:11303173-11321723 GCA_001587735.2 Parhyale hawaiensis | reverse complement strand
GGTTAGGTAAGGGCAGGTTAGGTTTGGCTAGGTTAGATTTGCCTAGTTAGTGTTTATTTTAGTGATGGCACGCGCAGGAAAGCTTACGTGAACGCAAAATGTCCAGGGTTCCGGCGAGTGCTTCCGGGTCACTTATTTACTTGACACTTAACTTTGCTTATAGAGGATCTCGCAGGGTAATGGCTTTCACTTTCCTCTAATGAAACCTTTGCTTTCGAGGGGAGGGAACATTCGAGAATCGTTGGACTGCGTTATCATGTCGGGCTAAATTTCTTGCAACGGTAGCACATGAAGATCCTTTTGCTCTTCTTACATAATAAATGCATTTTCTGCCTCCGTAAACTATTCAGCATGTCCCTTATAAATTTTGAGCTCATTGGGCTATTATCGTGGCCCACCTTCAACTGTGCCAAAGCCGGCACAGTTGCAGAGCAATAACCTAGAAAATGTTATCGTGAATCGCAGCGTTGTGCTCCATATTGCACTGTTCACCCACTATAGGTAAGGGCACAGCATGATAAGAAGTTTTCACATGAAGCCGATTTCTTACAGGTACTTTGTTCTGTAAGAACTCACATTTATACGGTTACAGGTCAATTCAGACCCCTGGACAACTCAGACCCCAGCCCAACTCAGATCCCCGGACAGCTCAGACCCCTGCCCAACACAGACCTCCGGACAACTCAGACCTCCGGACAACTCAGACCCCCGGAAAACTCAGACCTCCGGACAACTCAGACCCCCCAACTCAGACCTCTGGACAACTCAGACCCCCGGACAACTCAGACCTCCGGACAACTCAGACCCCCCANAGACCCCCCAACTCAGACCCCTGGACAACTCAGACCCCTGCCCAACTCAGACCTCCGGACAACTCAGACCCCTGATAATGAACATACTCTGATAATAAAGCGTACATTAGAAATATTAGGCCAAGTACGGTATAAGTATAACTACAATTTTTTTGAAATTGTTCATGCATCAAATAGTTTTCCAACGTATGCAAACGAACGATATAATATTGATTTATTATCTTTATTTCTGAAAAAAAAAATCGTTTTGGGGAAGTCCTACAAGAAACGTAGCAAGCATGGAACAAACTGTAGTACGCTACCACAGTACACAGAATTAGGACCCTTTTGTGTAGTGTGTACGCTGCTGAAGTTACATTGTGCGCGCAGATATATTAATGAAATCTTTAAAATTCAGCGTCAATACTCGAAGAAAAACGCTATTAATTGGTTATTGTGATCGGCAACAAAGCCGCATAGAACTGAAATGAAGGACTGAGTCTTGTGAACTTACAACAGACTAAAAGAAATTATGCAAGTTAATTATAGCTCAAAGTATTCTCATTTCGCAACGACAGACAAAATGAAACAAGAACATTTGCCCACGGCCAGGTCCAATGTATGTTTTAACTATGGTATAAATGTGTGATAGACTGCGATAACGTACAAAACCGGAGTAAATCAAGTTAAATTTTACTGAAAAAATGACTGACAGAAATGCTATTGACTTATTTAAAGCGGCAACACTTCCATGCAAACTTGTTTATCGTGAACGCGGTCCTTCAGCATGTAACGTGAACGCATAAATACGGTGGCAGATGTACGATGAAACAATTTGTTTTCTCATACTGCTTGTTTACCATGCCATAACTAGATGAAACAATAACACATCACATCAGAGACATACCTCAAATTCAAATGATTTGAAATGAAATAAATAAATAAATAAAAAATAAAATAATAAATAATAATATATATAATATAATATATAATAAGTGTACCGTATGTGGATAATTTTGTGTATCACTGTGACATGCTTATGTTTCTGGATAAAAGAGACTGTGGGGTGTGATTGTGACTCTAGAGTTCACAAAAAACGGCGGTTATTGCTTAAAGATCTTGGCACTACAACTTGAGCCTAATGCGTGGAATTCTTCAAAATTTTATCGTTCTCAGTAGATTTACCATCGTAAAAACGCACGGAGAAATTATGAACAAAGCAGCGAATGAATGAATTAATTGATTTCTATATAAGGCCTATATTTAATTTGGAGCACTCATCTGGCGATTGATAGTTGATAATATTTTATGAACAAATATTGATATTGTATCTAATTTTATCAGGTGTCTGATTTGTCCGGGGGTTTGAGTTGGGCAGGGGTCTGAGTTGTTCGGGGGTCTGAGTTGTTCGGAGGTCTGAGTTGTCCGGGGGTCTGAGTTGTCCTGGGGTCTGATTTGTCCTGGGGTCTGAGTTGGGCAGGGGTTTGAGTTGGGCAGGGGTCTGAGTAGTCCGGGGGTCTGAGTTGTCCGGAGGTCTGAGTTGTCCTGGGGGTCTGAGTTGTCCGGGGGTCTGAGTTGTCCGGGGGTCTGAGTTTGGCAGGGGCTTGAATTGGGCAGGGGTCTGAGTTGTCTGGGGGTCTGAGTTGTTCGGGGGCCTGAGTTGGGCAGGGGTCTGAGTAGACCGGAGGTCTGAGTTGTCCGGGGGTCTGAGTTATCCGGGGGTCTGAGTTGTCCGGGGGTCTCAGTTGGGCAGGGGTCTGAGTAGTCCGGGGGTCTGAGTTGTCCGGGGATCTGAGGTGGCCGGGGGTCTGAGGTGGCCGGGGGTCTGAGTTGGGCAGGGGTCTGAGTTGTCCGGGGGTCTGAGTTGTCCGGGGGTCTGAGGTGGCCGGGGTCTGAGTTGGCCGGGGTCTGAGTTGGGTGGGTGAATCGGTGGGGTCTGAGTTGGGACGGTCTGAGTTGTTCAGGGGTCAGAAGTGACCTGTAACCCATTTATGCTGTCACAGATACATAGAACTTCTGTTTGTCCAGATAATACGCCTGCTCTTGACGTTAATAGGAAAACAAGGGCGACATTATGCACTTTCCATTGAAATGCTACCATTTGAAACCATCCACGCGCTAGTTTCTGACCTTTAGAAAGTTATGCTGCCTGTTACAGTCAGCATGGCAAGAGTGTTAGGGATCCTTGTTTAAGTATAATGCTTCTTTCTGCACGTGCTAACACATAGTTCCCTGGACACAAGATAGAGGCTTAAGAAATATCTGTAAATGTCAGAGATCTGCTATAGCAGTGTATAATGACAATTCTCACCCGACGTGTGAGGGCTTGGTAACGATTCGAAACGGACTACGATCAAACGACATCGCTTAGTCACACACCACCTCATACAGCCACTGTCGTCGCCTGCTTTGGACTGGACTAACATAGCACTGAAATCGTTTGCATAAATTCTGTGTCCGAACCTTGTACATGTTGACTCAAACGGAATTACAAAGGAACCTTTTCCTGTTGCAATTTATGCAACAAACCATAGCGATCAACGTTTGGTTGCAATCGACTTCAGCAAGAGATCGTGCAAGGTACACGTGCAAAATAGGAGGTTGTAGATGAAATTTTCGCTGGGGACATCGGCTCTGAGCTGAGCGACCCATACAGCCTTCACCTGTCGTCGCCACCATAGTATACGACAGCGACGCAAATGAGGACGCTCCTCTATTTGAGCGAGCTTAGATATATGTGGAGGTTAAGAATGTGGCGGATCGTCTGGCTGCAACGCTTGACATGGCGCAGTAACAGCCGCACATGCTGCGTCATTGTGTCAGTTAGCAATGGTTTAAGTGTATCTTCCCGTTAAAAATTTCGTGTTCACTTGCACCACACCGCAATTGCGAACTATGGTAAATTGAGAAGACTGGCCATCAGTGCTCATATTTCTCTGACTATTGTATCATGCAGGTACCAGCAATCCTATAAGTTCAATTGAGCCTCTTAGTATTATGTTAAACTTGATGCTATTGAGATCACAACTACAGCAGTCAGGCTGAGGTGCGAGAGTTGAGTGTCTACGGATGACACTCATTGGTTCATATCATGACACAATAATTTGCTGTGTTGCAGCAACTCTGCTCTCATTGTAGTGCAACTTACATTTCGTTACCATTAGGGTAGCATGCTGCTGGTAACATGAGCTCAATCCTGTTTTCAATGCAAGCTTTTCTTAATACTTACTTTCCCTGATAAATACAGTGAGCGGTGATATTTAGAACTAAAACATTGTAGACTTTTGTGAAAACTTTACTACACATTCACAGTGGCTATGTGTGTGACCCTCGCAAGCATTACATTTACATATATTGAGGGAAATTAAAGTGATTACCGCAGTTGTCAAATTATCCCTCAACTACCGCCACGGACAAGCCGAACTAACATCAACATTCTATGTTTGTTGCAGCTGAAGTTGTACCTGGACTCACAAGTGCAGCAGCTGGTGGTGACGGTGATCTGTGCCACGGAACTGCCGCTGCGGTCCACGGGGGTGCCACGTAACCCTTACGCTAAGCTCTTTCTTCTGCCTGACCGCAGGTACCTAGGATCGTTTCTTCCGCTAGCTTGCAGTTTTAAGGCGGACTCACACACAAGTCTCTTGGTCTCCAAATTTTGTTATGACCTTGTAAGCATAAATGTTTGCTTGCCAAAAGATTCACTGTAGCTTAGTTATGCTCGCCCATCCTGTGTTGTGGGCCGAGGCGACCCCACGGGACTCGTGTGAGTTACCTTGGCGGTTAGCTAGGCCTTCGGGATGTCTGTCTTTCGTGCCCACTTTTCTTCCATTTTCATACTCCTACTTGCCCATGCTTTATTACAAGCTTTTCCGACTTGCTGTTCCCATGCGCATTGATCATGTGTGGGAGCACCTTCCTTCATGGGTTTCCCGTTTTTGTCGTCAGACTGTGAGTCCCCAGTTTCTCCCTCTGTTGATGGCCGTTGTTGTGGATGTGGAGTCTTAGACTACTCACTATAATAATCATCTCGCTTTACCTTGGTTGCGGGTCTCCTCCGACGTTACAGGTTGTCAGGAGAGCTTTGGGTAGGTTCGGCCGGGCGGTGTCGCGGCGAGTTGAGGCTGGGGGGACCTACCGGAATGACATTGTTTGACTGGTCCTACAGAGTATCGTATTTTTCCTTCCTTTTATTTTTTTTCCACTTTTTTATTCCCTTCTACTCTCGCGCGTCAGACTGTGAAAATCCAATGTAAAGTTATTTTGTTCTTCTTTTCCCATTTGGTGTTCTTGGTACAGTTGATCAACTGTGAAGCGCCCTCGTGCTTGCATTCTGTGATTTACTGGCGTCCTGTGTCTTCACCTCTCTCTCCTGAATCCTCTCATTTGATTTGAGAAGTGGCATGGACCAGAGTAGTTAATGGTCCATATTACTTTTTCTACTGGGGCATACGATGGGCGATACGCCGCTGAGTTGCGTTGCTTGGTTCGCACAACTCACGTTGTGGGGAGCAGCGACCTCGGAACATCTGTCCTTTGTGCACACTTTGCTTTTTACTGTTTTCATTCTCTTGCTGATGTTACTTTCCTCTGTTATTCTTCTTCTCTTCCTTCTTGCTGTTCCCGTGCGCGTAGTCCTGTGTCGGAGTGCCTCCGTGCGTGGCTTCGGCGTGTCTCTAAACTTGTGTCTCCTTTTTTCTCTTCTTTCTCTAGCTGTTACGTAAACGGTTATGTAAACGGAGGCTCAAACTAGGCCTATTCAACAGAATTACAGTCTACTACTTCCATAGTGTATAAGCTCCATGGTGTTGCTCAAAATTAATATACTTGACTACATGCTTTGAAAATTTTGCGAATAAGTGTGTACATTAGTTTTATTGTTTGCCCGAATAGTTAAAACCTAACTAGCGATGGGCTTGAAATCATTTGCAGTTGTAAGAATGTAGGTAAAATTTTCATTCTGTATTTTTATATCCTATGATGTGTCCTATGATTTCAATAAACTTATTATTATTAACTGCGAGCTGTCACTTTGGGCTTAGTGAAGGTTGTTAACCAATTTCCGAATATCTCTTCAAATCTAGAGTGAATTAGACCTGAGGGGCAGTGCATTTTCTAACTTGTAACGGACACAGCAGCCCATTCGGCCGCTGAGTCCTGGATATATTGTATGCAGAGGTGTGAACTCTATTTTGGTTAACATAGTAGGTACCAATTCATCGTATATAAACTTTTTTAAGCGTGAGACGTGAAACAATAAGTAGCAAACAACTACAGACTCCTTCGCTGTTTTGGTACTTACCAACCGTCTTTTAAGTTATTACCTCCGCCAAGGAGATTATGTTTTTGTCGAGTTTGACTCCCTGTCTGTCTGTTACCAAGATAACTCAAAAGTTATTATCGATCTTTACGAAATTTACAGGGATTGTTAGGCATCTTAGGAGTTACAAATGATTAACTTTTGGTGTAGATCAGTTCAACTGTTTGTTTGTCAGATTCTTGTTTCTTAGTACCGTAGTTGAAAAAAGTTATGGACGGATTCTTATGAAATTTACATGAATTGTTAGGTATATCACACAGAATAAATGACCAAATATTTGTGATGATCTGTTTATTCGTTTGTTTGTTTATTCCTGTGTTTGATTTTGTATTTATTAGCAAAATAACTCGAAAAGTTAAAACGGATCTTTATTAAATTTACAAGAATTGTTAGAAATGTTACAAGTCATAAATGATCAAATATTGGTAATGATCAGTTGGTCTGTTTGTGTTTTTGACTAAATGTCAGTCAGCAACATAACTCTAAAAGTTATGAACGGATTTTCAACAAAATTACAGAAACTGTTATTACAGCCAAAAGGCACAAATGACCAAATGATGGTGCTGATAAAAAAATCACAGTTTTAATACTAATTTGTAATTTTCAGAAACATTACCTTGCTTGGAGGAGGTATTCGCTCTTAGAATGCTCTCGTTTCATAGTGCGTCGGTTACGATCGGTCGCAAGTGGTGTGCTTGTCGGGAAACTGACTTGCAGTACACCTGAGCTGTTAAACGTTGGAACTCAAGTCTGATTGCATATGGCATACATATGAATGTGCTGCTTGTGTTCGTTGTCCCACGGACTCTCCCCCAGTAACACCTTCGAGACTGCCCCGCAGTGATGTAAGGCTACGAGCACAATTATCACTCAGGGCTCAGTTGCTACTTTATTTTCGTTATTCTCATGCAGAAATATTTTTGTGGTGGCAGTAGCAGCTTATTTATGATTTAGGCGAGGATAGTTACACTACTTCTCCCTATTTATGACATTGTTGACTGGGTTGTACACAAACCCATTATAAACTAAATTTATATTATTAAAGAGTGACACACATTATGGATTACGATGAAAGTTTATAAAGTCACAGTCTATAGATAAATTTTTATCTGGAATAAGTCACCTACAGCGCCCTTGAAGTAGTGCGATAATGTCCAGACCTATCCAGTCTCTCCCATTGGCCTATCAGTATTCCCATAGGTTTCGCATTCCATTACCTATACTTCATCATATTTTTCAATTCAGACTTACATCAATAAAGAAACTATGTTCGTTTCTCTCTGGTATCGCGCCGCCTTTCAGATCTCTGAAAATTAACGGATGACGGCGTGGAGACATTAAATCTCACTATCGCTTAACATCGGGTCGTTTACCGCTAGAGATCGCTTTTACATTTGGATTGTTAGAAAGTTAATCTTCTCCCTATTTTTCTCTATTTTGGTGTAAATTTCACGCTTAGTTCAGGTAGGAACGATGAAGACCTTTTAGCGCCATTTATAAAACAAAAATCTACGGATATTACTCCCATGATTTAATTATCACAACTCTAGATTTCATGTCCAAAATAGTATTAATAGCTATCCTTATTCGCGAAAGGAAGTTATATCATGAAGCCTAATAATGAATTGCAGCCAAATATTTTTTAGAATAATTATTGTACTTCGAACTGACAATTAATGGTTGCGTGTTATATTGTACCAGTGAAAAGTCGAAGCGACGGACGAAGATGATCGCGGGCACGTGCGAGCCGCGCTGGAACCAAACCTTCGTGTACGCGCCTGTGAGGCTCGGGGAGCTCCGCCAGCGGTCGCTGCAGATCACACTTTGGGACTACGACAGATTTGGTACCAACGATTTCCTGGGGGAGGTAAGTATTAGCGTGGCCAGTATTTTGTATTGTGCTCTGCTGATATTGTAAATTTAGTACCAGCAACTTCCTGACGCAGGTGAGCATTAGTGTCGCTAGTATTTCCTGTGGTGCTCTGCGATACTATAGATTTGGTACCAGCAACTTCCTGACGCAGGTGAGTATTAGTGTAGTTAGTGCTCTACATGGTAGCTGCCGCACATGCTTGTTATGCGCCTCGCGTGGTTCGTGCCGGTATAGGGGTGGTAGCTTGGCAAATTTTTATTCATGCATTAAGGGGACATTAGATGCAAAGAAAAATTAATCGAAATTCCATTTTATTTTCTTATTTCGTTAAAAATTGATTTTTTCTAGGAATTTCTGCCGTTTGCTTGCGACACCAAAATTTCCTCAGCGATAAAACAAAGTTAAAAGTGAAGTAGTTTTACTCACACCTGCCCTTCGAAATCATTGTGTGCTGATCTGACTCACGCAGAGTCACCAGTTGTAAACAGCACATAAGTGATGCGTAACGAGGTCCTGTTCGTGTTCTCCGTGAACATAAATTTCAACATATATTTTGTAGTTTCGAAAGATTATCTTCACACGTCCGTTCCCCACATTTTCATACTTTTGTGATGTTTCCGCCAGTCACACCAGTCACTTAAGTAAGGTGGAGCAACAGCCTGCTGCCCCCTTCTATTGTACCATCGATGTTTAGCTGTAGCTCTTTAGTGAAGAAATTGACTTAGGTCGCCTCTTATCTCTAAAGCGAAGACCTATCTCATCAACCCTTTATTTCTTGTTAGAGAGTACAGGTGAGGATCAGCTTAGCATCCCACCTCTCTAGCTGCACCAGTCCGTGCTGCAAGTGTTGTAGACCTTGGCGTTTTCACAGCACTCCGTCAAAGTAGGGAACGACAGCCGCAGTCTTCTATATTAAATATCCCACTATTTTGCTTGCACCACAGTCAGACACTTTCCTGCGCTCACAACACCGCCGCACCGTCGTTTCTCACACATCCTTCCCTTTATACTCTCTGCAACATCTATAGTCCCACACACAATACATTGTTTCCTTCTCTACAAACTTACTCCCCAAGTCGGACACATCGGCTATAGCTTACGGCCCTGCCCACACTTGCCACTCGCCTGTCGCGTGCACATCCTGGGCCGCCCCAGCCGCACTGCCTCCACTCTGACGTCATCTCTTCGTCATGAGAGCCTCCTCAGCCTCCCTCTGCGTTTGCCGCCATCTTTGCTAGGGAGCAAACTGGGGATCACTTCGTACCTATCATCCAAAGAACGTCTAATCTCTTACTGAGTAGATGAAGGGAGATGGACGATCATGTAGCTACGATGCGGATGATCAATTGTGCTGTCAGGCTATCTCACTTTTTTGTATTAAAATCGGAGCCTGTGTGCCGTTTTGCTACAGGAGAAGTTGCATCGTCTATGGATTGTAACGAATGAAGCAGGTTCTTAATTCGGTTATGCTATGTTGCAGTTTTTTTGTCTATTTACAGGTACGCAGGCGGTTTATTTGCTATTATTTTTAGTTTGGGCAAGATAGACGTCTGTTGGCTCTAAATTCACTCCTATTTCACCGTTTTCTCTTCAATGTAGTTGTATGGTGAGTCATCTCTTTGAATATACGTCAGTGATGTTTTTCAAATGAAATAAGTAATGGAAAAATAAGTTCCTGGTTCTCGAGAGGTATCATTCTTTACTGAAATGCAGTGGGAAATTCCTGTCGAAATATTGTTACACACCCAAGATATTCACTCACGAGGGTTACATTTCTTTACTTCCCTTGTCCGGTAGCAGTTGGTTTTGACTACAACTATAAAACATCAAAGGAACTTATTTCGATGTCAAACTCCCACTTGCTCGGAACTGAAATGCGAGTTTCAGCTTCCGCTGATGTGTGCAGTGGAGACGTTGTCTCAAGCTTCCCACCGAACTCCAGCGACAGCAGCAATCCAGCCTTCTTTAGTTAGCGGTGAGAACTTGCGGAGTGTGGTTGTGTGTGCGTGTGGCGGCGTGGTGCGAAGCATTGCGGCAGCTCCTGGCGGCAGCCCTGCCCTCACTCGCATAAAGCAAGCCATCTCTTTTAAGCTTCGGCTCGCAAACCTTGTGTAAAGTGGATACAAGAGTATTAACCAGTTTTAAAAGAATGTTGAATGTTTGACCACATTCGGGTGAATATCACTATGTAAGAAGTTACATTTGAGTTGCATTGATCCAGAGCAGCGGCAGGGAGAGAGAGCGCGTACAGCAGTTGTGAGGGAGATGAGCGGCTGCTGGTGTTCAAGTGGTGTTGCCCTTAGCCTTCTCTGCCTTACACACACCTACGCACGTACACGCGTACTTCCTTGCTTTCCCTAGCCCTTTTTAGTCCAAATTTTATGTAAACTGATAGCATGTCTTCGCACAGTACCTTCAGTTTTCTCCCGTGCAGTCACTTGCTTGTTGTAGATCGTTTACTGCCATAACTTTATGGGCGCCCCTATAGTTTTCACATTGTTTTAGTCTGCTATTGCTGCAGTTCTCTGCTATGTTTTTAAATCCGATGCGCGTGTTATTTGTATCGCTTCATTTTCTATCTCAGAGTCGAGCAATGTGTCCGTTTTGATTGCACAACCGTCGGTACTCGTAGCTTGAGGTAAATTGTTTAATTATTCTCACTCGTTCTGTTGCTCTTTTCTTGTCTGAGACGGTCTTCAGGCACTTGGAGGCAAATTATCTGACTAGATTTATTTAAGTCGAATATTGTTTGTGTGCGTGTGCTTCAGTGGCACTAAACAGCTTCTGCTCAACTGCCTACTCAGTCATTGGCTGGTAATGTGCATTGTTTATGTTTGGTTCTACCTTGACCTTGAAATTGTGGTGTGAACCAGCAGTCTTCATATGGCGCTTGTTAGTGACGAATTACCAGTACTAAAGCCGCTAATGCTTTATACTTATTTATTACTGTTCAGTTCTGGTCGCCACCAAAGTGTAATGGTTCAGACAAATGTAAAGAACCCAACAGAGAGCAACAAAATTGGTGCCTCCGTTGCGATACTTTCATACGACCGTCACCTGCATGAAGGTGGACTCATTCCTTTTGAGCAAAGACGCCTCAGTGGGTAACTAATAAAAGATTCAAGACTTCAACGATATACCTAACAACAGGTCTTCATGACCCACGAGCGCAGCGAAGAACGGTGATAATGTTCTCGTTGAAGATTTAAGTTTGTATATTTGCTTGTCTGTCCACCCAATAAGTGGTCGGAGTTGAGCAGTGTTCATAATTTTTTGTCGGGAGTTTGGTGGGTTGACCTAGATGTGATGCATACCAAAAAATTAAACCTAGCTGGCCATAAAAAAATGACGGCGCTGACTTTGCCTCTAACGCGGCAGATTGTCTTACGCCACTAGGCGTACTATTTTTATCACCCACCAACGATGTGAGGGAGGTGATAATGCTTTTGTTGAAGATTTAAGTGTACATATATTTGTAAATATATATTTATATTCATATATTTGTCTGTCCAACCAATCAGGGTTCGACGGAGTTGAGCAATGTTCATATTTTTTTACAGGGAGTCTGGTGGGTTGCCCTCAATGTGAGCGACGCCAAAAAACTAGGATTAGCTGACCATAAAAAATGACGGCGATGAAATTTACTGTCCACCTAAAAACAGATAAAAGCAGTTGAGCTATGTTCGTAATTTTTTGCAGGGAGTCTGGTGGGCTGTCCTCGATGTGATCCATGCCAAAAAACTAGCATTAGCTGGCCATCAGAAATGACGGTAATAAAATTTGCTCATACCGCCGGCGATGGTCTTACGCCGCAATGCGTTCTCGTGTTAACCGAGACGTTGATGATTAGAGCCCGGATTTCTAGTCCTAAAAAAGTGATCAAAATAGCGCTAAGAAGCTAGTGAAAATAGCACTTTAAAAAATTCGGTATTGCAGGTATCATAGAAAAATAGTTTTTATTTCTAGCAAAATAGTTTTTATTTATAGCAAAATAGTTCTTAATAGTAGAAAAATAGCAGGTAAAACTTTGCAAGTTCTGGCTAAAACTCAGCAGTTTTATTTTCTTTGTAGCCTAGCCATAAAAAACAGAGAGAAAGTTATTATTTTAATCGGAAACCATATTTTTCTTCACTCAACCGATGCGCATATTGTATTAACATGAAGTTATAGAGCTGTGACTTTTCTTTATAGTGATCAGTTTTGTAGTATATATAAGAATGAAATAAAACAACTTTATTTACATTTAACAACTAACGTAACCTAACGTAACCCTAGGGTACCTCACGTCAGGGTCAGGCCAGGGTTACGTCAGGTTAGGTCAGGTTACGCACTAAAAAAAACTCTCCGGCCCCTGCATAAGCTCGGTGGAGCTCATATCCTGAATACCAGTCAAATAGTAATAATAACGAGACTAAAGGCTTGAATCCTATAGGAGACTCCAGTATATAGAAAGCTGTATTATAATAGGAAGCTGACTAAATGCTCGGTTCCTAAATAACTCCAGCGTTGGACTGTTCTGGGAGCTTATAAAATAATTTAGTGTGTTACATGAAATAGAAAATCATTCACACTGCCATTATATCTCATAAATACAGTGCTTCTACAGATAACATGATCTGATTGCATAATGCACATTTATCCTACCTTCATGACTGTAAAATGTCTAGCATAAGATTATGCTGCTGTATCTCTGTACCCCATCTCGTTACAATAAGCTGTGGGGAAATATGCGCGCTTGGAGCCTTCTCTCTGAAGAGTTCGCATCGGCTTGGAGCCTTCAGGTATATTTTTTTTTATCATTTGATATTAGTTTATCAACGTCCTGAAAGTGCATCCGTACCTTTTCTGGAACTCTGTGCAAGCCGTGTGGGAGGCAAGTAAGGAGCAGCATATTGGGGTACCGAATGTAGACAAGCAGCGATTTTCTGAATATGTGCTGCAACGTCTGTCACCAGCAACGATATGTTATACTTAATGGATTCTGGCCAAAAAGCGATAAAGATGACGCAATGAACTGCGTTATTGTTTTACTATTAGTGCATTCTAATTCAGTGGAATTTAACAGAAACATGCCAAGTGTGCTTATTATTGCTCTCGAAATCTGCCCTCCCGTCGTATCAGTACATTCGTCCACTGCCAGCACTTGTGTAACTGGTAATGTCGTGACCAAAATGACAGTGACTCGCTCAATGCCTTACGTTTTCTTTCATAGGAAATTTAAACAAAGTTGAAATATGGCAAACTTAATTATATATTAATTAGTTATTCAACGTATCCTGACACTTAAATAATTTTAAGTTTAATGGTACAAATACGTACTACTTTGCGCATGTTGTATCTGGTTTTGTAGCTGGTCAAAATGCCGTATATAGTACATAGTATAGTAGAGTAGCAGATTCTGCAATAAATGCAAATTTTTATTTGTATTTACAGCCGCAATAGCAATAATTGAATAAATGCTAGAGATCCGGGCTCTACTGATAACTATGTAGATGCTTAGGGAGCAAACCCATGTCTAACAATGACTTGCAATAGGCATTAGGAATACAAACATATGTACGCACATGACTATAATGCATTATTGTAAAATATATGGAGATCAAGGTTCTGCATAACCGACATTTTTTATTTTGTATCTTTTGTTACCTATAATCTGAAAGAAGAGCAGGTGCATTCTTCAGTTTTATGCTAAATTTCACCAAAGGGAATAGTTTGCTACGTTTGCTACAATGTCAAGTTCAAAGAAAGTTTGAAGAACGGCATACTTAGGTATATTAATAATTTAGTCGTAGCAAAACAATTTAGCTATTCATATTTTCAATTATTATCGCAATACTGTAGAGTTAGTACTTAGCGTAGTTTTTATGGTCATATATACAATAATGACTAGCTTTTTCCAGTCAAAATAGCGCTTATAGCAAAATAGCATTTTGCAATGAATGCAAATTTTTTATAGTTGTTATAGCAATAATAGAATAAATGCTAAAAATCCGGGCTCTATTGATGATCGCCTCCGAAACAACGGACAATACCTCAAACATCAAGATCGAAGAACTAGTCTAAGCCGGCAGTTTTTCCCGTACTTCATAGTGAACATTTGGAATATACTCCACTCCGGAGTTGTCGGTACAGAGATACTTAACGCAATTGAAATCCCTCTATACAAACATTGGAAGCAACACTTTCCTCAGCTTCGAACTCCTCCTCCAGGAATCGCACATTCTTAAACGCCCAATCTATCAGAGGCGACCCAAATCCTTCGTTTTTCATGTCCGAACTAACTGAACGTTTCTGAATCGCTGGTAGACGACTGCAGCTACTCGCGCCTACAGTGTCGCCTCCTGGGCTTGCTTGAGTTTTCTTTCCCTCTCTTTCGTTTATCCTCAAATTTAAATGTATATATGACTTGATATAACGGCAATAGCTTATAGAGGACCGGAGCGTTAGTCCCGCTGCTCTCTGAGAACAGGCCTGTTGGTCCGTCTACTGCCAGCTATCTATTCTAAAAGCTGGAAAACGTTCGAAACTCATTTACGACGAATGTATAAACATGAATGCGAAGAACTGGTTGAGTATTATCGCTGAAGAAATTTCAGACGTGCGAACAAGAAAGTGAACGCTGATAACCTGCGTCATGTATATTACATTTGAAGATACGAAACACAGAGTGCCAAGAAAACGCATTCCCTCAAAGCTTGTCACACAGTGTAGTACATGCACTCTGTTGTTCTAACTACATGCACTTTGCTGCTGCCCTTGAAAGAGAAAAGTGAATATTTTAGGCTGTAGTTATAAGGTCAAATGAAACAACAATAGACCTATTTCACCCCAACGATAATAGCACGTTTGACTCTCAACTGGAGAAGACCACTGGAAACAGCAACACTCCTAAAGTAAGGTACAGCTAGAGAATGCAGCTTTGAAATTGGAGTTCCATAAGTGTCCTGGGTGTTAGACACTGCTTTTAGACACTGCTTTGACGAAGGAGAACGATGCAAAGATGTTAAATGGATTAGAAAGAAAATTATGCTCCCAAATGAAATGGGACGACGAGCTGTCGACTAAGGCATTTAGTATTGCTCTCCAGTACACTTCTGGGGCTGCAAAATGTTTTGCGAATGTTCAGAAAGTAACTATACAGGATATTTAAAAATTATCGCTACAATTTTTTGCACACATTCATTAAATAAATCCCAATAAACATTTGTTTAACTATTATTCTTTCCGACTGTCTACACATAATTTATTCAGTGACCTGCTGCAGACGTTTGGAGGACGCTTTGCAAGATCCACGAATGAGAGCTTAGGGAATTTTTGCCCATTCCTTCAAGAGTATTGCCTTCAAAGCATCCACATTTTTGTGATGGGAAGCTGAGACCTTGCTCTCCAAGATGAACAAAATGCTGAAATCAAGAGCATCAAGGCCCGAAGATGAAGGAGACCATTCTTTCTTCGAAATTAACTCTTGACACATTGCTTGCCAACCACTCCTGAGTCTGTTTAGTTGCTCGGTACGCGGGAGCAGAGTAAGTAAAAGATGTTTAGTGGGTAAACGATGCTTAGCATATATTTAAACTTATGACACATAAAAATTTGTGAATATTAAGCAAAATATACATAAATGAATAGGTTGTAACGATAACTACTGAACGCCATGTATTATAGAAGCCTACTATTTCACCGGACTTGAATTCAATCTGGCATCTGCGGAAAAATCTTTACGAAATGTCCGCGGCAGTCAATAGAAGTGCAGAAGGTCAAGTGCAGGGATGTTGGCTTCTCAGTACTTGCGTAAGAAATGACTGAAGTCATCTTATAGCCGTTTGACCGTCGGGACGTCTTGTCTTCGTTCCCACTATGCCTTGTTTTATTTTCATACTCTGATGTCGATGCCACAAGCTAGCCAACTGAACGAGTATGCAAGTTTTTGATCACCGAATCGACGTCTGAAAGCTGCCCACTCGCGCCCTGGCGCAGAATTTTAGGATGGAGCGAGCAGCATTTCTGTGCGCGATTCGATAAGCAATTGCGCAACATTTGTAAATAACCCCCCCCCCACCCAGAGAAGTCTAGATTACTTTAGAAATATTTTATAATATCATAATATCGAGTAATTTTCAATCATGAAGGCAATGGGTAGCATCTGATATACAACGGCATGCAAAATTTGAGGAACCGTGAAGAGTTCAAGAAAATTGTTGAACATGAAATAGCAGAACACGCACGCAGCTGTGCATGACAACACAACTTTTTCACTCATTCAGCATTTCTACTTCACAGATTGAGAGCATTTCTCTCACTTACTGAAGAATAATTCAACATTGAGGCAAATAAGAGAATTTTGCTCCTGCTCAAAAGTTGAGGATCACCTCAAAAGTGCCTACAGTTATATATCTTATTGCGCTTTACGAGACTAAATGACACATTACTTGATTAAGTAAGAGTGTGGCTGGATTTTTGGAATCAGACAGACCATAAACAAACAATCGTGGCGCGCGCGCTACGACTTGGGATGTTTTCTGAAGAAAAAAATCGTATTCTGTCCTTGCATAATGTCGAAAAATCCCTGTCGGAAGCTTCTGCCATGATAGGAAGGTTTCGCACCAATGTTCAGCGTATCATTGCTAAATATAAGCAATTTGGACACGCAGAAGCTAGAAAGAAAACCGGGTGGTCACCCAAGCCCACTCCAAATTAATCCATGTATTGGGTCAGCCAATTCCGAGGCGAGCATGGATAATGAAAAATTTTTACTCCATAGTTGCTGAGAGAGGTATTTTCACAATCAGGTATTATTAACCCCGCTCAGATCCAGTTGTTTTGTTGACATATTTTAGGAAAATAAGTCGTTCTAAGACTTTTTTCATGAATAACTTTTTCGTCGGAAATGCTTAGTTATCGACTTAGTTTATATGACTTTGAAGTTCCCTTTGTTTTTCTAAGAGAGAAAATAACCACACTCGCGCAGTGTAATGGAAAACCTCCTTTTATATGTTTTTGGGTTGGGTTAGGTTAGCTAAGGTTAGGTTCCTATGGGGTCGCTGGCAAGCCTATAATAAAGCCTGTCATTTTCTCCCATAGAGAATGGGATCTTCAAAGTCAAATATTTCGAAAACTAAGCATTTCCGACGAAAACGTTATTGCTGGATAAAGTTTTCCTGAAAAAAATCTTAGAATGCCTCATTTTGCCAATAAATATACTGGATTTGAGTCGGGGTAATAGTAAAAATTTACCCTGAAAAGCTTTACAGAGTGATTTAGGATTCATGTAGTCTTTGATAGATATATGTACATGATTGAACTCCATCCTCTGCCACTATCTTTGAACCATTTGTAGCCCTTCACTGCAATTTCACCATCTACATAAATTCTTGTTTTAGAGAATGATCGATGTTTCTCTATGGGAAATAACATCATTCGCTATACTGCGCTTGCAGTTCGTTCAACTTACTTGTTCTGCTCTGAACGTTGTCAAATAAGAATTTGATGCTCGTGTTTGCATTGTTCCTCCTGGTCAATGGTACGCATGGAGGGTTCGATTGCGGGGGTAATAGGAAGGGAGAGAGATCAGAAGTCTTGTCAGGAGCAGTGAGAGCACCTGTCTGAAGTTGAGCAAGAGAAGAGTGGTGTATTTCGACCGTACAGTTATTAGACTGTTTTCCGTCAACAGCTCTTTGGAAGACAATGGGTCATTACCAGCCGAGTTAGCCATCATCATTCCCATCATTCCCATCCCATCATTCTGGTTTGAAGCGGCTGGCAAGAGTTGGTCTAGGGAGGAATGTTACCAGCACCTGACTTTGGGGCCCTGCGATTCAACTCAAACGATGACATGCTTGAGGTTCTTGGGATTAGGTCACATTTTTTGGTTACAGGTATCTAAGACTGTGATTTTGCTTAGGAAACGCTTGTTGAACTCGTTCGTTCAACTTTGGATGAATCTAAGGTGGTTTGGGAGGTAATGGTAGGCCGTTGTACATCAATGCCTGCAGACAAATGGCTGTTAATCGGTACAAGGGTCGAACTGTCGGTAGAAGGAGAAGTGCAGAGCCCAGGCATGACATCTGAACTGATTCATCCACAGTTGAAGTAATTACCTACTTGACCATGAGAAGCGTGGTGGTGGTGATTGCGCCTTTCTTTGTAGTAACCCCAACCTGGACCCCACAAGGGAGGAGGCCCGATGATTACAGGGGACGACAGCACGGATGGCAGTAGGGGACTTAGCTAGTGGGACATGGGGAGCCGTTTGCTGCATAGTTGGCAAGTCGGTCTGGGGTGAGTGAAAGGTCGCTAGGTGGCGAGGCTGTACAAGCCTGGGCCTTGGTCTTGCGTACATACCACTATTGAAAGCACGCGGTCTTGCGTACATACCACTATTCAAAGAACGCGGTCTTGCGTACATACCACTATTGAAAACACGCGGTCTTGCGTACATACCACTATTCAAAGCACGCGGTTTTGCGTACATACCACTATTCAAAGCACGCGGTTTTGCGTACATACCACTTGTCAAAGCACGCGGTTTTGCGTACATACCACTATTCAAAGCACGCGGTTTTGCGA
>LQNS02278096.1:11274734-11294045 GCA_001587735.2 Parhyale hawaiensis | reverse complement strand
ACTTAAACTTGTCAACATATAATAACAAGCTGTTTTTATCCATGCATAATCCATTGTACATTCAGTATGCCTTATGCATTGTATAGTTTACTTTCCTGTGTGGTCACGTACAGTGGCTGCTGGGAACAGCTGTAGACAACAGCTTCGCGTTAGTTAGGTTTTGCGGACCCGGTCCCGGGCTTTCGGCCTCGGGCACTACACCATGTAATTATTATGTACAGTAAACATCACTCACGTTACAGTGTAGCGAGTGCCCAAATAGCATGTTTAGCTATCTACGGCGTAATATATATATCGCATTTTTTAGAGTGTCTTGCGATTTCATGATGTACAGACAGACCTCATAACACGAACAAAAGCGGACCGACGTGTTATGAGGTAAGTTCGTCTTTCGAGGTCTGTATGACAGAAAATTAACTCTTGAATAACTAAGTGAAAACTTCGTGCTAAGATAAATTCAAGGAAATAGGTAATAACAGACTTTCACATTGCTTACTAAATCAACAAGAATATAAAGACCGATGTGCATTTATCTGTTCATTTATTTGTTGTCCAATTTCTGTCACGCTTTAATAAAAATCTAGGTGGAATTAGGCCAGGTTGTAGACGATGGCAAGTGTATACGGCAACCTTATAGGTGAATGCACTTCCTGCGTTGACAAAGTTGAAATCAAAGCGCCGAAGATACCGAAAGCTTCCATTAGCACTCTTATGCATCCTGATTCTAAGTTTCTTCTCCCAGTTAATTTTGTTGTATCAGTCATTCTTCCAACTTCATTTCAATCGACAACGAAAAAGTTTCTGCTAAGCAAAAATTTAGACCTTTGTGATGTCATGGCGAACTCGTGATATCTAATCGAAATTAGTAGTTGGAGCGATGCTTGGCTGCCTGGAAAAAAGCTATTAATGTTTGTCCATATCAGAGAAAGAAAAGTTGTTGTTGTTTAGCAATTTAAGGTGACGGGAACAGCTGCATATCAGCTGCTCGTTACACCTGGACACGAGGGAAATGCTGTCCTCAACCAAACTGGTCAACCCTGGACAGGGTTAATTATAGCTCCCAGAGGCGGCCAGACTGCAGCAGAAACGTTGCTGCAGCGCGCAAGAGAGCAAACTGTATGCGTCTAGGGTAGCATCCACCGCCCAAAATGGTGCGTAGCGAGAACTCTGTCGCTGCCAACGCCTGCAGAGTTGATCTCAAAACTTCCCGCTGCTGACAGTAAGCGGCACACGTCAGGAGAAAGTGGTCCACCGTGAAAGAAAAGTTGGGCTTCGCTGCTTAGCAGCTGTGAAGCCGTGAACGCCCATCTTTCTGCTTCTTTAAGTTGGCAGTTATATTATCGAAAGTATGATGAGTGAAGAAATGAGCCATCACAAGTTTCTCGCTGTCATTTTTGACAGAGTGGGGACTCTAGTTTAATTAAAAAGCATAATGTTATCTTGTATTTGCTTACAACGATTTCATTACACAAAAGGTTCTTGAACAGGAACCAACATTTCTCTGATTTCACTGTAAAAATCTATATTAAACGTGCTAATATAGAACAGCGCTTAATTTCCTTACAAATTCGGTCTAGGAGCATACTACAGGCGTACCCTAAAATAGAGACCGCGTAATCAGGGCATTTTTCAAGTTTTGAGGTAGTCTGTTTATTCGAGTTTTGAGGTAGTCGACTTGAGAGGTCCGCCCCTATTAATAAACTCTATCTTTATTAAAAAGTTTTTTACAAAAGTTAGATAGTACATCGCAGCTCTGACTTCCAATCCACTTCCCCTCCCTCGATTCTGTATTTTGGAGTCAAATCTTCAGCTGTTTGGGTTACAGTATCTTCTTTTTCTCTAGACCCTGCTTGCTTGCTTCCCTCCCTTTGTTCTGCTGACAGTCCTTGTTCTGGTTTTATTCTTCATTTGGATTTGTTCCCATTCACGCTAATTGATAATCCTGATTTGAGCGACAGTATGACCATCATAGAGAAATAATTCTCATCACCAATGATTCATACGCCACCTGCCTAGTGATTTTTACCCTGAGAATATTGACACCCAACTTGTTAGGTTTTTTTTTTACTGTTCAAGTCAGCAAATGGTCCTGCCGAAATGAACACATACGCTGAAGTTACAACTACCACAACTTTATCTGGATGTATACTTCGAATAATCGAATTTTTGACCATCAGTCCAGTTTCTTAAATCATTTTGACAGCTTATTTAGAAGCAACAGTCGTAAAGACTATGGGAATGGATTCAGAATTGGTAGCGAGACAGTTACTTGGTTTATAGACACTGGAGGGAGCGGCTCGTGAAAATTTTCTCAGCAGCCTAACTGCCGCTGCCCGTACCAGTGCAAAACTACGATGCACAATCTTGTACCGTCCTCATCAAGTATCAATTTTCATACGACCAGCACCACTTGGAACGGGACCGCACGGTCCTTGTAAGTGACAGAGTCTGAAGCACTTGCAATCATTGTTACGTGCACAGCGTCGAGCTGCAGCCTGCAGGCCGGTGGCCACGAAACAAATTTCGCTGCCGCCAGCAGCCTAGAGCAGCTCACCTAATCCGACTGTGCAGTCGTGACCGTGACTTCAGCATGACGTCGCTGGTCATCGTGCACTAATAATTCTTAAAATATCCGTCTTTGTGGACTTCAACTGTTCATAATTAGGAATGACAGTTGGAAGTTCACAATTGCCACTTGCTTTGGCGTAAAAATTGTAGTAGGGGCGGCTGAGATTTATTTCCGATAATTTTTATACAGTTAAATTTTGCACGAGCTGAAGCCGTGCCGCGGCTACGTAAACGGATTAGTGGAGTGGCGTCAAGGCTGACAGCGACAGCGAAAGTTGTTTCGTGGGTACCGGGCTTGACCCACCCAAACGGACCCTCAAACGACCGAGTTGCTTCCATAATGCCATTGCTACGAAGATGTTTCTCAACCTCTTGGTTCCTCGGAAGAGTCGCATTGTTTTGAACGTTTTCTGCAGTGCGGCGACACGCCTGAAGTGTGGACAAGTTCGCTGTCTGTTGAGTGGGTGGTCCTAATATCGGAGCCACACCTGTATGTTCAGCCCTGCAACTTAGTGCGGGGACGTGCAGTTCGCGCGTCGGTCATGTTACGGTATCTATGCTTCCGAATTTACATACATGTAAGTAGGCTATGCATCGGAACGACGTGCGTGCTGTACATGCTGGAATCATGTTGTAGGTACGAATACATTGGGTGGCGCCGGCATAACAGAATGCACCGCTTGCACTCGCTGTGGCCACTTGAGGAACATCCTTTGCTGCTCTGCGTGCCGCTTATTGAATATTCTTTCCCGCAGATACAAACAGAGCCAAAGGCGTTGACTGCCTTTGTATATCTCCATTCCTTATTCTGTGATATTCTTTATAGTAGTGTAGGTATAAATAGAAGTTTTTTTAGATTACTGTGCCAAGACTTGCGTAAGGCAAATTTTTTCCGGGCCATATCTATGCAAAGGACATTTATCTTCTAAAAGCAATCGCATCGAGTCGACTAAAGTGCAACTGACTGTGATTGATTCCGTAATTACTCTTACCGACAACTGTGATTGGTTTCATCAAGGCAATTTTTGTCACCATGGTTATTTTCTGAAGTCATCATCGAGATTTTAAGTAAAAATGAAAGCGAGAAAATGCCAGTAATAAGAGTCTCTAAGACACGAGGTGATTCGAAGGATTGTTAGAGTAAAAGCTACTAAGATGAACTGGCCCTCTGGAAAACAAGTGTTCCGCCCATACCATTCCCTAGTGCCACACCATCCCACTCTGCTCCTGAGTGTTGCGTTAAGAGCTTGGCAGGCCGTGTGAGTGCCGTCCCGATGTCGGCACCGTCGGTTGCCACTTCAGTTGGTAAGGCCTTGCTTAGCTATGGTTGAAAACTGTCGTCGCTCACACAGTCATGAGTCTCTGTACAATCATCAGCAACTGCCTAGACAACACTCCTCCAGTTTTTCTTTCTCGTCTATGAGAAGTGGCCCTCGTAGCTCTTCCTTGTATGATCCGGAAAGTCTTCCACCTCCTTCTCTTAGGGACTCCCTCCAGTATGGACTTCATCGTAGTCCTGGCGCACATTACGGCCGAGCTCTTCCCTTTGGAGGGTCCCATTCGACTGCACAGCTTGCACGTCAGTCCGACTATGTTTCTGGATATCCTCGGCCAGGTCATACAAGTAGCAGTGTCTTTAGCAGCTCCATGTCTCGCTACGACAGGCTTCAGAATTACAAGAAAACTCGCAGCTACGACCCATTACCTCCCATGGCGGGAGAAGCCTATTGCTCAGGATCGCCTCGGAACCTTGAGACTATCTACGGGAAGAACAGACCACAAACTATGACCTCCAGTTTTTCCTCAAATGTTTCCCCTTCTAGTCGTTTTTATAACGTTTCAAGAACTCGATATTTTCTCAATAGGTACAGATCGCAGAGAGCCACATCTCACGGTAAGAAAAAGGTAAGTGTAACTGTTGGTAGTCTGTCAAGCAGCAGCACAGGTAACCTACCTCCATGACAATTGATTTCATATCGGGATATATAACTCTGAATGGTATTTTCTCCCTCATTTCAATATTATTAGATCAAATTTTAATATGGTGTTCTTAAAAGTTTAGCTTTAGTTGTTTGGGACAGTTTAATTTATATTCAGACACTACCGCATTATTCATTTTGAAACTATGTGTGGAACAGTATGCAGCAACTATCCGCAGCAGACACTGTTTTCTCAATGCAAAACAATATCATAAACACCTTCGTCTGTTGATATGTTTATATATTTTTGCATGTATACGAGGGTCATTCCAAAAGTAATATCTCCTATTTTTTATTCCACCCGAAGGAATCCGAAAGGGATTGCAAGCTGCATTTTTATGATGACTGAGCTTATGCACTCGTGACCTGAAAGTTTCATCTCTCTGTTGCAAAGATTGGTGTTATGACACTCTAAGAAAGCAATCCCTGTCATGGACGTGCGTCAGAAGCAGAGAACCGTTATTGAATTCCTCCGTGCAGAAAAAAAAAACAGTCAACTTTCACCGGAGCCTGGTGAACGTTTACGAAGCCGATGCAGTTGATGTCAGCCTAGTTTGGAGATGGGTTCGTCGATTTCAGAGTGGCGACATGGATGTGAGTGACAAAGTACGCTGCGGACGCCCCTGCGCAACCACCACCCCTGGAAAACAGAGTGTGCCTCAATCAACATATCCGCACCGATAAGCGGATACCGGTGAATAAAATTTCGTGTAGAGTTGGATGTGGGTGCCAACTGTGATCGTTACGCTGAAACATTCACCCGGCTTGTCAGTGTAAGACCAAAGGAAATGGAAACATTCTGTTTGGAACACAACGCCAGGCTACACTCAAGTTTGAAGCTCACTGAGTGTGTGACAAAGTTCGGCTGGACGGTACTGTCCCATACAGCGTATAGTCTCGACCTGACACCGTCAGACTTCCACTTGTTCCGACTTCTGAAAGACGCATTATGTGGGCAGCGTCCCCCAGAAAACAACGCCGCAATCGCAACCGACAAAAAAATGGACCACCTTGGCAGGCACTGACTTTGACGGCCGAAGCATCAATGCTCTCGTTCACTGCTGGCAAAAGTGCATTGAAAAAGTTGGTGACTACACAGAAAAATAAATTCTGGAGCACAAAAGGTCACTCGTTTTATTGGTACCACTTCCCTCTTCACGGTTCTTCAACTTTTGAGTTAAAATCTAGGCATTACTTTTGGAACGACCTTCTTTCATATAAATATGTATATATGTTGTCTACTTATGATAAGTACCAGTCGATATTTATTTGTTTGTTTATTCATTTATTTATTGTCTCCTCCAAGGAGCTATGCTTCTGTCGAGTTTCTGTCTGTAGCTTTGTCGGCCATCACGATAACTCAAAAAATTATGGAGGGATCTTTACGAAATTTACAGAGACTTTTAGCCTTGTTAGGAGGAGCAGATTATTAGCTTTTAGTGAAGTTTCGTTCAGCCATTTGTTTGTGTACTTCATTTTGTTGGTACTATAACTCAAAAAGTTGTGGACGGATTTTCATAAAATTTACACGAATTGTAAAGTACGCTACAAAGAGTAATTTTTTCAAGATATGTTTGTTTGTCTCTATGCTTGATTTTATGTTTGTCAGCAACATATCTAAGAAAGTCATTAACAGATGTATGTGAACTTTCCAGGAGTTGTTAGAAATGTTACTAAGCACAAATCACCAAATTTGGTGATGATCTTAGTCCGTAAGTCTGCTTCACTAATGTTTGTCTTGGTGTATCTCAGAACGTGGCTAAAGAAGTTACTCATGGATCTTTAAGAAAATTACAGAAACGTAAATAATCGATTTTCGTCATAATAACAATGAAACCATAGGTTAAGGACCAATTTAAAATTTTCATTAACATTGCCTTGCTTGGCGGAGGTATGCGCTGTCAGAGTGCTCTAGTTTATTTATGTGTTCGTACAGTATATCAGTCTATATTTTGCAACGCTTTAAGCAATCAGATAGGCGAAAAGTTGGCCAGGTTACAGACAATGGCAAAAACATACGGCAACCTTATGTTTGAATGCACTTCTTGCATCGCCAGTGTCAAAACATAAGTATTGACGTTAGCTGAAGCTTCCAATAGCATTTTCAAGCACCTTGATTCTTAGTTTTTCCCGCGGACAATTTCGTAGTATCACTTATGCTTCAAACTTAAATTTATCGTTGACGAAACAGCTTTTCCTGGGCGAAAATTTTTTCAAGCTGTATGATGTCTTGGCGTATCCGTAATACCGAGTCAGAATTAATAGTTTAAGTGACGATTGACCGTTTGCAAAAAGCAATTAATTCTTCTCGTCGTCAGAAAAAGAAAGGTTTCACTGCCCTGCATGTGTAGAGCCGCGAACGCTTATTTCTTTTGCTCCTTTAGGTTGGCAGTTGTATTAACGAAAGTGTGGCAGGGCAGAAATACTACGAATTTTTCGTCATTATTTTTGACGACAGGGTACGCGAGTATATTTATATATCTTACCTTTCGTGTCAAGCTCCTAACAAAATAGACGGGCGAAAATTAGACCAGGTTGTAGAAGGTGACCAAAGCGGAAATCATGATTCTTATAATTGAATTCCAAACAATGAAAATGGAGATACAGCTGTTCTCAGTGTTCTCATTGAGTCTGATTTTCATTACTTACTCCATACATAGAAATTATTTATGTTCTCAGTTAACGAAATACAGATTGGGTAGATGATCACCGAAGCACAGGAGAATCGATTTTTCATTGTGCAGTAGACGCAGCAGTTACTTTTTTCAGCTTGATTTCTTCCTGTAGCGAAGCTGTTTTCGCTTGATCGCAAAAAATTGGAATGTACTGAAGTTGTATCGTGCCGTATACAGGATACGCATCGGAGAGTTTTATTCAGCTCAGAGATATTTCAGTGCTTGCTAATATAAACTGATATTTACCTCCGCCAAGGAGGTTATGTTTTTGTCGTGTTTGTCTGTCTCCATGATAACTCAAAAAGTTATGAACCGATTTGGACGAAATTTACAAGGATTGTTAGGTATGTTAGGAAGAACAGATGATTAACTTTTGGTGAATATATGTCCATCCGTTTGCTTGTTTGTTTGTCTGCCTCGTTTTTCTTAATGCCATAACTCAAAAAGTTGTAAATGGATTTTTATGAAATTTATATGAATTGTTAGGTATATAACAAAGAGTAAATGACCAAATTGTGGTAATGATCTTTTTTTTTCGTTCGTTTGTCACAGTTCTTGATTTTATGCTTGCTAGCACAATAACTCAAAAAATAATCAATGGATCTTTATGAAATGTATAGGGTTTGTTGGTAATGTTAAAAGATATAAATGATTGAATTTTGGTGCAGATCGGTTCGTTCGTTTGTATGTTTGACTCATGTTTGTCATAACGTTTGATAGCAGCATAACTCAAAAAGTATGAACGGATCTTCAAGAAAATTGCACAAGCTGGTATTACTATCATAAGGCACAAATGATTAGATTTGGAGTTGATACAGAGAAAATTATGGTTTCAGAGCTAATTTGAATTTTTTGCTATCGTTGCCTCGCTTGGCGGAGGTATCCGCTCTCAGAGTGCTCTAGTTAGCACATGTTATCTAAGAGAAGGTAAGCGTGGGCTACCCAGACAAATTGAAACAAAGAACACTCATCTCTTATGACAAGTTTGTTGGCCGTTGTAGCGTATCCTTCAGAACTTTATTTGCAACGAAAATATGATCAGTGAAGAAAGGTCACCCCAAATTCCTCCTGTCGTTTTTGACAGCGCGTTTTTGACAGCGCTTATCTTGCGGGGCAAATGTTTGAGTTCACCCTGACTGTTCTGTAGTTACCCGAACTGTGCTGTAGTTATGGTTCTTAAACATTTCAATTGCAGTCGATAATCCTTCACTTCATGAGGAGGATTAACATCAGTTAAAACGTCCATGTATGTTACGTACAGTATGTACGCTACGTGTCCAGCGTGACTGACCTGGCTGAATAAAGTTAATATTTCACAGAATTTTGGATTTGAAAAAAGAATATTCTGTCTTTCATTGCCTCTCCGAACAGTACGTACCTCCGAGTTTATTGCTAATCGACAGTATGCTGCTGTAGCAGGTGGCCTGTAGCTCTGATCCTTGTCAGCACGTTGTAAAGTACAGACTGAGGAGATCCTTGACACTGAGATGGGTGGAAGCCACCTCAATTGCTGCATACTTGTACTTGTGCACTAGTTGTACACTACAGTATGCACTGCATTACTAGTACTACTACTACCACGCATTGATGCTGTCCTGTTAAGGGGGGAGGGGTAGTTAAGTGGCAAATCTTTATTATTATATGTAGTAGACAAGAGATACACTATAACGTTCAGCATTATTCCATCAATTTCTATTTCTTTATTTCATGAAAAAGCTTCATTGATTTTTTTTAGCAATTTTCTTCCATGTGTAGGTGACGTCTGCATCAAAATACAGCAAAGATTTGGACTGATATTAACCCAATTATGCAAATTAAATTAATTCTCTGGAAAGACTGCAACGAGTGCTTAAAAACTATGGCAGGAACTGCTGCCAGAGGAAACCCGCTGTACGTAACCTGTTCCAAATGAGTTTTCTTGATCACAACTTAAGTCTACATTCTATATTAATTGGAACATTTCTTATAAAATACGTAATCATACGATTATCTTCATACTTCCGTTCTCCAAACCATAATTTAGTTTCAAGGCTTTGCAAAAATAATGTGACTTCCAATTCTAGGCGCCCAAAGCAATTTTGGTTCATCCCATGCGTGAGTTCAAACATCAGTTATTCATCAAAATTCTTTAGTACTTAAATCCTAGACTGTGGACTGTTTCAGCATAGGAAACACATTTTCTATTTCCTAGTGTTACTACCTACTCAACTGTGGGTGGACAGCGCGATAGTAATATGTCGAAACATTTCTATTGTGAATAGTGTGCCTCTTCTCTTGAGCAAAACATTAGCTGTATTGTGTGAGTGGTTTCATGATCATATGTTGTGATCACCTCGCGTCTCATGTTGAACAGGTGGTGGTGGATCTCAACGCTGCTGCGCTGGACGATGAGCCCGAGTGGTACAGCCTGGCTGCCCATGACGATACTTTGCCAGCCCATGCTGTGAGTTCCCTTATATTGCTTCCCTTCCCCTACGCTTTAGTTTATTTTGTATTCTTTCAAGCTCAGAGGGATGATTACTGGACCTTGTAGTTACACTTTGACCGTCTAAGCGTGCGACTGGTACACCGTGTGTATGGCTACTAGCACACTTGGTACAGTGCCTGTCCACTTTTGCCTACTAGCAACTAATTAGGTGCTCGTGCAGTGAGTTCGCTGTGCTCTATATGTGCTAAATTTTGCTACGAAAAGCTGTCATATCTTAGCGTTGCCATAGTTGCCTTAACGGTAGACGATGCAGCTGTTTCCCAGAGGTATTCGCTCTGCTAGTTAGCTAAGGATGGACTTGGTGTCGGCGAGTGTCAGATGAACAGTGCTGTCCGAGCTGTCTTTTTGTGCACTGCTCACTTAAATGTAATGCAGGAACGCTAAAACTGTCGGAACACAAAACGCGTTCTGTCAACAAACTTGCCTTGGTGACCCTCTGAACTTTCGCTGCGTATTTCGTAAGCGAGGCTAATAACTTGAGAGCAGGACCCGTATTGTCTTACTGTGCTGCCCCTGTCGCCTGCTCCCTAATTGGGATGGGTCAGTTCAGCGCTCTTGGCACTGCCTGCTCCAGAAGGCGTTGTAGATTTCCAATGCCTGCTTTATGTAAAATACCCCTGAGTACTCGCTCCGTTTGTGAAATCCTGGTACTACAGCCTTTCAGTTCGTGTTTTACAGTCGAGCATTTTCCATTTCCTTGTATTTTCATTGAATTCATGCAATTACAAAGAACGACTGAATGAATTGCTTGGCGAGGAATTGGACACTTTCTCCCAGACTTTCAACGACTGTCCGTTAAACAAGCTTGCATTTCCGGTATAAGAACTTTCTATAAATTGTTTCTGAAACTAGTGACGCGAACCGTCATTATAAATGAGAGCAGAAAAATGGTAGTTCAGGAAACCCCTCGTTGTCTCCTGTGCTTTTTACTCTTCTGAGGGCTTTTCAAATGAAACTTCAGCATTCTTCCCGAAAAACTGCTTCTATATTATACGGTGCAGTCAGGTGGCATCTCTCGTAGCACCTTTAAATGAACATGTCCAAATACGGGCATGCAGGCGAGCTCAGGTACCTCAGCTGGAGCTCCCGAGTCCGACCCCAGTATCCAAGATACCGTCTTCAGCTCTTGAATTTCTTCTTATCCCCATAGAGCTTGACAGGAAAGATATAAATATATTTATAAATAAATAAAAGCACGTGAATTATTCTATAGTACTTATGAGACCGATTCTGCAGCCGCCGACCGAGAGTCAACTCCTTTGACCAGTGCTGAGGCTCACCAATTTATCGCTAGAGCAGTAAAGTATGCGCGGCTGCTGACTATGGTTGCCGCGTATCTAAACTTTTGGCAAGATCAAAGTCTTCTCGGAGCGACGTCAGCGTCGATGGCTGTAAGGCCTCTCATTGCTACGTACAATAGTTCGTGCTCTGATCTTTCTCTGACCAATAGTCGGTTTCTTCTTTTCGCTCTTGGCCGTGAAGTGCTGCGACAGCGCACAATGGAAGCACTTCCTTTGTTTATTATGCTAATGTTTCTATGCATTTGAATCACTGCGTGTTAGAATGCCTATCGTACTCCCGTTCGGCTGCACTGTACCCCTGAGATTGACTGAAAGCAGCCAATCCTGCACTGCACTCGCTGATCAGAGCTATTTTTAAAAGCTAAAGAACAAGAGTTTGAGGCGGCGGCAGCAGCAGCTACAGCATTCCATCTTAAAGGGAAGCTGGCAAGCGAGGTGATACCTTTGGTCTTCCGCCTGCAGCGGCAAGTGAGGGAAGGAGAAGGGTGGGAAGAAGATACGAAAGAGAGAGCAAGAGCAGATGCGAGAGGAGAGGATTATGGTGTTACTGCCACTAGCACGTGACCTGCTCGCTACAGCTATAAGAATTCTTCAGCACATGCATTGCTTGTGTCTTTTCCTATGCGTCCAGCAAGAAGTTCTTGCTGCACTGTTATGAATTCACTGGCGTTACACCAGTTGAGAATCCGTCTCCAGAGTTCATAGTCTTCCTTTGAGATTGTTTAAGATTTAGCTTGAATGAAAACATGGGTCTATTTTATTTAACAACACAGCTAAGCGTTCAGTTCACTAGCAAATGATCGACACGCAGCTGAGCAGAACCTTTGGCAGATTCGCACCGAGAAGTAAGGAACTGAGTGGGGAGCAGCTAGCAGAAGTCAGGATCGAATCAGTTTTGGAAGGTGACGGCTCGTTTGGCAACACAAGTACATTAGATATAATTTAGTTTTTTGCAGTGGAACGCTCTATATTTATGTATTGTATGGTACTGATATCTTGGGCACCCATGAATGCATTCTTTGTAGCAGTGATTTTTCTGCACATGGAAGAATCTCCGAGATATGCTGTATACACATAACCTCAGTTCGTTATCTTTTTTATTAGCATCATCTTTCTTACCGACTACAGCTACTTCAATTTGTTTTGCGTTCACCTTACCAGACGACACGTGACGAGCAATTGTGTAATGTTAACCTTTAATTTTTTGCATTGCAGCCCAGTCATCGCTGTTCATGTCCTTACAGGAATGCTGCTACCGAGGACAGTATACTATCCAAGGAACGTCTTCGTAGCTGACTGAATTTTATCATACCTTCTAGCTTTAGTTTATTAAGTTTGAGGGAGTAAGTTTGTTTTATTTTAAAGCTGCATGTGATGTTAGCAATGAATGAAACTAGATGACCTTAAGCAAAAGTATAACACTATGGCACAGCTGAAAAACATACATACTTGCAGGCCGGCAGGCTCTACTTATTGACGAAGCGAGCTTTCCAATTTGACACGCTATTCTCTGATGATAACTGTATCTTATCGGCATCCTATAGTTGCTAACATTCAGACTGTTGTGTCTTTCAGAGACGCTCTATGTACGTGGATACTGAATCTGCCTCTACCCTGCCATCCACGGACCACTTGTCTCCACCTTCCACCACCTCCAGACTCAGCGAGTCCGACATGAGCGACCCGGACCTGGAGGACTCGCTCCATCAGCGCAAGATGGAGCAGGCCTCCCTGAGCAGCGTGGGCTCCTCTAGCAGGTACGTTGTCTCTCAGAACATGGCCATTTATTTTATATGGTTATTACTTATCATTAAAATATTCTATGGGAATTGCCAGCAAACAGCACGAATATTGCAGGTGAGTGTATACAAGCTAGAAGAAACAAAACTTCAACTTGCCTGATCGCATGATGATGAGAAACAAGAACTACAATGTTTGATGGCGTAAGACCATCGCCCACGATAGGGAGCGGCGGGTGGCTGAGAGTGCTGGGTCTGCAATTTTGGTGTTTATCACATCGAAGTCAACCCAGCTGAATGACTGCTAGAGATTGTAACGATGGCTCAATTCTTACTGGCAGCTTTTGGGTGAGAAGGCATGTGTTAAGAATATAAGTATAAACAAATAAATCACAGATTAAACAATAGACTCACTAGCACCTAGAAATATCTAGGGAGGCAACTCGGCAACTCACAGTGTGACCATTTTTTCGATTCAGATTAAATATAGTAGAAAAATCGCGGACTATTTAACTGCTACAAATTGGGTAGTATTTATTTCATGAAGACTGCGAGCTTCCATTTAAGAGATAAGCGCTGCAAGTTAAGTTTTCACGGTAGAAGAGCGGGACAGGCGGTAGTTCGTCGCTTACTGCGTGCCTGTCGTTTACGTTCCGTCAGCGCTGGCCTTGTAGTCCCGCCGCGCTGTGCACAGGTCCCGGCAGTCCCGCCGCGCTGTGCACAGGTCCCGGCAGTCCCGCCGCGCTGTGCACAGGTCAAGGGTTCGTATTCCGCGAACCACCCGCGGCATTTATCTAAAACAAATATTTGTATAGACACGTGCAGGATGAAAACATTACCACGTCTCTCTCTCTCTTTGTTCGCGAGTGCAAGCCATGGACAAAATAAAATGTAATAGCGAATACTTACCGCTTTTGTCCCTCTTTACTAATCGGTCAGACCTAAAATAGAACCACTTGCAAGGATGGAGAGCTTATTGTCAATGGTGACCAATAAATGACCGAAATACTGATACATCAAAAAGTTTTTAGTGACAAAATTCGTAGACCCGTAACCCCACAAATCGAATCATCTGGGTACCGCTTGACGGACTTTGAGTTCACAAACCCGAGCATCTAACTGTGCCATCGCCGAACTTTGCGGCCATTGCCCAACGGGGCCAAATGATGGGCCGGCAAAAACCCTCTACATGTGTATTGTGTAACCTGTGCATCTCTTACCGACTGTACCTTGTGTGACGAAAGACAGAGGATCCATAACTAATTCCAATCCCCTACAATCATGAAATTCTCAGTCGAAAATAATGGTTGTGATTATAGAAGAACAATTATGATTATGGTCGAGATCTCTGGTTGTTTATATCGAAATATCCTCCATATTCAACCATTTATGGGGTGCATTATGGTCGAGATATGTCATAACCTTCGACCATATTTCCAACCATAATTCCCAACCAAACATACCCAGTTGCAACTATTAAGTTTTAGCTGCACAACCATGATCAACCATAGTGAATCGTAAAAAAACACCATTCACGACCAAAATCGTCTTTGTTCAGCGAATGACACAACTATATTCTACCAAGATAAACTTTTCCAACTGTTAACATATTATGCCCTGGATGGCTGCTTTGTTTACTGATGATTAGTAGCTTATAAAAAAATAGTTTAATTCATACGTGCGTGTTAGGCCTGCATCTCAGAATGGTCAAAGGCTCTAAACTTCAGAACGATGCTAGAGCAGGAGCTTGAACCAGTCTGTGCAGTTAACGCTCGTTTATAATCAACTTCTATACCTCTAAGCCGGTTGAGAGCTATACTACACAGTTTAGAGGAAGTCACAAATTGATAGATGAATTCTGACCGTGCCCGTTCTCAGGGTACGTAAGGCTAAATGTACCATAAAACTTGACATTCTTATACATAAAGCTAATGGGAATCATTTCTTGAGAAAACTTTACAGGTATAAACTATATGAGCATAAAATAGATGGCAATAGTTGATCCTAGATTTCAATACTATTTAACGAGGGATACAACAAACAAATAATGATGATGGGTAACTGTGCAAAAGTGGTAAAGCGCAAATAAAATCGGTAAACAATAAATAAAAATAACGTCAAGGCGGTTAGTGCCCATACATACATTGCAATTTTTGAAATTCATCGACTGGAAGAAAAAACTGAAAATGTGCATAATTTTTTGCACTATAATATGAATTTTTAGATGATTCGCACTCAAGCTTATAGTCATACAATATTATTTTGGTCGATTATGTTGGGAATTCTAGCCATATTAAAATCCATGGCAATCCATACATATTCTTCCTCAAATAACGGAAGGAATTCCACTCATGATCGTACGTACGGAAATTCGTTGATAACCTGCCATGGTTATGCTCTCGCATAATTTATGCTCTGCCATATCTAGTCATCAAGCATCCATGTACTTCCATCGACCTTCGTTTCCTGACAAACCGCCAATATTGCTTCCACCAATATAGACCTAAATATACTAAAATCAACGTTTTATTTTGGTCGACAAGTCTACCATATTGTTTCATCATCCATAATCGACTTTAATCTCTCATACACCACTATATTCTACTATAATCACAACCATTATTTCCGACTGGGTTAAAACACCTTTAACCAAAACTGGAATACGAGTAGAGTGCTATATAACTATATAGCTATATAACTGTCTGTCTACCTAAACATGCAGTGAAAACGTGTGAAACAATGGCCCGGAAGCTCTTAATTAGTGTAAACTACTTACGTCAATTCAACGTTGCTTCCAACATAAACGATCTACCACATGTCAGCTGCTAAAGCATTATGACTCTGTTCTAGATTCAACGTGCCAAGCCAAAAAAATGTGGACGTAATCTATTACGTTAAAACTAAGTTCTTGCGATTTTGTTTAGTATTTTGGTATGTATTGTATTTTTACCTCCGCCAAGGAGGTTATATTTTTGCCGAGTTTACCTGTCTGTCTCACTATCTGTCACCACGATAATTCAAGAAGTAATACACGGAGTTTTACGAAATTTACAGAATTCTTAGGCGTATCATGAGTAACAGATGATAACCTTTTGGTGAAGTTCCGTTCAGCTATATGTTTCTTTCCCTCATTTCTTAGCTCCATAACTCAAAAATTATGAACGGATTTTTATGGTATTTGTAAGAGTCTTTAGGTATTTTACATAGGGTAAATGACCAAATTTTTTTACGATGATCTGTTTGTTTCTTTATTTGTATGCCTATATATGTGCTTAGTTTTATGTTAGTTAAGAAAATAACTCCAAAAAGTTATGAACGGATTTTTATAAAATTTACACGAGTTGTTAGGATTTTTACGAAGAATAAATGATCAAATTTCAGTGATGATCGGCTGATTGTTTGTGTGTTTGACTACTGTTTGTGAGAATGTGTCAGCAGCGTAACTCGCAATATTATAAACGGATCTTCAAAAATTACAGAAGCTGTTATTACTGTCAATAACCGTAAATAACCATATTTTTGTAGTGATAAAAAGGAAATCATAGTTTCAGAACCAATTTGAATTTTTTATTAACGTTGCTTTGCTTGGCGATTTTGTGCTCTAGTTCAGTTATGGGCTCTATTTCTTTATCATTATTATATTTTCTGAACATTTGCAATATTTTTTTGTCGAGTACTCGTAGTTAATTACCTCTGCCTAGAATTTTTGTCGAGTTCATCTGTCTGTCTCTTTGTTTGTCAGCACGATAACTCAAAAATTATGGACGAATCTTTATGAAATTTACAGGGATTGTTAGGCATGTTAAGAGTAATTAACGGATGATTTGGTGAAGATCTGTTCAAACATTTGATTGTTTGTCTGCCTCTTTTTTCTTAGTACCATGACACAAAAGGTTCTGAACGGTTTTTTCATAGAGTCGTTACTGGAAACCAAATATGGTTCCTGTACATCATAAATTCTATTCTCAGAGTTGTATTTAAAACTGATGCGGAATTCAAAGCCTGGTTGAATGAGTTTTGCCAGTCCAAACAAGGTAGTGTTTACAAACGAGGTATTGGAAATATCGTTGAACGCTGGGAAAGGTTATAAACAGCAAAGGAGTTAGTTGTTATTATTTATTAAATCTTTTAAAGACATTTAGTTAAAAAGACGGCAAAGTCTTAGTGTGTAGCCTTCTAATTAGAGCTTTACAGGGCAGTTGGCAAAGTTGAACGCGGAATATCATTTTCGTGGAAAATGTCTCAGTGTGTTGAAACGTTACTGACAAATAGAACTCAATGTGTAACTGACAATAGAAATACTGTATATCCAACCGTTAACCAACCGGCACTCGGAGGTGCCTCACTACGTACGGTGCTTGGTCCAATACGCGCCTTATCATGGCCAGTGACACGAAGAATCGATGCAAGTTTGTCGCTTCCTCCTCGTTTACTGACAACACATGAACATCGGCCGTAGTACTGTTAGCGGCCGCCGTATGTGCTGTCCATTTGTCTAGCGTCTTTTGTGGTCATCGGACAACGACATGACCTACGAGAAAATCTCTTCGCGTATAGAGTCAATATCCGACGAGCAATGGTAGTAAAGTCGAAAGAAATTAAACTTGAATGAACCTTGGAATACGCTGTAAGATAACGCCACATTTGAGGACCATATTCCTAGAACAGTCATCGTAGGCAAAAAATGGAGCTGATGAGTGCTTCGGACTCCTATCTCTTCACGGGAGACGAACAAAATGCTTACCCATACAGAAAGATGATGCTTGCCTGCTCTCTTCAATTCCCATGTAGGCCTCATGGCAAATTGATTGAACTTCGATAAAATCATTTCCAGTCAAGAGAGCGACCTCAAACAAAAGGGAAACCGTTCTCTGTGACAAATTTGTAGTAGCAAAATGTTACAGTGGACGACGGTACATGAATATTAGGGCACCACAGTAACATAAAATTGACTAAAAAATAATTTGCAATTTATCGCTGGCGAGTGCTCATGTTGCGTGTTTGTTTCTAATAAATGCATTCCCTGCGTCTCTATAAGAACGACTTATTTTTGTGCGAATTATCCGTATGATGTCCTGTCATATTTGGAACGCCACTGGCATTGAAGTTGTGCAGTTCAAAACCTTGCTGGACTTGTACTTAGTAAAAGTGCACGACAAACCACCTGTAAGGGGCTACGGTGAATGTAGAGGTAATGCGCTGTTGTTTGCTTTCTCACTCTTCATAAGACGGGTGGAATGCATAGCGTCACATGGACCTCATCCGAAGAACATCGTATAGATGAAGGTAAACGAGAGCATCGACCTCAATGTTATGTAAGCATGTACATATCAGCAGTGAGATGCTTCAGTGAAGCGACCCAGGCTAGATAAATACAAATGTTTCTCTAGATTTTATGATGGATGAAGGAAGCGTACTTGAGCCTTACATAGATGTCTGTACTTGAGCCTCATATGTATATATATATATATATGTGAGATCAAATAAACACAGTTGTCCTCTGCTTCTGCAACTAATTATATGCTTACCAAGTCTGCAGGCAATACTATAACCCTGAGGGATGGTAATCCGTCTGCAGGACGCCACTTTCATCCCAGAAAAAAACGAAGGCCAATACCTTCCTTGCTGAGACTGTGACCTTCGCTTTTTGCATACATTTCGGGATAAGAGAGGTGTTCTTTCACTGCTTAGACCATTGGGACCCAAAATGGACGCTACCGCCCCCTCTGGGGGCGCTAGGAACTCCGTAGCGGCGCGAAGTAAAAATGGGCGGTGGGGGAGGCAGTAGATCGATATTGAAAATTTTAATTTTTTTAGAGGTAAATTTTTCATAAATACGGTGGTAAAGAAACACAGTCGCATATTATTGAAAATTAATCAATTAACAATTACCACTGAACCTAAACGTAGCAATGCCATATAGCCGAAAGTTAAGGTTCTAGAATGCGTATGTACATTAAGTTGACGCCTTTACACAACACGTTAACCGTGACGCTCCAACCCAAAAGTCACCAGAGCCTTTACACAACTTGATGAGTTGCAGCTTTCGTTAGCTTTGTCACAGTGCTGGTTAGCACTTCTGCACGTTAACCCTTATCGTGCAAAGTGTTGAGTGTGTTACACACGTGGCTACTGTAGGACTGCTGTCTATTGAACGAGTCGAAGTGTAGGATGCATTAAAGGAACGGCACCTATGTTATAAATTTTATATCTGATCCCTGCTCTGATGCTGCTGTAGACAATGAAATTCTACCTGCTAGCTTGATCTGCGGATGAAAACGTTGAAAGTGAACGTCGCGTGCTTGTAGCTAAATACGATTGTATTTTTATATGTTTTTCTCACTGAACTATCTGTGACGCTCATAACTTTTCATTCACCTTTCGTATATCACACGGAAATATTGCCAAGTACGTCTACCACACTTTTACTTGCATTACGTATGTTACTGAGCGTTGCGCTGACCTTGAGATTTGTGTCCCGCAGTCAAGTACGTCTACCACACTTTTACTTGCATTAAGTATGTTACTGAGCGTTGCGCTGACCTTGAGATTTGTGTCCCG
>LQNS02278096.1:11227119-11256621 GCA_001587735.2 Parhyale hawaiensis | reverse complement strand
GGAAGGTTCGTCTCGGGAACTGATAGCTGCAAGGGAAGGTTCGTCTGCGGAATTGATAGCCGCAAGGGAAAGTCCGTCTAGAGAACTGATAGCTGCATGAGACGTCCCGTATAGGGAACTGATAGCTGCAAGGGAAGGTTCGTCTCGGGAACTGATAGCTGCAAGGGAAGGTTCGTCTCGGGAACTGATAGCTGCAAGGGAAGGTTCGTCTGCGGAATTGATAGCCGCAAGGGAAGGTCCGTCTAGGGAACTGATAGCTGCAAGGGAAGTAACGTATGGGGAACTAATAGCTGCAAGGGAAAGTTCGTCTCGGGAACTGATAGTTGCAAGGAAGGTTCGTCTCGGGAACTGATAGCTGCAAGGGAAGGTTCGTCTGCGGAATTGATAGCCGCAAGGGAAGGTCCGTCTAGGGAACTGATAGCTGCAAGGGAAATAACGTATGGGGAACTAATAGCTGCATGGGAAAGTTCGTCTCGGGAACTGATTGTTGCCCAGTCGGAAATAATGGTTGTGATTATAGTAGAATATAGTGGTGCATGAGAGATTAAAGTCGATTATGGATGATGAAACAATATGGTAGATATGTCGACCAAAACATGACGTTGATTTTAGTATATTTAGGTTGATATTGGTGGAGGCAATATTGGTTGTTTAAGGTTTGTCAGGAAACGAAGGTCGATGGTAGTACATGGATGTATGAATACTATATATGGTAGATGGTAGTATGTACATTGATTTTCGAAGACTATAATATATATATATATATAGTAGAGCGTATACCAGAGCATTACCATAGTAGGTTTTCAACGGATTTCCGTTCGTACGATCATGAGTGCGGTTCATCCCATTATTTGCGGGAGAATATGTATGGGTTATTATAGATTATAATGTAAATATAAGGTCGACTAGTCTAAAATTAAAATTTGACGTTTCGGGACGTCCTTTCTCATCATCACAAACTAAAGGAAATTCTGTAACTACAAAAAGAATGACTTATGCAAAACAAGAGAATTATGTTTCTTAAACCTAAATCCTAAAGGGAAGCGAGATGTTGGTAGTGTAACGTGTCTCGCTCCCCATTAGGCTTTAGGTCTAAGAAACGCGATTCCCTTACTTTAAATCAATTTTTCCTTTTGTAGTTAACAGTATTTCCTTTACTTTGTGATGATGAGAAAGGACGCCCCGAAACGTCAAATTTTAATTTTAGACTAGCCGCCCTTATATTCCAATGAAATTTTCCTTAGTTTAGCTTTTCTCTTAGATTAAAATATGGCTAGGATTCCCATCATAATCGACTAAAGTAATATTGCATAACTATAAGTTTGAATGTGAAACATCAAAAGATTCATATTATGGGGCAAAAATTGTGCACATTTCAATTTTTTCTTTCCTGTCGATGAATTACAAAAAATTGCGAGGTATGTATGAACGCTAACCGCCTTGACGTAATTTTTTATCTATTGTTCTCAATTTTACTAACGATTTACTACTCTAGCATAATTACCCATCATTCATATTTATTTGCTGTATCCCTTGATAAACAGTATTACAATCTTTGATCAATTATTGCTATTTATTTTTGTGTTTATTCCGTTTATATCTGTAGAGCCTCATCAGCAAATTATTCCCATTAGCTTTATGTCAAATAATGTCAAGTTTCGTGATTAATTTGTAATTACGTACCCTGACAACGGGTATTTCCAAAATTCATCATTCGACTTGTGACTTCCTTTGAGAGCTATACTCTCTACACCGGCTTAGAGTTAAAGAAGCTGTATATAAATGTGCGTTAACTGCACAGACTGGTTCAAGCTCCTGCTCTATAGTATCGTTCTGAACTTTAGAGCCTTTCACCATTCTGAGCTGCAAGCCAAACACGCATGTATAAGTTACATTTTTATAAGCAATTAATTATTAGCAAACAAAGCAGGCATCCAGAGCTTAAATGTCAACAGTTGAAAAGTTGATCTTGGTAGAATGTTGTATCATTCGCTGAACACAGTAGATTTTGGTTGTGAATGATTTTTCTTACGGTTCACTATGGTAGATCATGGTTGTACAGCTAAAACCTTAATGGTTGTAATTTGATATGTATGGTTGGGAATTATAGTTGGCAATAAGGTCGAAGTTGGTTACATATCTCTACTATAATGCACCCATAACTGGTTGAATATCGAGGATATTTCGATAATAAACAACCCAAGATCTCGACCATAATCATAGTTGTTCTACTATAATCACAACTATTATTTCCGACTGGGCGGTGCCTTTATTTGGTTCGCAGATGTTGTTAGGTCCTCCAGTTCAGTAATTAGTTTGGAAAATTTTTATAGCAACACCAATCTTATCGCAACAAGCGAAAGCCATAAATAAAATTATTTTTTGAGGTTGTTGAGAAATGCTTGGAATTTAACAGAACCTGTTCTTTTTTTTTTTAAATTTCGTAGCCGAATGAAATCGCTGTAAGGAAGATTAAGTAGTTTCTCGTACAAACAGCATGTTTTCTTTAAAAATAAATCTGGTTGAGAGGAATTTGCTTTTGAAAGTACGTTTGGCAATATGTGACAAGCTCCGTTATAGTTGAAGCTTACTTTCAGCCACTCTCCAGTTGACGAGAATGGTCAGCTTTGGTGAACTCACTGTTAGTTACCTACAGTATATAAAAACGTAGTCGTTGTTGGTTATAGTTACTAAAAAATTCATAAGGCACGGATGAATACCTATATCATGTGAAAAATGTTGTATAATTGCAGTATGATATAACTGCGCTTCACTGTGGTACTACAATGTTACTGAACTGAACATATCAATATTTCGAAAAGTAATAATTTGCGCGAGTTTTAACGAAATAATTTCGACCCAATTGGATGAAAACCTATCAGTGAAAGGCATAAAATTCCTTTGATTAAGTTGGTGTGAAGGTAAAAAAATACCTACCATATTTACTAGGCACTCTTTATGACTTCTTTTGTTTGCAACGAAGACATAATTTAGCAGTTGTCTGCAAACAATGGGATTGGAAGAGAACATTCCCGTTCTACTGAAACGATGATTTTCTATGAAGGAACAGTATGTAATTCTAAGATAAGACGGTATCTAATTGATACTTCTAAAGTTTAAGACTCTACTGCCTATAAGTTTCTCTATGTATATTTAAAATTTAACGACATTTTCTTCAATCTTACGAACCCGCAAATCACAAAAAGGAAAATCTAATTTAAACTTTGTTTATAAGCTTCACCTTAAGTACACCCTGCAATGTACTTTTTTCGTATTACCAGATGATTTCTATCGTTTTTTTATGCGTTGTTACCCGTGTGTTGACTTAGGTACTTGTTTTTATTCCCTTCCGAGAGCAGAGGACGTTCCGCAGGCCATGTGGCTAGGTTAGTTAAATTGACGTATTCTATGTTGGGAGCTTCGCGCCCCCTGGGTCACTCCGTAAGTTTCCTTAACCACAGTTAAGCATTCGTGGCTGCTTTCTTTCGGCGCTCACTTTGCTTCTTTTTTCCTATTCCTACTCCCACTAACTGTCTTTGTCCGGCTCTTCTTCTTCTTCTTCGTCATTGCCGATTCGTTTTTCCGACTCGCGGTTAACCATCGTGCCTTGGTTCCTCGCTTTGTTTGACATATTGCTTATCCCTCGCGTTTCCTCGTTACAGTGGCTAAGTAGCTTTAAACAAGGTAATGAAAACTCAGTGTAGGAGTAGGCTGGTAGACATCCCCCTGCGCTGTGGATTAAATTGCTTGTCTGTGCACAGTTTGAGGTATAATGAATGGATGAAAGACCAGACTAAACAGCATCTATATTTGACGTGTTTCTTGCTTGCGCAGGACCTTGAAGAGAGAGCCCGCCACATGAAGCTACGCATGCGCCAGATGCCCCCGCCAGGGGGGCACAGCCGCGGCTCCTCAGGACCGCTGCACAGCGGGTACAGCGACTCTGAGTTGGGTGCGAGAAACTATGACAGGTGAGGAGGGCTGTGCCTGGCTTCTCTCTGCTGCACCACTTCACACGACCTGCAGCGTCTGCTGCCAGAGTAGTGTTTCTGTGAGAGATGGCAGTGGAAGAATAAATGCTTTATGCTGTACAATCAATTAATCTGTTAGTGAGTTTTTTTTTTTATTTTTAGACTGAATTATATTACGCAACGACTCTTGCAATGCAGTTAACAGGGCATAACTTGAAAGAAAAGGCGCTCTAGCTAATAGCAGGATGGTAGTTTACAAAGTGCTAATCTTACCAACATTCATTGGACAGCTGTATACTCGAATGGTTACTAAGGTTTTCATCCCGGGATTTCGGTCAATTTAGGGCCAATTCTCAAGCCATAGCATTTTTTTTTTTCAAGAATACCGTAGAAATTGCTTCCGACACTTCAATTGCTGGCATTCTAGCTGTTGAAGTACAATTAACTAGCTAGTCATGGGGAGAGAACTAATGGTTACAAGGTTACTTTAAGAGAAAAGATAGCTATAGGAAGCTTTTTCATGGGTAGTGTACCCCAAATATTGCTTCTCTACAGTGGCCTGGGTGCTAGATTCATAAGTACAATTACTAGATTTTAACTCAAGATGAACAAGAAACTAGAAGGTCGACAATGAGTAAATAAAATCATGACGCTTCGGGAACTCCTCTCATCTCCAGGGAATGAAATTTGAGGGATAACCTATCTTGGTAAAAAAAAAATGTCTTTACTTCTACGACAACTAGTATGGAGCAGAAATGTTGTCAGTAGAAGTTAAGTTGCAAATGAACGAATGAAGTTGCTTGGAGGGTCCGGCTGTCAGTGCCCGTACAATCAGAGAATTTGAGCTTAGTTGTAGATTGCATGAATTCGTACACACCTGAGGTCCTAAGGTTAAGGCTAGATTTTGTCCTATGGATGTAGAGGGACTAATGTTATGGGTTCAGTTGGGTGAGAAATTCTGAGAGCGACAATCCCTTCGCACTAGCAACAGCACTTTTATGGTCTTCAAATAAAGTAAAGTTGGTGTTTTGGACGTCACTCGATGCGCATAGAGGACCAAGGGCTAAACTCTGTGACAAGCGCGGGAGTGCCCGCTGCGAGTTATCTCCAAGGTGCATGTAACCGTTGGAAATTAATCTTGTAAGCACATGCATCAAATCAAGTGAATGTGAGAAAAATATTGATTTCGTTTTTCAAGTTCATGTAGAATATTTTACTACTTTAACGTTTGAGTCTTTTTGCATGGTAGAATATGAGTTTGCACAAATTTAAGCGATTGTAAAGAATACTTGCTAATATGTCTAGCTCTAAAGGAGCGACTGTAGTATGACAGATTTTTAGTAACTAGAACTTTTACTGAGAGCAAAAGCCTCAAAATATACATCTTTTAGCCCTCGGCACATCCAAGTTAGCATTGCCGCCGAATGTTGTTTCATCTATTTTGTTTAAAACAATACACTCAAGTAAAGCACTGAAAGATAGACCTTTAATTATGTTTGAAGTCAAAACCTGCATGTGACCGCGCTTAATATTGAAGAAAGTTAGATATCTTTCCGTTTTTCGGGAGCGGTAGCACGAACACTGAAGAATTGAACAATGCATGCCGGCCATAGATTTTGTTGTCACGGGTCGCATGAGGGTTCCAAGTTGATAGTACATGCATCTTACATGAGACAAAATATAAACTTTTGTTACGTCGCTAATGCTTTAGTACTAAAGTGAGCATGATATTCATGCCTGCACATACTGAAAAATAACAAACTTCCCAAATTTCCCGGGATTTTTCTTTCAAAATCCGCGATTACGGGATCTCCGTCTAGCACCGGGATTAGAAACTCTACTAATCACCCAGCATGTTGTCCCAACCGTGCTGGGCTGTGCGCTTGAGGCAGCATACTGGTTACTCGCCCGAGTGTACAGCTGACCGGTCGGTAGTGGTTACATAAGTACAATGCAAGCTGCCATCCTGAGTTCTGCTGTGTGAACACGCGATCATTTGGATCACTACTTGATGTTTATTAAGATCTCCGAAAACGGTGCTCCTTAAAAAGCTAGCCGTTACTTACGAGCGCTTGAGACTAAGGTACTTATCCAGGTGTATTTTGTCGGTGTTAATTATTTTCGCCATCATTGTAACAGGTCTCACTTTCTTCATTGTTAAAACTTTTTTCTCTTAGCTATTTTATAAAAAGTAAATATTTTTTTTTACGCTGAGCTGCAGTTTTAGGCTTCTGATAAATGCAATTCGTACACAAGGTTAGCTTTATTATGAGCTTGCTTTTATATCATTGTAATCATTGTACCAAATAAGAGAACTTTACAGCTTAGCTTCCAGCCACTCGCTATCCTGTTGCGGCCAACCAAATGCTACTGCCGCCCAGTGTAACTAGTGCTAGTTATCAGACGAGCAGTCAGCTAGGAGCCTACTAGCCACGCAGCGTCTTCTATCGAGACCCTATCACTGCTGTTTGTGATATGCCCTTACTTTCGTACCAACAATAACTGTAGAGCCCCCTGTATTTACACGCAGTTTTCCTATCTCTCCATGTCCAAGTAGTGTCCAGAACGTGCTCGTTTCACAATCAGTGCAAGAAACTTATTTAAGGCTTACAGCAGAAGTTGATGCTGTGTCTCACTGGACGCTCCCGACAGTAGCTCATTTCATGCGCTGTGTACCTTCTGTTGAAGTGAACAACGCTGTGTTCTGTGTGGTCTCGCCAACCTCGCCCCACCCCAAAAGCATTTTCAAAATTGCTTCCCCGCTGTGTTTTCATTGGCATGCTTTGCGTAAATTTTTGAAATACCCTCCCACCCCTTGGCTTCCCCTTCGCATACTTTCGTACAGGGGAAAGAAATAGTGGGCCAAGTTCACACACATTGCATATCTGTATTCGGCGAAATATGGTTCAATTTATAAATCATGCAGAGTTGAATTTTCTTCTTTTTCGATCGTTTTCCAGTCTTATTGATTTCGTAGCTCATTACTTCCTCTCGAAACTTCATCCTGCAGAACGCTGGAATCAATCCGTAGTCCTTTTATTCCAACTCGGCGGCTGTCACCGATCATCTGGTTGGAGAAAATTCTCTGAATCGCCCTTGAAGGAAACCTTCTATCCATTTCTACTGCGCTAGAGCTATGAACATCTAGATTGTAGAGCAAAGTTTTTTGTCATCCAGTGTGAGGTCAGGTACTCCCATACTGGCCTGCGCCGCGTGTAGCACATTTTATACCGTAGAGCAATTGGCAAGAGATTCAATTAGTTAACTATATTTGGATATCGCAAGTGTGTCAACTTCACCCTATGATTTCCTATAATATATTGCCCTGCTTGATATGGCCTTGAAAGTGAACATGCTTGTATCTCGCCATGCTTTTTTGAGCTCCTGTCATGTTAGCGGACTGTTCTCTTCTTGTCCAAATTCGCAGTTTTTGAGGCTTCCTTTAGAAATCGTAATTTTTTCTGCTTGTTATGCATTGAAGGCCGCTCAAGAATTACATTTAGGGCAGCTCAAGAGAAATGCCTGACTTTAAACTCCTGTCACATCCCAAAAGCCGCACTGCTCGGCAAGTGATGGACGGTGCTAACTTCCTAACACGTGCAATCACTTCCCAGCTATAGATCCTCTAGCTAACGTTTCTGTTAAGCCCGAGCCGTCAGTCGTAACTCCATATTTGTGCATCGTAAATTTAACTATAAATGACTTACATCTTTGTCAAATACTATGTTGCCAAATGAGACACTCCCAACTTGCGCCTGTGCGCATGGAATGTTGTAATGTTTTTAGGCATTTGTCGTTGCCATTTGCATAAATCGAAACCTATATTTTTGTAAGTCCGAAGCATGCTATTTATGAATTTCCTATTGAAATATCTGTCATGCTCATAACGTATTGCTGCTCCTCATTAGAATTCTTAGTGGTAAAAATACGGAGCAGCCGAGGGCTTTGACAGTTACGGTTCTGGAATTTGCCCAACCAAGCAGGTTTTTTTTCGAGACAACTTAATTCTTACTAACAACGGTCGACGTTACATTCTCGAATTTCCGTTGCGCAGTTGGCATCTTTTTTGTTCTCGAAGAACATATATTTTCTGGTGGCTTTTATCTTACTCGTAGCTATCATGTTGCAGTACACGTGCTGTGACACAAGTTGCAGTACACGTGCTGTAACACTAGTAGCAGTACACGTGCTGTAACACCAGTTGCAGTACACGTGCTGTAACACAAGTTGCAGTACACGTGCTGTAACACAAGTTGCAGTACACGTGCTGTAACACAAGTTGCAGTACACGTGCTGTAACACTAGTTGCAGTACACGTGCTGTGACACAGGTTGCAGTACAGGTGCTGTAACACTAGTTGCAGTACACGTGCTGTAACGCTAGTTGCAGTACACGTGCTGTGACACAGGTTGCAGTACAGGTGCTGTAACACTAGTTGCAATACACGTGCTGTGACACAAGTTGCAGTACACGTGCTGTAACACAAGTTGCAGTACACGTGCTGTAACACTAGTAGCAGTACACGTGCTGTAACACTAGTTGCAGTACACGTGCTGTAACACTAGTTGCAGTACACGTGATGTGACACAGGTTGCAGTACAGGTGCTGTAACACAAGTTGCAGTACACGTGCTGTAGCACAACTAGGAACTTCCATAGAAATCTTAGTTTCCAAACGTGCCAATGAAGAGTTTAAATTATCCTCTAACAATTCATCGTGCTCAAATAATACCTCCGTTACTCATATATTTGATGGTGTACCCAAAGTAAGACCAGGAGTCATCGCTGCACTTCTCTTCATGAATTCATTCTATGTACGTCTAGTCAACAAGTGTTACGTACTTACGGATGGTTATTGCATATTATGGTTCCTTTTTGTTTGAGCTCGACGGGTTCCATGTTCAATTCGCAGGGTTGCGAGTTTAACCTAACCAGGCACTATGCTGTTTGATTCGATAATAGAGATTTTCTTTCAGAACACTTATATCGATAAGGAAGCCTTAAATAATCAAAAGAACATCCTGTCAGTTGACCCTCCGACTACATTCGTTATCGTTAGCTCGATGATAATTTGTACAGTTGTCTGTCAATGCCCTAACCAAATGTGCGGCAGTGGCGCCCCGGAACTCGCTGCGCTGCGCCCTGGCGGCGGAAGTCACGCACTCCGTTACAATAACAATAATCCCCACCGAATGTGTGCAGGTATACAAGAGGGGCGACGAGGGGGGCTTTAGCATCCCCAGAGAGGGGAGATACGGAGCGGGACCCCATGGAGAGGGATCTTGGGGACTCAGCTAGCGATATAGAGAGCGTTGTCAGTGGTGCCAGTTCCTTCTCAACTCAGAGCGAACGACCAAGAGGCTCCGTAAAACACAGGTGCTTTGAATTCTTTTCTTAATATGTTCACTTCACTTCTTCATTGCTAGGATAGCGTATTGAATCGCACTACTAACGACTGACAGTTTCTATTACTAGGACTGCATCTCAAAATCACCATGCAGTCATGCTACTCAACATATTATCGTTTGAATTTCCAATCACATTACAATTCACCGATGATACTTTACTGGTCATGCATTTCTTTCCACCATTGTTCACGAACCTTATAAATCACTTGGATCCCATCTTATCCACCATTCGCGATTTTAGTTCACCTGAAATGTTGATCATATCTACACTTAAAACCAGGAGCCAGACTCAATTCTTACCTCAGTACTTCGTTGTGTTTACATGACCGCTCTCATATGTGTCCGATTTAATAGCGACCTTAATCAAACTCAGCAACCGTGCCCACCCTAATATCTGCTTTGTTCTATCCACCGAGCTTGTACACTGAATTGCCTTCGTGTTACTTCTCTTGATGGCGACCAAACGTCGTCATTGTTTATTCTTTACGTAGGAGCACTGCAGTCCTGCAAAAGTGCTGAAGTCCTTTAGTGGCTGCAGGAGCTCTGCTTTAGAGGTGATCAGAGAGTCAGGTGTTTCTTGCTGCGAATTCTGGCCCCGGCGGCCTCGGTGTTGAGCGCTTCACTTAAGTTTATTCTCTCAAACTTCTGCCCAACTTGACTACTGTGCGGACAATACGTCCCAGTGCGGACAAATAGGCGATTATCTTGGCTAACAGATGAAAAGGCGAAACGGGATCGTGATCAATAACAATCTCTAATGATTCTCAAAATTTCATGGGCGAATTCTTAGGAGATCACTCCAGTACTTTTACTTAACTTTTTCGTGACCATAAGACCAAATCTTATTTCAACATCAATTACCGTCCAAGTACTGGTGCGCAATATCACTTCGCATGCTCAATAATGATTTATTATTAAAAACAACAAGTACTAGGTCGACATCAAGTAATTTGTAGTACATGTAGTCGTCAGCTCATCAATACACATCATCAATAACCATCTTTCCCTTTTCCCGTCACCACGCTGTAGAGATAACCTTATCCTTACGGTGTGTCAGCCCAATGTGTTGTGATCGAGCATTGTTGTGTTGCACTTCCTCTTCTTTGCAAGTTTAGAACTTGGCGCCTATAAGTTTTCAAATAAGCACAATATGGCTCCTCCATAGACTCGTCTTCATGACTCTGTCGTCTAGAGATACCTGCTGTATGCTTCACTTATTCGTAGCAATGACATAACCTCTTTTGAATTCCTGTTAGATCACTAGTCTGTTGTAACTGTCTCTAACCTGCTTCTTTGTCCGTCGTAACCACCTATTATTACTTTTGCCTTTTATTATAATTGAAGCAGTGATATATGACATGTGTAGTTCGTGAAGCTTAAGTTTTATAGTCTCTTTGAACTGCTTATTGTTGCTGGATAATGTTATGCTATTTTTCTTTTAATCTGAAGCTATTTGTGAAACTCAAATTGCAGAAATTTATAAGATTTACTACTTGATCTCTAGTGTTTCGGTTATTTTAGCATAAACTCGATTTGTTTGGATCCTATTGAATCAAGTGGTACATTTCGTTTCTTACCAGTTAGTTCCCTCTTCTCGAACTGGTGTCCTAGTCAACTGCTTAATTCCTTTGCGATAATATTCGATAAAAGCTCGTATAATAGCCCTAGTTCTCACCTCGGTGCATTAAAATATAATACTAAATCCTCTCCAGGGCCCCCCGCTCGGTCGGTATCTCTCCCAAGTGTTGTCCTGTGTTCTCTGATGTTCAAAAGTGGCTAATTATTGATACTAAATATTCTGTTTTATGGCCATATGGGAATGAATTTGACTAGACTTTTCACAAAATTTTTACCCTGCAGTGATTGGAATGCTAGCTTTGTTCATTCACTTTTAGCCTCTTACATAATTTCAACCTGAAATATAGAAGAGGACTCAAGTATAGCTCGAAGTGACAATTTTCAAAAAGTGAACGTTAATTTTCAATACGTACGTTTAAAAACATCAGAAACAGAAAGAATTTCTACTACTTGATAAGTGAAAACGGATTAACGTCAAGACATTTCTTTATTGATTGTATATGTGTGTGTGCGTGTTTGTTGTTTGTTTGTTTGTTTGAAAGAAATCTCGAATTTAAGTTGTTTCCGCCTATCACGTAGTATGGTTTCTTACTACTGCAGATGCTTTAATTAAACGTTCTGAAGAAGAACTGAAGTTCTGAAATGTTCGCAGTTAGTAAAATGTTACTTCGTTTTATATTTTAACTCTTCTCTGTTGTTTAAGATCAAGATGCGAAAATGCAAACATTGTTTAAAATAATTTTAGTCTGTATTAGCAGTGAAAAAAGACTGCTGAGTTTAACGAGTATTAAAATGCTCCTATCTTTCGTTTGTAAAATCGACTCTGACGGGCAGATGCTCTGTGAAAGCAATTCAAACAGTTTTTTTAGTGTGTAATGTACAAAAATCATTGCATTAAAATTTTTAATGAATGTCGCTGTGCTTTCAAAAGTATAAATTAACGCTACTGAACAAGAAGGTGGAGAAAGAGTCAAGAAAAAACATAACGTACTGTTTCGGGAATTCCTCCCATCTTTGGAGAATTAAAATTTGATGGATAAGCTATCTCAGTAAAAAAATATTTTACCAATATTTCTGAAAATAACTAGTGTGGAGCGGAAATGTTGTCAGGGGAAGTCTAAAATGCAACTGAATGAATGCAGGAGGGTCCGGCTGTCAGTGCCCGTACAGTCAGAGTATTTGAGCTTACTTGTTAATTGCATGAATTCGTACACAGCTGAGGTCCTAATGTTAAGGCTAGGTTTTGTCTTATGGATTCAGAGGGACTCTAATGTTATGAGTTCAGTTGGGTGAGAAATGTCCATGATAGAGAAATCTTTCTTGCTGAAGGGATGGTTATTTTGCTCTGCATGAAGATGAGGCGATCAAAGTGTGGGTTTCGTGAGTGGTAAACCGGCTGATGCTCTGTGAAAGCAATTCAAACAGTTTTTTTAGTGTATGCAGTTCTTCGTATCTAGTAACACTAGATAACTTTACAAAGCTCGTATGGACCAACATTAGGTGTATCCACCAGCACCGATTTACCATTCACGAAATCCACACTTTGATCGCCCCATCTTCATGTAGAGCAAAATAACCATCCCTTCAGCAAGAAAGATTTCTCTATCGTAGACATTTCCCACCCAACTTAACTCATAACATTAGAGTCCTTCTACATCTATAGGACAAAATCTAGCCCTGACCTTAGGACCTCAGCTGTGTACGGATTCATGCAATTAACAACTAAGCTCAAATCCTCTGACTGTACGGGCACTGACAGCCGGACCTTCCAAGCAGCTTCATTCAGTCATTGATTCATTAATTCATTCATTTATTCATTCATTTGTATTTTAGACTTCCCCCATGCAACATCTCTACTCCACACTTCTTATTTTCAAAAATAAAGGGAAAACTTTTTTAACTGAGATAGGTTATCCTTTAATTTTAATTCGCTAAAGATGTGAGGAATTCCCGAAGCGTCAAGTCATGTTTTTTATTAACTCTTTATCTACCATTTCATTCATTTTTAGAAAAATTTGATTAATTTGATATTAACGCTACTGGTGGCACTTTTCTAATAATATCCTGCTCCATGTTTATAATATTCAATATTTGATAGTGTACTTTGCGTGGTACGTTGTAATTTGCATTGAATTTAACGAATAATTATAAGTCAAATATTGCAGGGTGTAATGGTACGTTAAATTTTATCCAATGCAATACGTATTTCGAAATATGTTCGATTACAAGCCCTTGATCATAGCTAATAGGGAAGACGCGGCATTCCCTATGGCTTATGTTCCCTTGAACCTACGGTTACGAATTCGATTCACTTGAGCTCCAGAGTACCCCTCGTACCATTGTTTGTAATCTCACTCAAGCGGGTGCACTGTTGGCCCTAGTGCTGCCTCCTGTCAACTGGTACCAAAGTGTTCAGGCAGGAAGAGATGGGCTCAAATTCTTTTTTATTTAAAAAAATGCATTGGCTGCAGTCACCTGATAAAATATTTTCAACCGAATCTTGTGAGTTTACAAACGTAGCTACGTTTTCCCTCCGTTGTGTACCGAACTAGTCAATCAGCTACTCTTATTAAGAAATTTTTTGTTTGCTCTCGTTCACGTGACAGGTGAAGTCATAGTTTTTGGATTCTCGCAGTTATCTTGATCCACAAGGATTTTGCTCCGCAGTTCCCAGGCCATTTGTATCACATTATCGGATCTAAATATCTCCTGCTACTCAAGTGCTAGACCTTATTTTCAGTAGCTGTGTATTCTTCTTTATCTAAACAAATGTTAAATCTGATTAAGTGCGGGCAGCATCTTGAGTTCCGACGCGTGACATTTTCACGAAAACGTCTGTTATTTAGTGTAAAACTTTTGTTTGGTCACTAGAGCTGTGCTTCGTCGCTGAAACTAAATTGAGCAGTGAGCTTAAAAATGTTAACATATGGGATTTTTTCTCTTATAGTTTTGTTTCTCTTTTACATCTCTCTCTTTCTAACTGAATGTGTTGTGCAACGCGATGTTCAGTCTTATGATGTTTTGCACGTTTCTACCTTCCGTGTTAATCCGCCTATCTTTTTTAATTATATGAATGCATAATTACATATATACAATTTGGCACTTTCTACCTATAATTAATACTCATTACCTTACATTACTGTATCTCTCTTTACTTCCAGTCCCTCGTAACACTGAAGTCACTGTTGGCACCCAACATATTAAATTTTTCCGAGGTGTTTCCAGTAGTCCTTTACGCACTTGGTATGATGCCAATGCTGTGGCCGCCTTTACCGTTGGGTCCACACCACAGTTGAACGCTCAGTTTGAATGCTGACTTTTAGAGAGAGTGGATCGGCTCTCGACTCCTAAGCTTCATTATAATTTCCATAATTCTTCCTAAACGTCTGTCAAAAGTAACGTTCACTCGTATTTGTGATGAATTGAATGGGGAACTGGAGAATAAATATTACGTTGGTCAGACTTGCGTTGTTTTATCAAGAAAGTCTGAAGTATTCTGCAGGGGAGAATCTTATGACACTCAATCCTAATCTTGCATTAGTGCGTACTAGTAGTCTTGTACCAGTACTGTTAATGGTTACATATTACTTACTGGTTGCATTTGCGCTATTTTCGAAGTACTGGCAGTTGTACTTACACAATTACCATGTAGAGTACAGTAAATATTATATAAGTTAGAATAGAGGGCGCAGTGGCCGTAATTATATGCAGGCAGATGCCTCAACTCCCATGACTTTTCCCTTCGCTTTCCTGGCATTACGATTTTGTTAACTTTTGGGGGTTTATAAGCTCTGCAATTTTTTCAGGAGCTTTGTTATCCAGTAGTTTTTTTCGGCAGATGTTTTTCGTTAACTTTTAAATATAGACAAGAATATGCTATCTAAAGTAATAGCCTCCGTTGCGGTTTAGATTAAGTTTTCATGCACACAGCATTGAGTGTACATGCACCTATAGAGGCTTGGACTCACGTCTTCCAACCAATGAAGTGTTCGATCTGAGCGGTGGTGTGGGGCCCGGCATTACCTTAGTTTCTTTCTGGCTTACAATACTACTGCATCCTGCAAACTCTTGTCACTGATTTCGAATACGCATATACTGTATCTGTTTCTTACTGAAATTGCTATTTTTGATCTGTTACCAGAAACGGCAGTTGTTTTGGTTTTTAGTTCACCTCGAGCTCGTTTCCGGCATTCAGAAATTTGGAAAACTCTCCCTGTTAGAAAATTAATTTTCTGATTCATTCTTGACCAATTCATTTTGTAACATATTAGTCATAGAATTACGTGTTATATACATTTTAATTTTCCTCTGCAGTATATATACACTATGCTTTAACAACACTAAGAGATCAAAATCAAATGTTGATCCAGATCACCCAAAAACTCGTTTAAAACTCATAAATATGAATGGACAGTATGTATCATAGTAGAACTACGTACAGGTAGCCCCACGCGCATCTCCAACTCCGTCCCCTTTACTTTCTGGCCAACTGTGACGTCATCAGGAGACCAAAACGCTACACCAAGTGTAGTCTCGATTTACGATTTTCATTTGCTCATTTTATTAAACCTTCTTTACTTACGCCAACGTATAACCAGTTTACTTAAAATGTTGCTATTTACTCGAAGATAATGTACAACTCTCTATTGCTTAATAACACTCTGAAATAACCCTTTGGAATCTACCAAATGCATGGTTTTACCATATATTTTCACGATGCTCATGAGAAAAAAGGTTACAGTAGACATTTTTGAAACCATGAAACATATATATAAATTTTTAGCTACTAGTAGTTCCTTGACAAACGTTCTAACTTAAAAAAAAGTATAATCGTGTATATGTATTGGCTGCAGGGCAAAATAGGAAAGGGCTATAGAAACAAATTACGGTAGAAACGCGTCTTATAAAATCGAGAGGTAAATTTAAAGTGGTCTCGCAAAATATCAGTTCGCTTTGTGTTTTCTTTACTAAATTTAAGAGATACTCTGTTAGATATCCCGCAAGCTGATAGTCTCAGATAAACTGTTAGATAAGCTTGCTAATGTAAAAATGTTAGTTTTAGAGTTTAACGTCATAACGCTATTTCATGCATAAATAAGTTCCTGTAACCCATCTGTATACCCGCTATAGGTGCTTCAAGTTTAGAACACTTGATGCCGCAGGAGCAGGTACGATTACATCACGTTGCGGTTGCCCGTGTTACAGCGCAGATAGATGATAGGGCATGAAGATAGTACACTAATTATACTCGCACATAGCTTCAGATAACATAACTTCAATGCTCTACGACCTTTACACAGACACCCTTGACGAAGCTAAACTTAACTCATTTACTGGACGGGAAAAATGTTAATAGGTAATTTACTAGCATAACTTGCCGATTTAACATCTTTTCGCGTAGTTACCTATTTCATAGATGTCTGAAAACTCCTTGTCGATTCTTCATTTTCTTTCACGCAAAAATAGCACGGAAAGAATCCATGATTGGCTTCATCCACATGCATAGTTCTCTGGACTCGTACATAAGAACGGCACTAGCCGCGCTTGAGGCCTCCGGATGAGGTTTTCGAGCGAGATGCCCTGAAGAGTCGCAAACTTGTCCAGCGATGGGGCTACCTTTACGTAGTTATACCCTGGTATGGATTGTGCAAGTGTCTGTCATAAAGAGACACTTTAAACTTTGGGACAATTTTAACAGATCCAATAACGAAAACACATGCCTCTTATCTATGTGCTTCCCGTCGGCTTGATTTGCCAAGTGACAGCCTCTATTCTTATATCGTACACTGATTATTGCAAGCTACAATTGTATTATATTAAATATTTATTATTATGGATATAGCTCGTCCCAGTATTACTGTCTGCTGCTCATACTAAATGTGGAAAATCACCTTCGAAGAAATAGTTTTGCATGAAAAATTAACCATGCGATCTATATATTATATTTTACTAACACTTTCTGTTGAGAGTTCTCTCTAGTTAAAGAGATTTAAACAACATTAATTACCTGATGTTCTATAATCTGGCTGCAGAAAGGACTAAGGATTTCAATAGTCCCGCCCTCCTTCCTCTCGTTAGGCGAAACGGCGCCTGTCTTTGGCTGACTGTTGAAATCCTTCGTTAAGATGTCTGCTCTGTATTTTGTTAGTGTGGTGAAAGTCCATTCATGTTAGTGCCTTCTCTTTTGACCATTTTTCGATCTCCCAGTACTAGTCGTATTTTGTTTATGCTTTTCATATATTGTGAACATTTCCCACTTGTGTTTTTCTCTGTCGTGTGTGCGTGAACAATCGCTTCCCGATTTTCTCTAGCCATTTCATCCCTCTACCTTCAGTATTCCCTCATATATTCTTGCACTACTCCAGTGTTGTACATACAGATCAATTATTCTCTTAACAACATTGTTGTCTTTACCCATATCTTTCCCTCTCTCTCTCTTACCAAATTTGGACATTTTGATAGAAAAACACTGTAGAAACTCATATCAATCCACTTACTTAACGTGAATGAAAAAGTCCTCCAACAATTGTTCAACGAAATGCGGTGTTGAAGGCCAAAGCAAATTAAGTTTGATTGTCAATTAATACATACACCACGCTCACTGCTAAACAAACCAAACAAATTTTCGCTGAGGTGGTCATGGAACATTATAGGGTTGAGAGATACCGCCTTCTTATCTTACATTTTTCCTCATCCTTCGCGTTCATTTAATTCTATTGCAAGATCATACGAGGGAACTAACTCCTCCTTGTCACGTCGCTTACACTTCCATCGTACTACCTAATTATAATAGCACCCCATGAATTTTAGTTACTATACCGACCACCCCTGGACTCATAACCTCATGTTCAGCAATGGCGCCCGACACTAGTCAGTGTTCATAATCCACGCCATAATTTTCATCAGTAGTGCCTGTTGATTTCTTTCAGCTGTTCTTGTTGAAATACGTACTTCTCTTTCAGACGTTCGGCATTAGGATCTTGTTAGGAAACTTTCCTTTTCTTGATGCTGAATTATTTTTGACTGATTATTCGAGCAAAGCATTTGAGACTTTTTTGCTTGGTCTTATTGGACAGCAAATGATTTGCTTGTTTTTCGAGTTTGCCAGTGAATGTGACTTTCTACTTTTTAAGTAGCAGTTTTCAGCAGTAGAAAATGTTCTAATTGTTCTTACTACGTGGGAAAACTAATTGAGTTTTCCTCTCTTTCCCTTCCTCCTCTCCCGTTCATTTGCGTTGTACTTTTTGTTCACTTCCTTGGCTCATTTGTACTTTCTTCCACGACTCTACTCTGTAATTCTTTAACCAATTGGAAGCAGCAGTAGACAGCACTCTTCCTCTAGTATCACTTACGCTCCTAGTTTTCTGCCCACTCATGCTAGATACTCGCATCCTAACTGGTATGGCGATGACGTTCCTGGTGTTGTGAGAGACCAACTTCCCTTGCCTGAAGTACGACTCTGGCAAAGAAAAACCAATCAAAAACCTTCTTTTTCTTCCTCCGCTAAAGATAAAAAGAAACCTTGTTTCGTGCCAACGTTTAGTGCTGCTGACTTCTCTACTTCAGAGTCCTCCCCTCCTTTTCATATCGAAGAAAACAGATATTTTAAAACAAAATTTCAAAGCAGAAGCAATCCGGCAATTGGCACTTTGCAGTCAAGAAGTTTGCCACCTATTCAACGTAGTAGCACCGTTAGATCGTTTTTTCCTGCTTCACCCGTAAAGCGTAAATTACAGAAAAGTCGTAGCATAGGTGATGAGTTTTACGCTATTAGTAGTAACGGGTCTGAAGACCTTTTTCTAAATCGTAGAACTATAGGCTCAATTCGTTCCAAGTCCTACGGAGATCTTCATCGGTATGATTCTGAGTTCCCTCCGTACGATTATGTACGAGATCGACGTAGACATCCTGCTCATAGTCCACCCCAAGTGCCTTGTAGAAATAGTGATAGTGAAGTAGAATGTAGGTGGAATGATGAAACACGACCGTTTTCACACCGACAGCATCCCCGGGATGAAGTTTTACCCTGTGACTTCTTACCTGATCGGCCTTGCCCACGGCGGGAAGGTGGCCACGATGCAGGCATTTACTACGGGTATGACTCAGAGTACAGTGGTGCAGAAACCGAAGTTTTTCTATCTGATCGCTCATTTGACCGGTCTTTTAGCCAAGAGAATGATTCCGATCTTGGTATTTCTGCTCCTTGCGATTGTGGCAGGAGAACAGATATGTACCCTCAAGTGTGTAGATCTCCTCCATCAAGTCTGCCTATATTGGAAAGAATAAGTCCTGAAGTGCCTCCTAGAGAACCTATAACGCAGCCAAGAAAACTTGTGAGAGCCAAAACGGAAGGCTCCCTCATTGATTTTGCTCGAGATAGAGAAAATAAAGTAAGAAAAAAAGTTGACGCTACAGTGCACGCTAATACACTTCCGCTTCGAGATTCTGCTGCAAAGAAAAAGAAACATGTTAATTTTCCCATGCCGTCTATTGTAGTTAAAGGTGCAGGCCCCGTTTCAAGTGTGAGTGGGACAGAAATAACGCCTAGAAGAAGCAAGCCAGAAGCGAGACAAAGAGTTAGTGAGCACCGTATTAAATCCAGAATTGTGCCTCCAAGAGATGAGCAGTCTTCTGCGTACGGTACTTACATATATAGACCGGAAACCCCGCCTCATGATGCGTGTGGGTGTCGACCATATGACAGCTACTCAGATGGTGCTTGTTATGCAATGGATGACTCTGATCCCAGATACTGGCGATATAGTCCAGTAAATGTACATTCCGAAGAGATTCTGGAACGGCAAAGAGATGAACGCGATATTACTTCCCAGTATGATAATGATATTCCTTTTCCTTGCGGCGAACCTTTTTCTACTCCTCATATCCGCGATCCTAAGTCATTTGCTTTACCTTTGCACAGCTTGACCCTTCCTTCTAAGTCCTCTGCATGCTCCTCTATCAAACACCGAACTTCCTATTCTACGGATGGCTTCAGTCATCCTACTGACAATTGTCTACGCGTACCTTTTCCTCCTAAAACTGCTACCACTTCTGATAGCTCAAGTGCCCCGTTAGAGCTACAGCTAAATACTAGAGTTCGACCTAGTTCATCAGTCAGTATCAATGAGCAGCCGCAGTATTTTGAATTTGATGCTAACAGCCCACCAACTAAAGAGTACCGCGTCATTGCTGATGTAGACCCTTCTTCTGACCCTGCTAGTGAATTAAGCGATCGGATGAGCGGTTATGGAGCATCAGGAGGGACTTATTGGGGATCAGGAAAGCGGGGTACCTTCGCAAGAAGTCTTTCCACCGGAGAAGTTCCAGAAACTGAGAAAACAGGTGGGTCGTGCATCCACGGAAAGATGTTAAAAAAGCACTGCATCCTAAGCCGTTACTCCTTAGTTGTCATGCTGTTACTGCTTGTAGCACCCATCTTTGCTGTCGTCTTGTTCTGCTCTCAATCTAAACTTTTCGCAACGCAAGTAAGATACCTTGCTGCAATGTCACGTCTATCCTCCACCTTCGCGTTTTCTTCCGCACTATTCGAGGTCTCCTCCTCCTGTATGCCTTCCACTTGTTCATGCTTGCGCACGCTTTTTGCACTACACCTTAAGGTCTTAAAATCTAAGACATTTATCTTAACAGACTTCCCATTGCCTGAATAATATATTCTAAATATGTAAATCTATATTTTAAGATAAGGAATATTAGTGAAATTTTAGCGGCTTGAGTGCCTGTGTAGTAGCATGTTCATTAGAGATGTCTTCACTTCACGAGCTACTCTGCACGGTAGCCACGTGCTGTCTGCTCAGCTGTTGGAAAAATCTTGAAAAATCTATCTTTTCGTTTTGTTTTTCTTTTAATTCCACTTTGTTTTTTTCTTTTGCTTTTGTTCTGGTTCGATCTTCTTAAACTGCGGACGCGATCAGAAGTTCAACTAGGAGCAGCTACTCTGCCCAGTCCTCGCCGCTGCCACGTCCCCAGGGCCCCCGCTTCTGTTGTTCCTGTGTGTGCTTCCGAAAGCGGCAATTCTCGACGTGCTGAAACTTCAAATATAACAATTGATCGCGCACAACATGTGGAAGCCAAAGAAAGTTCCAGTTTGAGACGAGAAAACGCCAAAGAGACGACACCGGCTGCTACTGATTCAGTAAATCTACCTCAGCAGACCCAACAGCTCCGGTTTGACGGCCAGGCTCCTCGAGTGCGCTTGAAAACAGTCTCTTGTGCCGACAAATGCGATGAGCCCTTAATTTCCAAAGCCACGATTCAAGATGGACAGGACGAAGAATCAGAGAAAGGGACGTCTTCGACGTCCTCAGAGAAGGAACTTGGTGCCTCAGTGGAACCAAGCATGGCTGAGAATGTCGGTAAGGTTGCTTACTTTTATCTTTATCTGCTTCTTCTTCGTGCAATGACTCTGCCATTTTGATACCAATTCCACTTTTGGATAATGTGTCTGGTTTATGTGGCTGCCTGAAGGATTTATTTAATTTCAGAACCTAGATTACGCGCCCATTTACAGCTTCGCCGTACTACAGTTGCCTTGATATTTAGTTATGCGAAGATTTCTTACGTATCTACTACTTTGCAATGAATATTGGTTTGGTAAGGTGCGAATCCAGTGATTAAACTCGTGATTTTGATTGAAAGAACAGTATATTTGTCCGTATAATATCTGGTGAATCACACTGCTTGTTGACGTTTATAGTCATTGCCACATCACAAACTGGCTACGTTTTCACTTCTTACATACATGGCTTTTGTTGTTCAAAGTTGGGTTTTTATTCATTGATTTTCATTCACAAATTATAATTATCTTGATGGACCTTATTTCTAAGCTAGAGCTGGTTGTGTGAGTGTGTAGCCCCTGTAGCTATGCCTTAGTGGAGTTCCGTAAGTACATCCAATGGATCAGTGACTGCATTATCCAGTGCATCGGAATGTCCTTAATTGTATTGTTGGTGTGTCCCATCCAAACTCATCCCTGAGGAAGATATCCTGTGTCTCAAGCAGTCTACTGTATATCTCATCAAATTCTATCCTTATAGAGTTCAACTGCTAGTGGTTACTATAATGAATGCTTCGTTTTCGCTTTCATGTCCTCGTTTACGCTGGCGCAGATCTTCAAATTTTTCTAGCTCTGTCATAGTGTGGGGGCCGCGCTGCAGTGAATTAAGAGATTCGCTGTTACTTCCCTAACAGAATTGTTTGCTGCATTAGACGTTGTTCAGCAATTTGGGCTTCTGGGGCCAAGAATTATGCGAGCGATAAACTGTACTAGACTCAGTTCTTTAAGCTGAAATGTTGCTATGGAGCAAGTCGACGGCTTTATTTAAGAAGGCGGATGGCAACCATCGGCCGATGTTACAATTTACTGCTTGAAGCACTTTCGGTATTTTGTGTAGAACTGGCATGAAAGATCAAATGGAAGTTCATGAAGGCATTTCCAATGATAACGAGTAACAACCTTTAAAAACTTAATTTTTCGCACTAAGTTCCTGTCTTCTTTTTAATAAAGTACGAGCCGGTGTGCCGTGTGAGTTTGTAAAGACTTTTTAATTCTTTTGGTAAACCGACTTGCCATGTATTTCAGGGATGCATGGTATGCTTTCAGCTTCGATTTGGATCGCCCAGTGCATTAAGACTGAGATAGTCTAATCCCAACAAGAATACTAATGGAGACTTGGACCACCGAAGAAATTATCACTCCGATTCATTCAGTCATTCTTTTTCTAAAGACAGACGATAATATGTCAATTTTTGTATTAAGTCTGTATAGCTAACGTCACTCGTGAGGTCGATAGGAGCCTTTGGTGAGCCCCTTTACAGTGCCCAATATCTGCCATTCATAAATTGATTATGAACGCTTCGCGTTTTACTTGTGAATTTTCCTATAGCTTCGTGTGCCGTTTTATTTCTCACGAATTACGTGTAGTATGCAAAAACAAATCAAACGAAATGCTCTTATTCAGCTGAAGCCTACGTGCATAAGAAAATCTGTGACTGCTGCACACGCGTGATTCGCATGCGCGTCAGCGCTACTGGGTGCCCGGCTGGCAGCTGTAGTAGAAGTTCAAAGAGACACGGGTGTCAACTGGCCATAGTTGCCGTGCGAAATTCGCTTAAAGATTATTCAGTGATAAGCTTATCTTCATTGCAACACTGGATTGTCTTGTTCGTAAGTTGCTGCGTCACAAGTCTCAGATAATTCTTTATCATAGCGTGTTTCTATGGACTAAAATTCTGTCATATGATAGCAGCTGAATTTGTTTGTTCATGACTAAAATCACGAATTATATTATCGTGCCACCGGCTGATCGTGAGCGTCAGTGGGCTCATTGCTCGTAATATTTCTCAATTATCGGGTCGACCATCAGTGACTAAAATTTTCCAAGATCTGGACGTAAGAAGGGACTTGAAGAAATTTTGACGATACAGTCTCTAGAAAGTAGATGACGACGTCTTCTCTCCTATAGGGTGAAAAGTTGCATGTGTTGAGCAAAATAGAAGTTGTGTGTTGTCTGCATTGTCATAAATTTTTATTAATGATTGTATTTTAAGTCTTCGTTCTAAATTTAATGATAGCTACTAAAGTAATTTCATCTTTATCTAGTTGAATGTCTTCTGTTCATTGTGTGATCGGTGTTGGTCGTTTTTAAACAGTGTTGTAGTTGGTCCATAGCTGTGAACAAACGGACTAAGGACTTCGCCTGTAGGATATGAGCTACTACTTGATCTTCCCACTACGATGACTATAATAGTGCCACAGTGTATTTATTTGGCTGTCTGCCGTTTTAATGTTATTTTTTGTCGCGTTCTTAGAATTCTGTCAGGAACTTTGGTCAGGCTGACGATGAAGGAAGATGCATTCGAATTACCATTCCGGTGCTGAAGTGATGACAAAAGTTTTACTGAAGTTGGAATGCTTTGATACAATTTAATGAAGTGTTTTATGACTGAGGACATTTGTAGGAAACTGCACAGTACGGGAACTCGCAAAAAATTTCGTTATTGTTATTGTTGCTGGCATTTCTATGCCTATAGTTCGCATGTCTGATACGCCTGAGTCGAAGGGAGTATTCTTCCAGCCCCACTCAGAAGATGGATTTTATTTGGTGTCACTTGTTAGAGCAGCGCAGGGTGAAGACAACAGTACCGAAATGAACAGGGCCAGGTTTATATCTTTCAAAATTTCAAAACAAACGTCAAGCAAGCAATTGCAGCACAATTTCCTTGGTAGAATCACGAGGATAAGCAATGGAGGAGTGACATTTTTTTTTCTGACGGCAGAAAGATAAAGACACGTTTACCATTTCAAGATGTCGTTAATGGTTAGCCTCGAACAGCTCTCAACTTTAGCTCTCCCCTAGATTACATTGTACAAATAGTTACAAGTAATGTGCTTGTCAAATGTTCACCTGTGCTGAGTCTTCAGGTACTAAACATACATAAAGATTGCAGTATACAAGGGGCGAGTGAAAAGTACTGAGCCTCACACAGATAGCTGTGAGATATACAAATAAAAATTTCCCTTGTATATCTACTAGCGTACTATTTACATGATAGAGTACCGAAGCTGTAGATTTATAGATTCTAACACTTTCTGTTCGCTTTTGACGAGTTGCTAACTCGAAGAATCCAACGAATTTCTAGAAAATAGAAAAATTGACTCTTCGATATCAGGTATCTTCATCTGGAAGGCATACCTCCATCTGAATGCAGTGCATCTGCACTATATCATTATAGATTTCAGATGAAGACATGTCTTGCCGAAAAAGATGCTTGATGACTATGCAATGCTCAAGTAGGTTTCTCCAGTTTCTAGAAATTCGGCAGTCTATTTTTTCACTCCAACAACCAGCAAGAGTGAAAAAGAAACACCCAACGCACTTGCTCACTTGCTACCTTAGCAATAAATAGCAACAGACTGCAAGTGCAATTTTCATTTCAGTAATCTCACAGATATTCAGTTGACGCTTAGTACTTTATAACCATTCATCGTAGTTTAGCTATTGAGACTCCTGCTATTTTTCTAAATATATGGAGGAGGAACAATCGTTGAGGCTCATTCAAAACCCTAATCTTTCCGCACCCTTTTCGTATCTCCACGTCCTCCGTACGCCATTAATGGACATACATCGATAATTTCTAACATAGCTGAAACCGTAATACGACCGAGACTAAAGGCCGCTGTACACGGGAGTCGTTTCTACGTGTTCCTTCGGCTACTGTAGTGCGTGGTTTCAGCAGCAGAAAAGTGAACAATTTACTCAGTTTGAATGCACTGCAAATTTGAAGCAATGTAAAAACCTCCTTGTGACGCCTGCTTCACGACTTGCTTTGTATCAAACCTTTTGGTAGACAATCAGTTGTGCTTCTTGGGACTCAACAAATCATTCGGACTATCTGCTGAAGGAACATGCCGGAAAGACTAGCGTGTAGATTGTATATTTGACGAAAGAGATGCAGATTGAAATGGTCTGATAGAAGTCAGTCAACTGCTATAGAAAATAACATAATCTGATACTACCTTCTTTCAGCTTTCCTCTGTTGGGTTCGTGACGACAATGTAACCACCCACAGTACCCCGCGCTCGTTGATTAGCACTTCTACAAAGTTCAGCTGAAACTGCACCCACCGAATTCATTCGGATATAACGCATACTGTGTAACATCATTTTATATATTTATGCTTTACATTGATTTTCATAGTAATAAAATACTCATGTGCAAGTAAAGAAAATTGTTAAACTGCACAAATATCGGTACTTGGTGACATTTTTATGTTTATAATAGGAAAACACAAAACCATAACGAGACTAGTAGCATTACATCTGAAGCGCTCGACCTATAATATCAGTGACGCCCTACTGCTGACTGACTTGTTTGAGATGGTCGGCGGGAGTTTAACCTTTCAATCTTATCCATTAACGCTCGCCTCTGTAGACGAGAACAACACGAGTACAAGACTGAAACAAAATTTGATTAACACGAAAAATTGGCGGAAAAGGTACTCCTTTTTTCACCCAAAGACGAGGAAACAAGCAATAGTATGGGTGCTGTGCATTTAAAAAAATCGCTTTAAAGTTCACTATTTTCAGGGAAAATTTGTACACTTGAGAGCAGACACAGAAGGACGGTGGATATAGGTGCGCTTTTCAAACTTACGGACTTGCGCCATCTCGGTGAGCAGTCGAGTTTGAAGAAGTGCTCCTCCCTTGTATATAGCATGGCAACACTCATTTTGTTATTCTGAGTTGAAACTTCATATGCGAAGCGACAGTTAACACCAAAATGCATTTTCCAAATATTTGCAGTCACAGTCGCCCCCTCCTCCTCCCTTCCCGCCATACTTCCCTTTCACCTGTAGAGTAAAGCTGCCCACTTTAGGAATCAATTATTTTTCGGACGATCAAACGAAGTAGAGACAAAAATTTCTTTAACTCGCTTCACACTGCATTAAAGTTAATGAACAATGTCCTGCATATGAAGCTATAGGCTCTATTGCACGGTTAAGCTGAATCTGTTCATAACTTGACCACATATAGCATGGATGGTGTCTAGAGAGGAGATCATCCCAACATTACTAAAATTTGGAGTTTGCAGCAAGGATACGTTGATGATGGGGTGATGAGGCTTCAATATCTCTACGCAGCAAAATCCCGATTCGCCAACATGTAGCTCGAATAGTTTACATATCTCTCTAAGATGGTTCCTGTCTTAAAAATTCACTTTGTGCTTTACGTATTTTATGTACATTTCGCCAATAATTTCTGAGAAATAAGCTACTTTAGTAGGCGGAACAACGATGCTTCAGTAGGCGAAACATTGATCTATAATTAAGTTGGACAGTTACAGAACAGTTATGACAGCTGCTTAACAACAAACAAAAAGTGTCCATACTTCACCCAATCATCAGCAAGTGAACATTTCATTAATTTTCCTGGAATTACAGTGTAACGTCCTTGTTTACACTGAGAGTTCTTTGATTCAGACTTACGAGTCACAGATGTCAGCCCCGCCCACATCTGCAACTCGAGGGCCACAGGTCATGAGTGATTCGGCACGTTAAAAACTGACTCGTGAATCACGAGTTGTTGACTGCTCGGCTGTCGTCTACATTATAATGGCCCGGTATAAATACATAGAATGAATGTTAGTGCCAGCATTGGTTGAGGAAAATATAGGAGAGTCACTTCCAATACAAATAGTCCGAGAAAAACATGAGGATATGATATCTTGATACAGTTTGTCGTCGAATGTGTAAATAAAATCGGAAATGTTGCAAATCATTTACAAGCTGGAGGCAGTATTATGATTTGTTATTGAGTGAAGAAGCAAGGGAACAAGTTCTATCAGCTGCAACTTGGCTAGAGGTCTTTGAGCGAACCCCCTGAGTGCAGGGCGACCAAACAGTTCATGGACAAGCGAAGTAGGAACGAATTTTTTCACCTTGAAGTTTATCTCCAGCGCACGGCCCTGCATTTCGGCAACAAAAGTCAGAGGATGATCGTTCTGGGTCACCATGGGAATGGCGAGGTTCAACTCTTTTCAATAATAGTTGACATGTTGATAAATACGCAGTTGAACGCAAACTGTACCCTAATAGCTGAAGTTTTATTCGCGCTTGCGTGAACGATGGATGGAGACTCCATGCGCCTTGACTGCCGTCATATTTGACATAAGGGCACTCCATTTCTCTTATTGTACTCACGTAATTAACGATTTATTAGGGATAGCTTGATAAATATGCTCCCGGAACTGCCTCCACTTTGGCGCTTTGAGAGCCAACACTACCAAAAATCATGGCCGCCGCTGAAGCTAAAACCGTAATTCAATTTTTGGACGGCGCCGCAGCGGCCTGAAATTTTGTTACGGAATCGTCTATCCACACTTTACTCCCATTGCCAAGCAAGCTATCACTTATGAAAGAGCAAGGATTATATATGCTCTGCCAACACTGTGAGACTCAGAGAACTTGGCGTCGAGTTTCCCAGCGTGAAAGCCCACGAATGACGTGACTCCCGAGTCAATCTTCAGGGAAGACCCACGCTGCAGCGACACTTCTGACTCTCGAGTCAAAACAGACCCTGTCTCAATCGACCTTAACTCTCAAAGTCTAGAACCTTCATTTTCTATTAAGCTGTCTCTATCAAGTACGACAACAATCGCTCTCGTGCGTGTACTAAACGACACCTCTCCTGTCATCTCACTCTGAATGGAGAGGTAACTTCTCCGAGGAGTTGATATTTCAATGACCAACAAAGCGTTGCGGGTCGACCATCAATTTCACTGAACTTCTTACCTTTTGCGCGATGCTGACATGGTCCGAGCATCTATGGATAATCTTTTCGATCTTCATATATTGAGCCTGTACTGACATATACGTGAATGTCGTATACTTTTTGCCTTGCTCTAGTTGCCGACGGTTAGAGAAGCTCGACTCCTGAATATTTAATTTACTTTTATACAGATATTGTTCATCATTGTATATATAACATGTATTATTAACAACATTTATGGTACTCGAGTTTTCAAGAATTTCTTCTCGACTTCACCCAAGCCCAGCAATCAGAAGAGTAATTCAATCATTACAATTTCAAATCAATGGAATGGGATTCGTGAAGTTCCGCAAAAAGCAAAATAAAAATTTTGTAATTTTCGGCAGTTGCAACCCATGGTTTGTCAGCTATACTTAGAGACAACTTTCAGTGTTCTCTCTCTTTGTCAAATGAGAAGACAGTAGTACTTGTTGAGCTGGTTTATTTTAAATGCTCACTTCTTCAATTTGATTAGGCCATTACATACAACACTCGAAAGTTCACGCTGAGGTGGTACAGCAGACATATAGGCTGGTACAACACCTGCCATCCATCACCACATATTCGAAACGATGGACAGGCTTCTACCCAGTGGTACTTTGCATTGCTGGAGGTTACGCCTGACTCAGTATAATTATACTTTGCGTTTAGTGTAGCGTAAGTAAGTGCGCCAAAAAGAAAAAATTATGCATGCGCTTAAATCTATTGTAGCTGGAAAATGCTTAGGAATTCTCACTTTCACTCGTGCATGTACCGTAATATAGTTGTTTTAAATTTCTGTCCTACAGCATGGGCATGTACTCTATTTGTGTAAATTTCTATATGGGTTGAACTTCTACAGCATGGAAGTCTATATTTTAATGATATGTCATTGGATTATTAAAAGTATAGTGTTAGTATGGTGTGACCATTTGTATACGAAAGAGGTGCAATGATTAAAATTATTTCCGTGTGCGCATTAGGTGCATACATTTTTTCATAATGTTCCATAGGCAGCTACTGTATAGGAGGGAAATGTGCCTACTCTCACTTCTCAACCTCCATTGATATTTGAAATTCACATCTCGTGTGATGAATAAAGTTTACTGCTGCGCACGTTGCGTTGCTTCTGATTTCTCACCTAACAGATCGAACAATTTTAATATAGAAATGACTGTCTTGGGTTCAAAGAGCAGGAAAATAATCTCCAGGTCAGCGAGTAACGTTTTTTTTTATGTGGC
>LQNS02278096.1:11195544-11219258 GCA_001587735.2 Parhyale hawaiensis | reverse complement strand
CCCCCCCCCCCCCCCATCTCACTCCCTCTTATTGGTTCGCGCAGGGACTTCAGACCGGTTCGAAACGTTGGAAGCTTCTATAACAATATCTTATTGACGTTGTCGCATTGATGATACGGATTGATAGTTCATTTATTTGAAGTTCTAGAAAGAAAATATATGCTTTATTGAGCTATTACAATAATTTTTAATTAGTAAATATAGTTATGATAAAGTTACCTCTTGGTGCTACTTTTTCCATCATAAAAAACTTGTTTCTGAAACACGATAATTGCAGTATAAGATAACTTCAAGTCGATGTAAGCAGTCACGTGAGGCAAGTCTAAAATAAATTCATGGGAGTCATTTTGAATATTTTTTGCATGTGATCGGTAGTAATATCATGTGAGGAATTTTATGTTTGGCCTATTCTGTTATGCTTCGTTTCTACTTTATTAATTAAATGACATTACGCTTGGCGGTACAAACATCTACTGAAATATACTGTAGTTATACCGTTCATAATCTACGTAGTTTATGTTATTTTATTGTTAGGAGTCCGCGTAGTTCAAGTCGTTTTCACAGGGAGTGAGTAGAAAGCTGTGAAGTTAGTGCAGCACAGCTCTAATAGCTTACATCAGTTGCTGAATGAAACGGGTAACTTTGCATCCACTGTGACGTTGTCGTCCACGAGCAATGAAAAAAAAATTAGACAATCTCATTGTTGCAAGTCATGAACAACTTACTACTAGTGCAAATGGTCTGTTCAGCAAAGAAGGAAAATGTATCAAACGTATTCTTCGTAGATGTCACCCATCTCATTAAGAGCGTATCATCATTCGTGATACAGCATTGTCTGATAATTGACTCCTGGGAATTAACACTCACTTTATCACCTACAAATCAAATGGTTCGTAGAATAATGCACGAAAGCACACTAGCACAAATTTGACTAGTCTAAACGTACATAATCCTGACAGAATTCATTAATTCATATATTGCGTGTCCGCTTTATGAGAAATATATGGCAAAATTCTAGCACTTCAATCATGCAGACAGATTTTTGAGCTTAAAAGGCAGTGTCATGGCTACGGCACGCTCACATTGCATATAAGCTAACTGAAATTCCATTCAAATTTATTGCAGTGTTTTACTCAAGATTTTACTTCTGCCTCTCACTATATGGAAGACGCACATGGAAGAAGGAGGCTTGATAGGAAACGTACAAGAAGAACGAGACTTCTACTGTCTCAAAAACAAAGAAATGCTACCAACGGAGAGACAAGACGCATCTAGCCTATGTGACACTGGAGCCACCCCCACAGGTCCAAGGCCTCCGCTTCGACCCTTCCGAGTCCTTCCGCACCAACCTATATTAAACAAACATATCGATTATGGAGTGCATTTTTTTCACGCACGGATCCACTAGTCAAGAAATAAACTGGCACCGATCAAGTGACTGCTGATCTACAGATCGTAAACTGGGATGCACTTTTCAATAATTCTGTCCATAGCGAAAGCATTAAAAAGATATTCGAAAAGAAATTTACTTGAAAAATGCATGGAGTACCTTGGCCAAGCGAAGAGAAGAGTTTCCTAAAGTCGACACCAAACAACACAAGTATTGCAGCGACAATTTGAATATACACTAAAGAAGCTGGTAAGAATTGAACGTCAGTTTACACGATAGCATAATGCGGAGAAACGAGAAAGAGTACCGCAAACCCTCTAGAAAATAAAAAAGTATTTTTGTACTCTTCCCTCCCACTACACTTCGGTCAAAGCCAAAACACGGCCACTTTTATGGGAACGAAGATTTATTGTTGATGATGATAAAGCAATGAGCAAAATACAGTACTAAGAAGTCACCATTACAGAAAGTTTTTGTGACAAAATTTATGCCCCCCCCCCCAATACCACTGACTTACTCAGCTAGTAGCAATTGTAACACTTATGAATTCACAAAGTTCAGCGACAGCAGCGAAGATATGCAAGATAGGTAAGAATCGATAAATACCTCGTATCCCTCATGCTTTTGGTTTTTCCCAAAGCTGTAAAAAATATGGATCAAGGGAATGACAGCCCTGCCTCCATAAATATATGTGTAGTGAAAGCCTGCTTGTGAACGAGTACGTGTTCTGATAACACGTAGTATATCAGGTAGAGAGCAATAATCTGTTCACGACGAAATAACATGACTTTCTAAGTATACGATCCACAGCCTTAAGCACCGTGATCTAGCTCTAGACTCACTGTGTCAACGCAAACACTTAGACGTGATCTATTTAGATTTTGCCAGGGCCTTTGATAAGGTTTATCAACAAATTTATTCAAGCTCTCCTCTATAGCCATCATTTGAAAATGTCTTCAATGGATTTGAATACTTCTGACCACGAGAACTAAAAGTGCAGTTATCAGCAAGGATGTAGCCGCACTACAGCCAGTGTGCAGTAGGGCCCCACAGGGTACTGTTCTTGGCCCGATACCCTTTCTCAACATGAATAATAGCGTGGGAAACCAAATGCAAATTTACACGTCCTTCTTCGTCTACAAATGACATACTAATACTGGCGTTAGCTGAAGACACGCTCGCTGCCCGGATAAATTTAACAAGTAATTTTCGGTTGTCACTCAACAGCAACACGACCTTTAACGAACCAAAATTTGAAGTACTACGAAAAAAATTATCCATTGTTGAACCAATGACCTACGCGAAACATGGGAGCAAAATCGTAATTCAAAAAGAGAAATTAAAACAGTGCTCGTTTTGAGGACCATGTGGCCAGAACTGAAACCGTAGGAATGAAATGGAGTTATTGGGCGCCCCGAAGTTTTCCGTTATAGAGATGCGGACGTAATTTTAACTTTATGTTTCAAAAGCTTTTCCCGGAGCCTTTCATCTGATCTGATCTTTATGAAAATAGTTGCTATTGCTCAGGAAAATCACGAAAGATTTACCCATCTCCACATGTACTCAATTAAGGGGAGTGGTGATCGTTTAACAATCATTTACGTCTGGGATATCTGAGTAGGAATGACTGGAAATGTAAAAGATCGAAATTTTGCTAGGCATGTACTAGACGTACCGGTGAAGTACAAGTTGCGACCGAAGGCGACGGCGATGTAGGTAGCGGCAATGAAATATTCTCATAACTGCATGCACGGTGCCGAGAGGAAGGCTGTTCAACGAAATTCCCAGTCGTATTCGGAACGTCGCAAACAGTGAAGCTACTCGTAAATACGAGCTGTAAACAGTCCCGTGCGTGTGGCCGGATGTAGCTCGCTACTGACTCCCCTTTGGTTACGGAACTGAGTAAAGATAGTCATTCTACCCATGACAGGTGACGCGCATAAGTTCGCTTGGGCCTCATCTCAAAACCACCTTAGACGAAGAGGGATCTTTTACTTTCGCTAACACAGAAATCACATACCGGTTTGTTACAGCTGATTCAATGGTGGCCACGCAGTATCGAAGAAAGATGTGCGTTTAAGTATGTCCTCTACATCCCGGAACGAGATTGCCAGTGATCAACTGAAGATCCCGGCTATGAATGATCGTAGAATCACTAGAGTCCGCAGTCGGCCAAGAATGATTTGATTTTGACTGTCCAGAGTCTGCCAAGCTGTGTTTCATTTTCAAACAATGCGCGGTGGGGCTTGAAATAGTTGTAGCATTCTGTTATCTGCGTGTTGATTTTACTTCGTCCCTGAGGACCTGTTGTATCATTTGCGGGAAAGTTTATGCTTAGCAGGGCTAAAATTTCTCTATACTTTTCCTTTAATTAAACGAAAATCCTACGACGCTCACATTTCCCTGCTCCGCGGCTGTGGTCGCCTGGCAGCTACTGCAGCCGGGGCGAATTCGAGGGCGTCCGTTTAGGAACGCCTACATCGGAGCACTAAGCTACGCCTCTCTAGCTTCATTTATCCAACGACCAATTAAGGTTGGGCACTCTTTGACCCCTCATCGTACGAGCTGTTGCATACAAACCCCTCCGAAAGATTTATTTCTGGTTCCACTTAAGCTTCTAGCGTCAAATTTGGCAGTTTGGGCGCACCATCAAATGTGGCTGAGTACAGGCAAGGCCTCCCTAAGTACAGGCCTGGATCTGTGTCTTGCAAATGGTCCCATCACGTACAGTCCCGGGACAGATAATTAGACACATATTGATATTTTTGTACATATAATGCATATTTCCAACATATAGCATCTGGATAGAAAACTTTATTTCAACTACTTGAAGTTCAAAAATTACAATAGCTTGAGTTTCTGTCCAGGTAAGCCCGAAATATGCAGAGTAGGTTCCAACAATACCAGGCTGCGTCTAATAATTTGTCCTGGGACTGTAGCGATCGGACCATCTCCGTGACGTAGAAACCCAGGCCTGTACTGCTGTAGGCCTTGGTGCGGGTGTCGTTTAAAATAAAATCATCTCCCATCCTCTTGCTGTAGACATGTGTAGCAGATATTTTAAGGCACAGTTGCTCCTGATTCCATCCCACACAGTCAGGCTATAACGGACACGATCATCGTGAAACTATCACTTGATAAAATTTGTAGCTGTGGAGCAGTGATCTGGCGTACTTGCTGCCATAAGCAATTTTGAGCGATTTCGATGTATTTCCATGCTAACTGCTACTCTCCCTTGCTTGTTCTGGCACAGCAACTCGGAATTTTGCTGTGCACTTAATATATTACTTTGGAAAAATATCAAGAGAACCTACGCATAGTCTTTCAACAGTCGAACTGAGATTGTCTAGGTTTGAGAGCATATTTTAATAATTAGTGCTGGTGTTAGAGAAGAAAATATTCTTACTGAGGGTCCAACAACAGAAATGTAATATGTCGTCTTCTACCACCCTCCGCAAACCCTCCTACGGATTCATGTAACTAGATCAATTAGTATGAGCTATTTTGCATTCACTCTTCCTCTATCTGTATTATCTCGTTGTCGTACGATGAATATATTGGAGAAATCGTCATGGAACGATTCTATAGCTGTAGTGTCACTATTCTTCTAACCGTGTGTATTAGTGGAGATTCTAGCGGCCTGCTTCCAACTCTCGACTCCAACTGTCTAATCTCTGTTGTCAATTTCTCCTATGCTAAGTTTGTTATTTCTTTCTTATATTTCCACTGTGTATGAGTTGGGTATTTATTTCCTTCATAACTAAAGTGACTGTCCGTGTCGTTGTGATGCTAGTTGCGTATTTTCATCATCATTAGTTACCTTATTGCAACTCTCATAAGCCAGTATTGCAGATTTAACCGTGTCTTCTATTTTGTTACTGCAGTTTTTCTTATTTATTACTTATATATCGTATGCAGCTTATTTAAAATCAATGAAAGTGACGTCCTAAAGCTGCAAATTTCTGAGTTACGTATGGAATTCGATTCGGTTTTGACTTCTAGGGAAAAGGTAAATTTTAAATGGTCACTTTTAATTCAGCAGACAAGCTTTTAGTTTGATATGCATATTAAGAGAATCGTTAACTCGTTTAAAAATTATTTCGCCCTTACACGTATTACCATGGGATATCAGAGAAAAATGATTCCCACATATGAAACTGGAGCACTCTGAGAACTCATACCTCCTCCAAGCCATGCAATGTTAACCAATGTTTTAAATTAGTCCCGAAGCAGGATTTCCTTTACTGTATATCAGCACCAAAATTTGGTCATTTGTGCCTCATGACAGTAATAACAACTTCTGAATCTTTCTTGAAAAATCTGTCAGTCACTTTTTGAGTTATGTTCTGACAAACTTTTTGACAAACATTAATTATGTACAAAAACGGAAGAACCGATCATCACCAAAATTTAACCATTTGTGTCTTTTAACATTTCTAACAGTACCTGAGATTTTATAAAGATCTGTTCATAACTTTATGTGTTATGTTGCTGATAAACATAAAAACAAACCCAGAGACATACAAACGGGCGAACAGATCAACAGAAATATTTGGTCATTTGCTCCTAGTAATAACTTCAGCAGTACTTGTAAATTTCATTAAAATTCGCCCATAACGTTTGAGTTATGCTACCAAGAAGGAATAGACAGACAAATAAACAAACGATTGAACGGATCTTCATCAAAAGTTAATCATCTGTTACTTCTAACATACCTAACAATCTCTGTCGATTTTGTAAAGATCCCTCCTTAACTTTTTGAGTTAGCTGAGTTCTTGGTGACAGACAGACTCTATCTAACCTGCACATTAATGAGGTCCGTCTGCTACATGGGTGTGGGGCTGAAGCTATAGGCACATAGCTTTCCGAGCAAACCACGTGCTATCGATCGTGAAGGGATGTAGGGAAAACCTCAGTCCCATTATCAGCCAGTCTCATGCAGTGTTTTCCAGCAACAGTATTGCTAGATATATACTGTATCTAGTACTGAAATACCTAGCGTTATCAGCGTTCCAGGGGCGGCAACAGCGTGCCGTTTCTTTCCCCCAGAACGGCATTATGAATATTTAGAGCAATAATTTTGAGAATATTGCGCCACAAAGTGACAATTGTTTTTTCTGAGAATCTTCATAAAATCTTTTACATTTGGACGTGGAAGTAGCAATCTTATTTATAAAACTGCATTTATACTAATTAGAGCTACGCTACTACCGCTGCAGAGAGCAGGCAGACAACAGACGTAATCGACTGGTGCAGTTCCATCGAGTTGAGCTAGTCTTAGTAGATTTGCATTTCGGGCACTTCAGCCCTGAGCGTTTGTTCCGCTACTTTGGTCGAGCTTTAGGTGTTAATCCCTAACTGAATACCCTTGAAACAGCCTCTATATATGTCTCACAGAACCAACTCAGGGGTCATTGCTTTGGATTGTGTACATGATTCCAAGTCGTGAAAGTAGGGCTAGTGACTGAAATTCTGGACAATGTAATACTAAGGACGGTGTCACATTTTGATACAGCTGTTCAGGGGACGACGGCTGACGTCCCTTAGCCCTTTGGTCTGCTTCACTGTAGCGCTGTTCATGCATCATCTGTAATCAGAGCCGTAGCTGAAGCCTTCAGTTCTAAGGAGACACAACTTCCTTGTCTGCCACACCTTCCGAAAAGAGATCAATTGCCCACCACTAATGCGATAGCCAAACCTAGTCATGCTTTGACCTACATAAGTTACCACATTGGGTTCCCTTTTAAACTAATTTAGTCATGCTTTGACCTACATAAGTTACCACATTGGGTTCCCTTTTAAACTCATTTACTTTCTAATTCTTTCTGAGACCTTCTCGGAGAGCATGAACTTTTGTTTTATTCAATGGCAGCATCATCGACTCCCGCTTTGGATCTTCGTTTTCTGATTTGTTGTCACACTTTTGTCTGTGATTTTGTTGTCGTTGTTGTCTTGTCTGATGGTCTTATGGACTTGCTTTGCTTAGATGATGTAATGCCAATAATGTAAATAATTTCTGAAATATTTAATCATAGCCTTCTAATACATATATCTCTTAGTAATATTACAACAAATATATACATAGAGTAAGATATTAGAGTTATTAGCTCCAGTATCCTAGCTTAGATTGTTGTGGTTGGAACTAAGCAGTCATTTGCCAGAATAGTAATGAGATTTTCAAGCTTCAGTTTTACTAGTCTGTCGTCAGTGCTTATTGATCCATTATGACTTCGCTAGTACCGCATGGCACTTACAACTGTACTGGTGTTGTACTCTATTTATTCAGTTGTATAGACGTGTTTACATTTCCTCTCTGGCAGTCGCAACGGACTCAATGCATAAATTATTGTTACTAGCTGACAGTTGGGGAATATGTGCTCTTCGTGTTATCTGTAACGTAACTGTAAGCGCCACACAGAAATTTCTAACTTCTTTGTTGCGACTGCACCTCCTCCTGTGACTACACTCGACAATCCAACTTATCAATTCTTATGAGAGAGAGAGAGACATGATTGTCAATGATCAACCCTCTATTTACCCCTCTATGTGTCTCAGAACTTCCTACGGTTGGGCATTAAGACTTTTTTTGAGCAGAGGGTATGTAGTAAGTTTTGTTATTTATCACATAACTTGTATAATCTTTGTAGTTTACGGAAAACTACCGTATTATGGGCGCCGCATTCATCAAACTACGTATACTGTACCTCTTGGTCGTCGAAGCCAAATATGTTTCTATTTTATACCTTTAAGTTTATAATTCCATTGTTTGTGCTGTAAGTCGTGATACCGTCGTACAAACGAATTTACAACGGTTAAACAAAACATGCGCTGTGCTGGACAGCCGGTGGTACGTAGTGGGCTTATCGGCTCTCAATGTAAGGGCAAAACTTAGTGGAACAAATCGTTCTTAGTAAGTCAGTAATATTATCTTTTAACTTTGCGAAAAGTTCAATGTATACATCGTCACTCCCGCTGTGAAGTACAAGCTATCAAATAATTTGGTTTAATGCTTTCATTCAAGAAGGTGGTTGATCCAACGTCGCAAACGCTGTCCACACCATTGTGACAAGCCGCAGATATTATGCGTTACTGAAGTAAACTTCTTCTAATATGTATATCGCAAAGTAACTCTCCTTCTGTAAGATTACCAGCACAGCAATAATAATTTCTATATGGTCTTTCACTCAACCTATGTTACGTTTGGCAAAGGATAGTGCTTCTGATTACCACAACTTCCACTGCATACCTTCGCTTCTCTTACTGTATTATTATGTAGGTAGTGTTTTCGTTTTGAGCGTTTAGAGCAAAGCAAATTAAGAAGCCAGTGCTACCCGAAGTTTGTATTTTATTATGTCAATTGCATGCTGCGGAATGACACTTTTCTTTAATAACCCCAGCTTCTTAACAAAGATAAGCCGCATATCCTTTACATGAGAACATTCACAAGAGAAGCATGGACTTGGCCACGTGCGCCTACTAACGCCTGCAGCACAATATCCCATGTGCCATACAATGAGTGCTGTGCAATTTCCTTGGCACATTGTTGTGTCTTAGCAAATGCTCCCCATCAGTTTCTGTTCCACTAGGAGAAATAGGTCTCCTGCTGGTCACAACTGCAGCAATACTCGACAGCAACGCTTATGACGATTGCTTCCATGTGGGTGACGGTCTGCAGCTCAGTTAATGACACTTTTTGTTTCTTTCTATTCCTAATGCCCAATCTATCACAGCAAAGTTCTTGAGCAAGTGAAGCTGCCTTGAATAACTGACACCCGCTCTGTTTGCCTGGAGGAATTAGATAGTTGCTCTTATTAATTGATTTAATATTTCACCACTTCGACATTGGGTGTGGGTGGTTTTTTTTAGTAAGTTGAAGTTGTAATGTACTCGGATTTCTAGGCTGCAATGGCCTTACCCAATATATGCGTTCGCTCAAGAAAATTTTCCACTACAATGACTTTTTATGTTTCCACGTATAAGTTTTCTATGCGATATAAAACTCATCTGGAGCTCCTGCGCAGACTAATGTAAAGTGGATTTAACAGTAGCATATTCCAAACCACCATTATTTCTGTCATTTATTTTTCTACCCAGTGGTTTGTGTCTCCCTCTATCACCAGAAACGGAAATAATAAGCGAATGCAGCTTCACTTGAGAGAAGAATGTTTCCATGTTCGACCATTTAGGTTTCCAGAGCCAATGTTTTTACAACTTAAGCAAGTTCGCATAAAAATTTGTTACCACGCAGTGTTGTTGACTAGATCTAAATATTCGGCGCGTTCTAGGAGACCACGGAACTTTATTGTACCGTAAGAAGAGTGACGACTGTATTCATTCTCTGCCCGTTTGTATCCTTCACAGTGATAAAAAGTCGTCACTCTTTCTGTCATTTCATAATTTGAGCGAGATCAGCTTTCTGGGTCTTGTTTTGGTAAATTCTATTGTAAGGGAACAAGGAAGGAGAATTTTCCTCCCTCTAGTTTTGTAGTCCAGCTCACTTTTGCTCCATAATTCCCGCACTGAATAATATGGTCAATGCTGGGAACAGAAATTATTCTCCTCTAACGAAGTGCATTTGCAAGTAGCATTTTTTATTTGCAAGTAATTGTCCGGGAAACTTTCCGTCGCGTGCCTCCCTCTCTTTTATTTTGTAAACTTTCTATATCTAAACAATTGATATTCTCAGGTCGCAAACGCAAGTTAGGTTTCCGCAAAAAGTCCAGGAGCACAATTACTGTCCATCGAAGTGAAGAAATTCTGCCAACTGGGCCACGGCACCCGCTGCGCCAAAGTTCTAGTCAGAGCAGTGAGGAGGTGGACGCAGAGCTCTGGGAAAGGTGCAGTCGCCTGACTTTAAGTCGACTTTTGACGCTCCTGAGTTACGGATTCATCACCTCACGAGCTGCATCCGTCAAGATTTGTTCGTCATATAGCAATGTTCGAGATATAGTAATCTCATGTACTGCATCGAAGAGTACATTTATTCCAGAATAAAGAATCATGGATTGTTCTAGTCAAGGATGGAACTCTGGCAGGGGCTGACCAAGCTTCAGGGTGTGACGTAATGGACAATTTGTAACTCAAGAGCGTCTAAATCGCATCGTGTCAGAGTGGCCCTCTCTTCGGACGAGCCTCTTGACTGCTGCGCTTGAGAAGACGCGTGCCCGAGATACTATATATGATGAGGATGTTTACAGTGGTGGCGTGTGGTTCATCGTCGAATAGTCCTGCACCTTTTCACTAGCGTTTAAAACATATACAATAACGCTGCTAGTTAATAGATGTAGATGTTTTAGCTTTTATTTATATTTTGCTGATTACAAACGCTGGGCTTGTAGCTGCATGCTATAACTGTTGCTTTTGCCACGCCCCTTCTTCCTAATCCAAATACCTCCCCCACCTTCATTGGAATAACTCTAATTTATTGTTTCTCTATGACACTAATATACCTAATTGATAATGAAGATTTTGACGAGCAAATGCGGTAGGTATCACGTTCAGAGCTGGTTACTATGTGTTTGTGACACCAGCTTGATTTAAATTGGTCCTCTTCGTTTCGCGGAACTCCCTATTCACATTATCTGATCGCTCTTTGGCCTCTCATTGTGATATTTTTCACATCTTAATTCACATGAATATGTGCCAGGAAGTTGTGCCTGAACCAATTATTTATTGAAAACTTGCGATGGAACGAAGCCTTTAATATTTGAAACTCCTAGTAAAATTCTTGACCGATATGTCGGGAAAGAACCTATGGAATTGTTTACCGGACAGCTGAGGAAGAATAGAACTATGTAGAGAGAACAGCTGAGTATAGATTGGAGTGAGTGACTCCATCAAGCAACTATGTGCTGCTAATTGGCAAGATGTCGGCTGCGCTGCACTTAAGCCAAGTAGCCGAGTTGTCCTTTGTTAGCTGAGCCCTATAGGTCAGGGTTGTCCTTTGTTAGCTAAGCCCTATAGGTCAGGGTTGTCCTTTGTTAGCTAAGCCCTATAGGTCAGGGTTGTCCTTTGTTAGCTAAGCCCTATAGGTCAGGGTTGTGGTGCCTGTGGTAAAGTGACATCAGAATGACGTCCAGCAGCTCATGAGTGACTCGAGATTGTTTCGAAAACTCTGCTTTCAGGAAAGATTTTCTAGCAATATCTGTTCCAATGTCATTGTCCCAACAAAGGATCTTAGAGCTGGTGACACTCCTTAGAGGAGAGAGTGCCCTTGAAGGCGCTGCAGCTGTGTAGCGGTGCTTCTGCTGCTCTTCCATCATCTCTTTATGACGACCTGACCACTGTTTCTAGTCTGGTGTATTGTCACTGCCTGGTGTTCACCAGTGAACAAGCTACCTCATAATAATACCTTATTCTACTCGTTAGCTATTTAATTTCTGTGCCCACTATCGTGCTAATTTTTTACCGACGCAAGTGTTTCAAAGTTCGTCCCTTCTGTTATGTGCAAAGAGAAAATCTAAATGCCCCATGGTTACTCCAGCCGCTCCCAGGCAAGTGGTTGCTGAAGTTGTGGCGACTGTGCCACTCTGGCCCCGGCGTTGGGTCTGAGCTCGAGTTCTTGGGCCGCTGGCAAACGTTTCTTCCAAATGTCGGTATTATGGATTTCCTTTTTCTAAGTAACGTTTCCCTCTCGTGGTAAATGTTGCGAAGTACTCTAGCTTCATTCTGAGAAGTTTTTCATAATGGGTGTTGCCGACAATGATTCACTGCAAGGTCTGTCGCCATCACAACCTGCGGAGACCATTGGTTTGTTGATATAAATTAATATATGAAAAGCTGCCGCTAATTGGAAGATGTGGGAGAACGCGACCATTCACAATTAATAATGAGCGCACGCAGTGATAAAAAGGACATCAGACCTGCAACAGCAAGAGCTGTGTACTGAAAGTAGCGGAGATTGCTGCATTGTCTTGCAGCTCTTCTCTCAGGCAAACATTTATTATGAAAATTGGCGTAAAAATATCTGCCTGTAGTTTTACAGTTTTTCAATTCCTTTACACCTTTACGTAATATTGGCAGTATATCGCTACACCTGCAATACAATGTAACATCCCTTTACAGCTTCTAAAGGTAACCTTTTCTTAAGAAATTTAATTCAGACAACTTCTTTACTTTGCAGCTGACCAGATCGAGCTTTCGTTTATGATGAGGCGGGTGGAAAAAAGATGATGTGAATTGTTGCGCGACCAATTTAATTTCAGCCAATATCTTTCTAAATTACCATTAACTAATTCTTAATAATTGACTGCTTTGTGTAGCAGAACTTATTTACGGAAGACTAAGTATTTTTGCAAGACTTGGAAGGATTAGGTAAAGGCAAGTTTAGGTTCTGCAGTGATTTCCACTGGTTAGGATGACAGCATTCGTTTCCAGGGATTCATTGTCAACAACGATCATTACGAAAAGTTTCTCAAAGTGAGCTTAGTGTAGTTCTCAACATTACTCCTCTCGTTGCAATGAGTTGAATATTGTAGTACAATACCCGAAACTGTAGCTTTAGAATGAATAAACTCATATTCTCAGGACCCGTACGTATAGTTCACGATACATTTTATAGCAACTCTGAGCAGTACGTGTCACGATCATCTTAGGGAAAAATGAAAGGAGGGAAATAGCTTTGTAATTTTCACCCCGATTTCAAAAAATGTTTCCTATGTGCATGTTATTAAGACCGAGTAAATACATGTATCAAGTAGCCGTGTATTCTGTGGCTTATCATGAGAAACTCTCTTCTCGTAGTCTGTATTGGAGAAGGTCATCCATTTTGAATGGATATTAAAAACTCAAATACTGTATTAATCCTTACTGGTTAAAGATACTGCAGTACCTTGAGGATCTTGCCTTGCTTCCTACATAATAATATGTTGCTGATTATCATAATCTCTTTATGTTGCTTTACATTTCATCCTGTCCCCGCCATAGAATCCTGCTGCTTCAATGTCTGTCGTGTATGGGGAATTTTCCTCACGGCGAACGTTGCCGACAATCTTGAAAGTTTCCTTCCTTGCTATAGCTCATTCAATTTTGTGGGAAATGGTAATTTCCTACGTATTGCTACTATTAGTTGCTGGTTCATTTATAGATGTCGAGCCTTGTTTTAAATGGAGCACTGCTCGTATTACTTGCAGTAACACGGTAAATCTTTTTGCATTCTGTTGCTGTTATATTATACTTACGCAGCTTAAATGTATTCGCCACGAAGATCTGTTGAAATGCTAAAAGAAAAAAAATTCTGATCTTGACTGGAATTTAATGCATGTCTACGAGGCGCTTCTTTTCTTTTAATTGTTATCAATCTAGAAGAACTTACGACATGAATACTAGACACTTATGTTACTATTTTTTCTTGTAGAGGCTTCTTTTCTAAATGTTTTCATTAGTGTTCATATGTTTCTTTCGTAGTGCTTGACATGTATTGTTCCGTTGAGACTGCCCCTACCAGCCTTATGGGTTTGTATTCGTATGGATGACCCGCGTTCTTAAGGAGAGAGCGGATATTTCAGTGCTAAGGCAGTACCTAGATAACTCTTTTACCTCCCCGCAGAGAATGCTAGAAAGCCTAGTAGTAGCTGGATTGTACGGTGTGAGGAAGTGCTGCCAGAACGTTCAGGCGCTTCTCAAGCTACCGCACAAACGCCGGCAATCTGTAGCAACAATAGTCCCTGTTCTGAGGGACAGTCGTAAGTACCAGTACAGATCCCCTCTAACAAAGCTCACCATCCGGCTTGTACTTAGCGTTGACACCTGCCTTGGCTTCATCTGACAGTCCTTTGGTATCATAACCTCGCCATTTTCTGAAATCCAAGCGAAATTTTATTCACCTGCGGGATTACTGAATCCACGATAATTTTTTATCAAGCCTTCAAGTAGCTGATGCCTTCATTCAGAATCCCAGTTAATTGCACCCGAAGTAAATAACTCCAACCCAATCCCACAAAATGTTGATTGTAAACTCCTATGGCAATTGTATCATGTCCATTATTGCGGTGGACCACCTTTCCAGTGACACCATACATATTATCTATAATGTACTGTAAATATATTGTTTGTGCTAGTCAGTATTAATATTTTGATCAAATAGATGGTGATAACATGAATAATAAACTTTCCGTTACATATATTGACTTCAATATCTATTAGCGGCATCGCTAAAGTAGTCATTTGCATAACGGATTGCAGCAACTGCTCTTAAGCTTCTTGTACAGCGATTTCCAGCTTTGACTTCTTGTGTTCAATAAGGGGGTATTGAGTCTCCTGGGTACCATGCAGTGTGGATCCGCTTTTTCACGCTAGCCTGTATCACAATTTTTGTGATTTCTTCTGCACTCCTTCCTGCTGCTTGTGTATGGTTCATCCATCCCAAGCTACCAGTAGCTGCTTTGCAGTGTAGCGTCTCGATGCCAATAGCTGAAGCAAGTGACTTCCCAATGCAGCGCAATAGATGACCCGCGAAGACAACTATTTTCCATGTTCGACAGGATATGCTATTTCTCAATATAGCTTTCTATGCTGCACAGCTTTTGTAGATGTCTCCTGGTCCCCTTATTGTCTCCAGAAATAAGTAAGTGAGATTTGCTCCTCTCCCCGTGCACACGTCAGTTCGTTCCTGTAGTGAAGATTTTAGCCCTTTATTTTCGTAGACATTATAATCATAATTGTTTTTTTTGAAGCTAATTAGTATGGAACTACTTGTCTCCTTGCCTCTGACAATAGTGGCTGCAGCCTTGTACCTAAACCTATACGCCAGTAGCTGCTGTAAGCCCTACCCTGCTTCCTGCGAGCAGTGCTCAGATGGTAGTTAGCTGTGGCATCGGTGTGTGTGTGCGCCTCCATTGTTCCAAATTGGGGGGGTGGGGGTGGACCCAGGAGCGTAAATGGCGGAAAGCTGTTCCCATTTGCTGTCTTGGATGTGGGGACTTGTGAGCTTGGGGACTGAGCAGCCCATTTTTGTTGCGTTGTTAAGTACTTCTCATCTCAAGCAATGATTCCTTGGACATTCATTTCTCAGTATAAGACTCAAGCGTATAATAATGTGCTAAATTCTGGGCTGCGGTTTCTCCGCCGCATAGTATATTTTCGCGCCTATTATGGGTCTGCCAAAGCGACTGGCTCCATCCTCACTCGCCGGCGCTTCTTTTGATGTGCGAGAAAATTTGTGCACGAGTCGTTCAGTTGCGGCGTGTGAGAGGACTGGACAGTCACGGATGATTGGGTTGAGTGCGAGATGTGTTTGCTTCTGCGTGATATAGACTATACAGTAAATAATAGTGATTAAAACTGAACATATCTACTTTTTACTTAATGCATATATGTTGCGAAATTTATTATAATAAGAAAATTTTTTTTCTACATGTCATAACCAAGTTGCAAATTAATTTCAGTGAGTAGCTTTTGGAAACTGGAAATATTCTTGATCCGTAATCATTATTATACAAACACCAATAATCAGGAGATAGTAGTACTATTACTCTCCAAAAATTCTGAACAAGTTCATTACTTTCAATTAGCTAAAGCATTTCATTTTGGAAATTTAAAAAATATATCAATTAATCAAAAAGGTCAAATCGTGACAACAGCTCCAACTTATTGACTTTAGTTGCAAAAGCTTCCCCGGAAACATTTTAATTCTATTTTATCATTATCAGTCGGAGCACAAGAAGACGACCGCAGGGAGGCCAACTTACGGAATTTATAGAAGGCCTCGGCCCAGGTCAGCTGGTCGGCCGGCAGGTGCTCGCTGCCCCCACACTGGGGGACATCCAGCTCTCCATGTGCGAGCGTAAGAACAAACTTGAAGTTGAAGTCATCCGAGCGCGTGGTCTGCAGTGCAAGGCGGGCTGTAAGACCCTACCAGGTAACGTATGTCTTACCTTTCCAGTTAAATCGTAAGTTCAGTGGCGAGTTGCAATCAGACGTCGGTGTTACCCTCACAGTGTTACACGTGTAGCAGTGAATGCGACGTGCGATCTCAGCGCCTCTACAAAGTGTTACGGAATTTTCGGCGAACTTCAACATGTACATTTCAGGCAGAGCCTTATTTGGGCTGTAGTTTAGGATAAAAATTAAGAAAACTACACAAAAGTATTTCACATGCTAGTATTCAAGCAATATCTGGCAGTCATACATTTTGCAATGCTAATCAGCAAGTATCATAGTCAATGTTTGTAAGCAAAAGCAGTGTTACCCAGCTCATAACCCTAAAATTTAGGAGGGTTGTGGTCGGTGTCACCCGGTGTTACCCAACCTGTGTCGCATTGTAGGCCGGTGTAGCCCACGCGACACCGAAGGCCTGATTGCAACACGCCATTGCTCATATCGAATGTCTATACTCCGTTACAGGGCTTATATCAGATAAGATGTTTTCTTGATCGGAAATTTCTTGATATCTTGGGCGATATGAACTGCAAGTGCCGTCACGAGGCCGTGAGCAGATCCAGGGATGACTCTGGGTCTCGGGACTGTTCCAGCTTAGACCAAGTATAAGATTTTTTGAAGGGTTCTCTGTAAATGTATCGCAGGTAAATTCATCGAACGGCAAATTCATTAAACGGTAATTTCATAGCATGGTAAAGTCAACGAACGATTATTTCATCGAATAGTAATTTCACTGGATGGTAAATTCATCGAATGGCAAATAAATTGAAAGGTAAACGAAAGGAATGGCATTACCCAAGCGTAACTGAACAAGAGTAACAGGAATGAGCGCGGAACGGGATGAACGCGAACTGGAATAAACAGCAAATCCTTGAATGGTATCGGACCCAAGCTTAGCCTAGCTGTCCTAACCTTACCTAGTTGAACCTAATGTAGTCTAACCTAACCTTACCTAGCCTATCTAGCCTTACCCATTCTAGCCTATGAAGCCTTACCAATTCTAGCCTATCCTAACCAAACATACAGTTACCTAACATTATAGTTTCTAAGTTACCCAAAAATTTTGGGCGCAGAAAAATTCCGAAACGTACATTTTAGGCGCGAGGCACTTACATCAACCAACCTAACCTAAAACAACGGTTGTGCGTACTCAAAAGTGACCGAGAGTAACCTGTACGAGCACCACTTTAATAATAATAACAAAGCATTTTCTCTAATCCGGATGCAGTGCCCGACATATGTACAGACATATCACGGGAGCAGCACCCTAACGTACTCGTTTTTAAAGCTAACATGGGGAGAAGATTCACAGTTGACTTCTAAAGTTACGGTAGTGGACATCAGTCAATGTTCACCCGCTACTAAAGACATACGAGAGCCCGCGGTGTCAAAAATGACAGCGAGGAATTTGTGATGGCCCTTCTCCATTGATTATACTTCCATTACTGAAGGCCTCTCCACACGACGGGGCGTGTCCCAAGGCACACCTTAGGACACGTCCGATTTTGGTCTCTTTTTCGCTCTCTAGCTGCCAGGGAGCAGGTCATGCCCTGCTTTTCAGTGCACTCAACTCAGTCGGCTTGAGAGGGGATGCGTCACCTTGTACTTACAAAAGTAGGGCGCGTTGAAGTTCAAGTATTTCAATCGCGCGCACTCTCATGTCGGGGGCTGTCCCTCTACGTGTAGAAACAAATGCGGAACCTGTCACAGTCCCACGGCCATATCTCTGGTACATGCCGCCTACCCGTCCCGTCGTATGGAGAGGCCCTAATATTCTTCTGAAGAGTACGCTACGACTGCCAACTCAACTTATCATCGGATATGACTGCTTTCTGTGTCATTTCATCTGAGCAGCACACTCCTTCCTTCCCTTAGATGACATACGAAATGAAACATTCTATTGGTAAGCAGTGAAGCATCACTGAATTCCATTGAATTTTCTTCCGCGCATCTTCTATGCAGCATGAATCGCCTTTAGTAGATCAGGAAGTTTACGCTCAATGGAAGATAACTAACTGCGACGTCTACTGCATCGTGAAAAATCGCTTCTCCTGTGTTTCGTTGATCATGTACTCCATTTGTACGCTGTGAACTGAGTGCAAACATAGCTTCAATGTATGGAGAAAGTGATAAAAATGAGACACAAGGAAGTTTACTGGAAGGAGAGCATTAAGAGCCTCGGTGACGAAGCTAAATTTTCCTGCAAGGCTGAAACCTGGCTGACTGTCTGCACATACATATGTATTGCAAGACTACAGTATATTGAAAAATTTGAAAGTTATCTGGGTATAGCGCTGCAAAAATATAGATTCTTATAAAGTGTAGTGTGCGCATATGTAGGCGGGGTTCGACGAATGCCAAGTTGTACTTAGCGATATGTACGAGGAAAGGAATGGCTGAAAGGCTTCGGCGGCTGGAAGGCTGTAGCATTTTGGTTAGACAATGACAGCAATGGGAGAAAATAAAGTTTAAGAAGCTATCAGGCCGAGTATAACTGTATTAGCTTTCTTCTGACAATATCATCGCAAGACTCCACTTGACGCACTTTGTATATCGATAGTATAATATACATTTGTTTGCAATCCGCGCTACCAGAAATCAACCACCCAGAAAAATTAGAAGGTGGCTTGCCAGGAGAAAAACGGCTGTGTTCCCTCCTTCTCTTAAACTTCCTTGATCATACGCCATATGGCACCGGCAAGAGTAGCTGCAGACATCTTCAATGTTTGGATCTCAACGTTGGCTGAGCAAGCAGTGCATTCAAGTACAATACATGTAACTCTCGACATTTACGAGAGATGCGGAGCAGATGAAATCGTAATAGTCGAGATACGTTCGTAAAAGTCGAGATAAGGTCACATTTTGTTTACAAAGAAAATTGTATTTCAAGCATGGACTATGTTAAGTTAGCCGGAAGAACTTTTTCCTTATTCTATCACAATATAAAGAAATGTATACAAAAAGCAATTGATAACATGTTTATTAATTACTCAAGAAGTTGGTGTTATAGTTACAATAAACAACGCTAAATAAAACATTTTTTCATCGAAACGTTTAGAATACTGGACGGAAGGACAAATCGTAATATTCATGAGTAGTGAACACATTTCGTAAAATATGAGATAGGTCCACAAAATTACGTTTGCGGAAAAAGAGTCGTAAAAGTCGAGACACGTATAAGTCGAGAGTTACATGTACGTATTAAAATACGTTTACCCTCATCTGCAACCTGGTCTATTTTCTACCCATCAGTTTCCACTGAAGCATGACAGGATGACAACAGTCTCCACCCTGGCCACAATCTCCAACCTGGCCTAATTTTCTCTTGTATGTTTTCTTAAAGTGTTACATAAAACGGGCAGATAAACAGTGAAACAGATAAGCAGTCTTTCACAGCGGTCTTTATTGTATTGTAGATAATATAATTTTGCACATACATGTTGGTTTAATATTTCTTATTCTAGATATGCTACAAATAAAAAATTACGAGTTAAGATAGGCGTACTAGAATAAGAGATAAGATTCCCATTACAAACCAACCAAAAGGCTCTGACCGCCACTCCGCTACGTGTGATGGACAATAATTTACTTTTGTGAATCATGGTCCTTTGGACCATCAAAGTCATACTTGGTTTTTGTTACCTGAACAATCATTCGTAATGGTTATGACATTAAAACATGCCACTATAATCTTTTTCAGCATTCTATGAAATGTATAAAAGGACATATTCGTACTTGAATTAGTCTAGCAGACAATCAGTGCATTTTTCGTATAGAAAGATACTGGGACAATAACATTGTTTTTTAGTATTATTCTAGATAGGCGGGGGATGTAATCCATCCGAATTTACTCATAATTTTTACAATTACAAATACGGTGTGCATTTCTTGTTAGATTTAGAGTAAGAGCTATTGACACGCAAGCGAGACATTTACAGAATTTGCAAGTATGGAGGTAAGTTTAGAGCAAGTTAGAATATATGGAGTAACTGTGGTTTCTGCCAACGACAAGAGAGCGTTTGTCGCGTTTCCTAGCAAATTTTAACGCAATTACTGGGACCCTTCAAAGTGAAACAAGATCATCATGATGAACTGATTATATTTAGTCGCATCATGTATTAGATTGGGAAGACCATTCCAAAGCTGAGCTCCAGAAATAGAAAGTGTTCGTTAAGCAGACTTGGTGCAGGTATAGCACACATGGAGATGCCCTCGCCGAAGAAATCATCCACTAATTTCGCTGTTGCGAGCAAACTGCTCAACCTCGGCATTTCCAAGAACACCATGTAATTAAGCAAAACATAATGAGCTTATCTAATTTTAATTTCGTGATAACTCGTCGCGCTTGGAGCTTTTTTAACAGAGGACTTGGATGATCGAACTTCGTGAGTCTTTGCAATGGTTGAGGGTCTTTTTCGCCTCAAAGTCCTCGATATTTTGGGCATCTGATATAAGATATTGGAGGCTTTTCTCAAGATTTAACTACAGTGATTGAAGTGAAAGAGAATATGAGACTGGATGAGAACTAGGCATGAATTTTGATCTAACAGATATTTAATTCTGTAGAGAAATATTAGCGTACCGTTCACGGTTCGGCATAATTTTTGTATGTGGAAGGGCAAAAGTCAAATGTTTATCTATCCACACCCCCAAGCGACTTAACAAAGTCAAGTCGAGAGGTTTGACAATAGAGTTATTAAAGGTGACAGAGAAAAGATAGAGTTGCGAAGTACCAAATATAATGAAATGTGTTTTATTCGCGATGAGATTAAGCGCGTTTTTACTGTACCATCTCTAATATAATTCTGCTTAAGGCTCCGTCCGCTCATGTGTCTGCACGTTACGCTTCTTAGTATTAGATAGGGGAAAATTCAACTTGTGAGAAGCTCTGATTTTTGCTGAAAGAAATTATAACCAGAGCTGTCTTCTTTTTCGCTTCTTGAAGCAATTTTTAAACAATTTCAAAGCAAAGACATGAAGATAATTTCACTCCTATCATAGCTACCACTTTTTATTTTTTCACAACATATTATTCGCTTTACTGGTGGCGGATGACATTCCTGATAAAGCCAGGATGCGGTACGGGAGAACAGAGAGGGTTGTGTTTGACATTTCGGCTCTAAAGTCATTTTGAAACGCATGTGCGATGTCTAAGGAAAAGCAGTGGCATCTTGAGAACTTCAGGTTACGCTGTTGTTACTGAAGAAATTTTCCGACTCTGTTATACTTTGTTGCGAATCTATCTCATCAAACAATGCAGAAAAAAATGAGCTACTGATCAATATCCACGAGTCCCGTAGTAGTGGGAAAATATCGGACACGCGGACAAAAAATTAAATTAAATTAATTAATTAAATTAAAGGCTAAATTAGCTGTAAACTATGGAAAACAGAGCTTATAAAAGGCATGCAAATATATAGGAGAACAATGCAAGAAGTGCCGTTGTATCACTACGTCCTTTTCAAAACGCAGGTGAGAATAAATATTCTCACCTGTGTTTTGAAAAAGACGTAGTGATACAACGGCAGTTCTTGCATGCTGACGGAATAGATGCGAGATTCACAGGTAAAATCAGAATACATACTAACTAAAGTTAGACGAAGTGTGTAAAAGTAGACGGGGTTTGTCACGCAGACTTTACTGTTGAGTGGACGGGGTAGATTAAACTGCTGGAGCACTACCTTGTGTCTAACAAAATAAGTGAAAACAATAATTAACCGTGAGATTTTCACGGGCCGCGCTAGTCTGTATTTTAATTCTACTTGTCCCTCGGTTAGTAAGTTAGTTAGCTAGCTACTTAGTACGGCCTTGATGCATTCAACAGTATTAGATAGGGGAGAATAGGCCATCATCAACGTATCCTAGATACGACCTGGGAAGGAATCAACAGCAGCATGAGTCAGTTTGAGATTTAATCTGTTACTGCTCGCCGGTCTAAGGGAGAAGATTCACTGGCTGACTTCGAACATTTTTCATCCTTCTTATGAATGGTGTAGGTCCGAGGGCATCATAATTGAGAAACAATGCTTTTGTTCTGTGAAATTTCTATAGGTTTCATCAGCATTAGATAGGGGTAAATTAGGTTTAAGTTCCAGCTAGTGTTTTTAATTTTTGTGAGAGATTTTCCGCTTCATTGCGCGCGTTATTCTCCTTAACTGGAAAGAACTGTATTGCGATTTGGACTTCATCAGCATAAATAAAAAGGGTGCAACCATGCTGTTCCCAGAGGATGTCATAGAATAATATTGAGAATATAATCGGTCCTCAGATTGATTCTTGCGGGACACAAAAGCTGTTCTCGAAATAAGCTGACTGAGCAGTATTTTGCATTCCATTCAACATTCCATGGTGAGCACTGCCAAATGCTTCGGATAGATCAAGTAATAGAAGAGTGAAGCGCTTATGATCCATATTCCGGCAGAGAATTTCATTGATGTTTAGAAGAGCATCCTGCTTATTAGTACTTGCTCTGTAGGTGTGCGGGGTATTGAGAAGAACACCTGATTGATCAAGACGACACGTTAGCTGATTCGCCACAGCCCGTTCGAGTAGTTTGTAGAGCATAAGCAGAAGGCTAATTAATTTCCCGGGTGTTTCTTGCTCGCCCGACTTATGAAGGGGTAGTATGATATACCTTCCGGGAGTCAGGAACTATTTCAATAATAATTCAAGTGTTCTAGATGTACAGAAGAAACGGACCTATAAAAGGAAATGCTTCTTTAACGTAAGTAATCGAAATATTATCGTGGTGTGACGCTTTAACGTTTTGTCAGGGAATGCAGGATATCTCTGACTTTACTGATATTGCTTATTGGCTGTGGTCACCATAGCTACACGTTTTCACACTCAGGATACTGCTACACTTGTTTTGTAGCTAAAGGGAAGGATTTGAGAGCGAATCGAACTCAAGCTGGAGTACACGTCAACTAGCATAAGCGTAGAAAAGAATACCCGCAAACGGATTAAGCGGCCCCCGAGGCATAGGATAGGCCATTGGGTTGTGTTCACCCAGCTTCTGTTATGGGGATAGCGACCTCAGGAGGCTTTTGTTAGTTACCTACCTTAGCCATTAGCTAGGCGTCGGGACGTCTGTCTTTCTTCCCATTTTAGATCAGATTAGATTAGATTAGATAGGTGGCAGTAGACGAACCAAAAGGCCCATTCCCAAAGAGACACCGGGACTTACACTCCGGCCCTCTATGAGCTCTTGCCATTATGTTAGTAGGATGTAGAGGAATGGAGAAACGAGAGGTGAAAAAATAGAAGACGAAAGAGAAAAAAGAAAGGAGAAAATAAAAAAGAAGGGGGAGAAGAATCTACGCCAAAGCTAAACAGGCGGCGTATCAGCCATGGCGGCGTTCGCGTGACCACACGTTGTGGCAGACCTATGTTGATCGTAGGGCCGAGGCTAAGCGTGTGTATGGGGAGGCTCAGCAGCGTCTGAGGC